>JACTAT010000049.1:600000-1167500 GCA_014526335.1 Chrysaora quinquecirrha | reverse complement strand
GTTAGGGTTAGGGTAAGGGTTAGGGTTAGGGTTAGGGTTAGGGTTAGTGTTAGGGTTAGGGGTTAGGATTAAGGTTAGGGTTAGGGTAAGGATTACTGTTAGGGTTAGGGTTAAGGGTAGGGTTAGGGTTAGGGTTATTGTTAGGATTAGGGTAAGGGTTAGGGTTAGGGTTAGGGTTAGGGTTAGGGTTAGGGTTAGGGTTAAGGTTAGGGTTAGGTGTAGGGTTAGGATTAAGATTAGGGTTAGGGTTAGGATTAAGGTTAGAGTTAGAGTTAGGGTTTGGGTTATGGTTAGGATTAGGGTTAGTGTCAGGGTTAGGGTTAGGGTTAGGGTTAGGGTTAGGGTTAAGGTTAGGGTTAGGGTTAGGTTAGGGTTAGGGTTAGGGTTAGGGTTAGGGTTAGGGTTAAGGTTAGGCTTAGGGTTAGGGTTTAGGGTTAGGGTTAGGGGTTAGGGTTAGGGTTAGGGTTCATTGTTTATATTGATATTGAGTGTCACCTTTTCCTTTAGTCTCTTGTTTTTAGGTGAAAAGACTAAGAAATTTGACTTTTTTGTGTTTAAAGATAGTTTATTAGCAATTAACCACTCAGAAATGTTAGCTAACTCTGTATTGACATTTGACTCTATAGTTGCCAAGTTTTTATGTGACATAAAGAGACTTGTATCATCGGCAAAAAGATGAAAATCAAAAGTTTTAGATGAGTTTGGTATATCATTTATGTAGAGAAGAAAGAGTAAAGGACCAAGTACGCTCCCTTGAGGTACACCGTAAGTGATATTAAGTTTTCTGAGAGTTCTCCTCCAACAAATACACTTTGTTTTCTACCTTTTAGATAAGATCTAAACCATTTTAATGCTATACCCCTTATACCATAATATTCTAATTTATACAAAAGGATTTCATGATCAACTGTGTCAAATGCTTTTGCAAAG
Organism: Chrysaora quinquecirrha; assembly: GCA_014526335.1. Lineage (NCBI taxonomy): Eukaryota > Metazoa > Cnidaria > Scyphozoa > Semaeostomeae > Pelagiidae > Chrysaora > Chrysaora quinquecirrha. The sequence continues at coordinate 1,166,570 of JACTAT010000049.1, read as the reverse complement.
TCAAGGAAGATGCTACATGAAAAGTTTTTACTTTCAATTGCATTTATTAGTTTTGTAGTAACATCTAAGATAGCTAAGGTGGTCGATTTATTTTTTTGAAAACCAAATTGGTGATTAAAAATAACCTTATTTTTTTCAAGAAAGCTATTAACACGTGCATACATGAGTTTTTCTGTTATTTTGTTGAAAATTGGAAGCAGTGAAATAGGGCGATAATTTGTAACCTCTAAAGGGGAGTTAGCTTTATAGATTGGTATAACCTTTGCATACTTTAATATTTCAGGGCAGTAACCCGTGGTAAATGACTCATTTATAAGTTCTGTTAATGGTCCTTTGATTTGATCTTTAATTAATTTAATCAACTTAATTGGAATGTTGTACGCATCTGCCGACTTTTTAGCATCTAGATTGTCAATTTGATCACTGACTTCAAACTCCGTAACAGGATGTAGAAAAACACTATTTGATTGTGGACAGTGTAGATAGTCAGTAAAGTTAGTGGTGGTGTTACCTAATTTGTTAACTAATTCTTCGGCGTTAAAAATAACCTTATTAAAAATACCCTTAACCCTAACCCTAACAGTAACCCTAACCCTAACCCTAACCCTAACCCTAATCTTAACCCTAACCCTAACCCTAACCCTAACCCTAACCCTACCCTTAGGGTTAGGGTTAGGGCTAGCATCATTCATCAGCAACATAATGAAGGATATCTTGGATTTTAAGATCGTTTGCCAAAAAGTTTTCAATGCTTATTTGCATTTTGAAGCCTTAAGAGACAGACCATACGAGTTTAACTGCGTTATTTGTGGGTACTAACCTTCCGTTCTTATTGCGGATTTTAATTGCAAGGTTGGATTTAGGTACAGGGCTGCTGAAGAAGAACTCCCAGATGATACTGAGGCAAACATTTCTTAATTTAACTGTTAAAACTTTTGGCAACATGTAACAACAAGTATTGTAAACAAAGGTCTCATAGGTAGAAATTTCTCCAGGTTAGACCATCAACCGATACTTCATCACTGTGCACCTTACATTGGTGCATGGTCTTGTATCAGAGAGAAAGTTGAAGTGGCTCAAAGCAAGTTAGATGACCTGGAGCAGTATGGGAGGATAACGATGATAGAAATCAATGGTTTTCCAAGATTGGTAGAAGAAGACACAATGAAATTGACGATGGACTTAGCTGATAAGCTGAAAGTAAATCTGACTGAAGCCGAAATAGAAGCATGCCATCGCATTTCTGCGAATGAAAAAGCAGGTATCATCGTGGAGTTTTCTTCTAGAAAGAAAAGGAATGAGTTTCTTGCTTCCCCAAAAACAGCTGGGTAATTTCTCCATCGAGGATTTTGGTTTTCAAAGAAATGGTAATAAAGGAGGTAAAATTTATGTAAACGAAAGTTTGACAGCTTAGCCTAAGGCTCTTATTAGAGAGATTAAATTAAAGAAAGAAGAATTCAGATTCAAGTACGTATGATCTACTAAAGGCACAATTTTCGTTCGTTGTGATGACAAAAGCCGGGCCATTCGTATCAATTGTTTAAATGATTTAAATAAATTTGATGAGTAATAATAACAAAGTTAACTGTCCGAAATGTCTCGAAATAGTAAATGATGACCACCAATCAATCTGTTGCGACATATGTGATTCCTGGTTTCATTTGAAATGTTCTCTTTTAACAAAAAAGGAATTTCAGCATTTTCTAATAGATAAAAATCTTTCCTGGTATTGTGCTTATTGCTTAAAAAATGCACTACCTTTTCAATCTTTAACAAACAAGAGCTTACATAATTTACTCAACAATTCGCATTGCTGGTATGAAAACAACAAATTTTTTCAAAACCTGACATCAGCCAAATCGGAGTTTCAAAGGAGTTGCTCAGTTTGTAACAGGAAGGTTCATGCTGTTGTCAATGCAATCCCGTGCCAAAGCTGCAAATGTTTGATTCATAAAAGGTGCTCCCGACTTCAACCTTGGCAGTCGGCAAACCTTGCAAAAACACTTAAATATTGGTGTTGTCAGTATTGTTTTCATAGTCAGTTTCCGTTCACTGGGTTAACGGATATTGAACTCTTAGATTTAACTTTTAATTATAATTTACTATGTTCTTGCCAAAAAACGTGCAAAGATATCACTGATTATGAAATTCTAGATACCTTAGACTTATGTAAGTTGCGCCTATCTGAGCATGATCAACTGTATGAAAATGACATTGACAATCATGCAGTTTTTCAAAATAACTTTGATTATTATACGAACGATAAGTTTCATAAACTAATTAGTAATTCTAGCATGCCAAGAGGTGAAAACAATCTCAGCCTCATGCACACAAACATTTCTTCTTTACCAGGTAATCTAGACAAAATAGAGAATATCTTAGTTGACCTTAATTTTGATTTTGATATCATTGCACTTAGTGAGACATGGCATCTCAAAACAAACGATGCATGCTTTAAAAATTTATCTATTCCCGGTTTTAATGCGTACAAGGGAATCCAAGGTAGCAGTAAAAATGGTGGCTGTGGTTTTTTCATCAGAGATACTATAAATTTTAATATCAAAAACGACGTTAACAAGTCTTTCAAATCTTACAAATGTGAATTCGAGGCTTACTGGGTAGAAATAGAAAACGAAAAAGACGTTAATCTAATCTTGGGTGTGATTTATAACCACCCTCGCAAAGATCCAACACAATTCTTGGAATATCTTTCCGTTACTTTAGGAAATTTAACGAAAGAAAAGAAAAAAATAATTCTGTCTGGTGATTTTCTTGAACACAATGTTTACCAATTTTTTGCAACCACTTATTTTAAAACCAACAAGATTCGTAAATAATCAAAAACCGTCCCTCCTTGACAACATCTTCATCAATTCCATTGAAAATAACACATGGAGTGGGAATTTGGTTGCTAAAATTTCTGATCATATGCCTAATTTTCTTTTGCTTGATCAAAAATTTAGTAAAAGTAAACAGAACTCAGATATGAGAAGAGATTTTAAAAATTTCGACGAAGAAAAATATATTTCAGATATAAAAACAAATCTTTCTTTGCCAAATAATTCTTCACATCAAAATCTAAATGCAAAATTTGAACACTTCCAGAATAATATACTTTCCACGATTAATGCACATGCACCCTTAAAAAGGATATCAAAAAAAAACAAGCTAAGCTTAGGAGAAAACCCTGGATAACAACAGGAATCTTAAAATCAATTTTAATAAAAAACAAACTATACAAGGGATTTTAAAAAACAAAAGACAACTTTTGGTATCAACGTTACAAATATTATAGAGATATGTTAAATCACCTTTTGAGGAAAAGCAAAAGAATCTATTATACAGAATATTTTGAGAACTGTAAAAAGAACTCAAAGAAATTTTGGAGTGGCATTAATGATCTATTAAGGAAATCGGCTAACAAAAAGTCACGTGATATTTCGCTAAAAATTGGGAATGACGTGACTAGGGACCAGAAAACAGTCGTCAATCATTTCAACAAATTTTTTACGGGAATAGCCGAAGAATTAGTTAAGAAATTAGGTAACACCACCACTACTAGCAGATATCCTTCATCATTTTCAAACTCCTGGTACTTATAGTAGCTGTCACATGCTCTGCAAACTTTGAATTATGTTTCAACTCCTTCTATGAACCCTTGAAGAGTCAGAACACGTGCTATGTGGGTTATTCTATAGGGACCTGATAATCTGCTACCACAATCATGGCAATATTCAGTTGGTTTCAGTGCAACGAGTATGTCGTTATGGTCAATAAATCGAAACCATTCTGGAGGGGGGGGGGGATCTCTTCATTTGTTGTTAAGTTATTGAGCATGGTCAAAGCAGAGCGTTCATTTTGGAGTGGGTAGAATAATGTGTTTAAAAAGTCTCTTTGTTCTCGACACATACCTCATTTTCAATGTCCTTGTCAGAAACTTAGTCTGCAATGGCAATCTAATCCATTGATTCAAAAGGAGAGCAGAATTCTATGCGTTCAATTCAGAAGAGAGATGATGGCACGAGATGTACAGGAATCTCTAAGACAAGCTTGCTCGCCATTGAGTATGAGGGAGGCAGAAGAGTACCAAGGCCATCGAACCGTACAATTCTGCGTCTTCTAAATTCACCAAGAGCACAATTATTATATTTTTTCGGTTGTGGTATATGATATATTGAGTATGCCCGAAAATTTATCCGCTATTGCTCGCAATTTTAAGGTTTTGTACTACTCAGAAATAAATAATATATTACGTAAAGCAATACTATGCGCAACAGCATTTAACATTAAGATTTTCACTCTATGCTCTGTGCACATCGAACAAAATGCGTCTACACCGCTGCCTATGCACCTTCCACTGCGCTTTGTCTTATTTACTGCCTAAGAAGCACAACCAAAATTTGTGTCTTTCACCAACTAAGTTTGGAATTTTCATTCTTACATAGCATCTTTTTACATTCAAAATATTTCAAAATTATTGACCTTCTTGAAAATTTTTATAATCATCATGTGACACCATGTTATAGCCTTTTGAAATATTGTGAGTCTCCATCAGCTTATAATGTAGACACAGAGGTTGCTTTGTCGGGCAACCAATCGACTTGCTTTCTACATTAAAAATGGGAAGTGCTTTATACTATTTCTTTACAGAGCAACATTCTATAGATCACAGTGTAGTGGATACCAGGTGGAGAGGTTGCCATTTGGAGGGGCATACCCTACTGGATCACAACTTCTAAGGTCGTACAGCAGGAGTACCTCAAAAATCTTTGTTTTTCTATTTGATTAGGTCAGTGTTGATGAGCTTGCTGGTTTAACAATAAATACAACTAGAGAATCTCAACAACAAGGACAACAAGAGGAGGAGGACTTCGCTGAGGGTGCACAATGAAGTGAATCAGTCATTCAACCTGCAAGAACATCGACACCTGTTTTCGAGCTGCTTAGACCAGCAGAGTATCGTGAAGCAACAGCACGGACTGAAGCGGAGGACACTGCACAATCAGACGCTATATAACAATGTTTATTACACTAGAAAGCACACTATCATGCACTCATTCGTTCCATTAAATGAAATTTTTTTCTTGACATAAGCTTTGCGATTATTGCTAGATAGCCTGATGTATCACTTTTGTAAGTAGAGATGAGGAAACATGGGGATGCAATAAAATGGTGATTACCATTTCTTTTATACCTTATGAAAGGGGTATCATTGTTCCCAAACTTTTATATGTGAAATCAATATCAAGAAAAGTAACATGAAAATGTGTCCCTATTTAAAGACCCTTACAGGATTAATAAGTACAAATTTTTGGAAAGCGTTTGAATAATATGCTCTATTTCACTAGAGTATTGGAAGACACCGCTGGATGTCACTAATTTTGAAATAATGCTTTCGTATAAACATGATAACATTCTTGTCAATGCCGTGAGCTGAATATTCTCATTTCTTCCTTACAGTAATTGTTATCCCTGACAACTGTTATCCCTGTATTATAAGGCTACAAATGATATTCAAATGACATACTCTTCAAGTGTATACTTTATTTTGTATAAAACTGATAAATTTTTTTAGCAAAACCACCAATGAAACACCTAATCGTGAAGTCCCAAGTCAAGCACTGTTGTCGATCATGGTCATCTGACGTAGACCATGACCTCAATGTCTCAAGCTGTTGGTCATATGGTTCTAGTGTATCATTGCTTATAATTGTCTCTTTATCATTAAATAGCCCCAGTCTGTCTTGCATTAGATCATTTAAGCTTCTCTAATGTTCTTTTCCTACCGAACAACACTTTGTTTCATCAGCAATAGTCTTTTCTAACATCAATTCAAAAAGATCATCTTTTGACAATCAAAACCAGTTGTTCAAATCACTATAATATTTTTAAATGATAGAGTCCACAATAAACTCTTGTCGGTTTGGCCTCTTCCATTTTCCTGGTACAAAGAACTCTGGTGACATTATGTTTAATACTGTTTTTACAGCACTTATTTGTTCAGAAAGCTCTTTTTGTGTCCTGTTAACAATCTTTTTTTCGCCAGTGTCTTCAGTGTCTCCAGTGTCTTCTAAACATATGAATGTAGTGGTAAATATAAGACCTTGAATTCACAATACGGATGAAACAAAACCCCAAGAAGGAAGAGAAAAAATCAAATGATCGTCGAATCTGAGGATGAAGGTGATGGAAATGACAGCAATGATGATGGTAATGAAAAGACCCATGGAGGTTTACAAGAAAAGCTGAATGAGTCGAATCAGTGGAAGTAAAGCAAAATACAGAAGACATCTACCGAGGAACAGGATGAACTTTTGGCATAATGAACTTATAAGTAGAAGAACATTATCTACTTAAATAACCTTAATTGTTCAAATTGGTTACAGTTCATTATTACTATAGATTTCACGACTATTGTGTTAAGTATAAATGTATAGAATGAAGTCAAGCTAATTGTCAAGTATAACTTTTCGCTTTTTCTTTTCACGGACATCATTATTCATTTCTAACACTTGCAGCAACGGTTGGCTATTCTAGTGTGTCGAGTATAACAAATAATTAGACCTTTATGCAAATAATAGTAAACATGTTGCTTAGTACCAATGGCTCACGATCAAAGATTTATTAGGAAAAAAGAATGAAAAAACAAAAAATGTATTCATGCATAAGTATGATGATATTTACAAAATACAAGTTTTGACAAAGATTCTTCGCACCATTTTTTTGACCAACCCTTCCCCTTTTTGCTCAACCTCTTTTTAATTTCTTCTCCTCCATCTTTTTATCCCAACCTTCATCTGAGCACCTCTGCATATATACCACCATACTATATACTACTGATGAGCAGCTAATCAAAATTTCAAGACGTGCTGCTATTTAAACCTTGTTTCACACAATTCAATAAATGACTATAGTCTATGAAGATATTCCTCATTTATTCCCTACCTAGTCTCTGCTTAGTTCTGGTAAATGAATATAGTCTTTGGGAATCCAAGATAGTCTAGACAAAGCAAAGATAGTCCCGTGAAAACACAACTCTTACCATGGGGATTCTAAAGCTAACCAAAGAAAGAACTCTTCTTGAAACCCAAAGGAATATGGGTAAGATTCCTCGTAAGATTCCAAAATGAATAAAGTGTCTTTGAACTCTGAAAAATGTTTTTCATCTGAGAGGAAGAAAATCTGAAGACAGAACAAAGGAGTTTGGATGTGTGATAAACCATGAGAAATATTTTTTGAATCAAGAGCAGAACTAATATCCAACTTTTTAAAGAAATGTTAGGAGGCATTTACAGCAAGATTTCTAAGTAAAAAAATTGAGTAGTTTTGCAAATTTCCTCCATTTGACATGCTGAAATAATTTTAGGCTGAATGCCAGCTCAACATAAACAACCAATTTAGAAAAAAAATTCTGCATGACAAAAGAAAACTAAGAATCAGAGGTAGAATCACTGTGGGTGCAGTGAAAAGAACAAAATAGATTGCCACCATTAAAAATGAAACTTTTTTGAGCCATGACAAAAACGAAATTCTTACCAAATTGTAGTTTTCAAAGTCCTAAACAAAGATCTAGTGTCCAGTTAGGTTGCTAACAAAAGAAACATGTAGTTGCAGGAATTATCAGGTTTTCTAGCAAGAAACTGACTATACGAAATCATATAATGTGGCGAGACCAAAAAATTCTTCTAACGTAACTAAAAAGTAAAGGAGAAACTATTTGCGCTTTTGAAATCAACTAATCTAGGCACTTAACAACGCCCTAAGAAACCAGCCTTGAAATAAATGAGTTTAAAGGGGTATGTGCTTCTCATGGTCTATTTGCTACTTTCTTTTTATAGTAAACAACTTTTTGTTGCAACTCTGTCATACACCAGAAGCACAATAGGTGCACTTGCTGGTGAATAGGGTCACTTATACTTATCATGTAAAGCCCTTTATATCTAGTAGGACTATCTACGGTGTCAGAAACAGGACTTGATACGTCCGAATATATTTAATGAACCCAAAAACTATTCCTGTTTTTTTTGTACTTGATTAAGCTTCTATTTGTTTTGACATGCATCAAAGACTAACAACGAGCTTTGTTCCTTCAATACAGAAAACAATTGGAAATACTAATGTCAAGCCTTCAAGTGGTATGTGATGAACAGCAGGTGTTACGAGTTAGGAGAGGATGTTTATGGGAGGATTCCTTGAGGTTCTTTCAGCGGAATAAGAGTGCAATTGAGAAACAGCTGACAGTTAATTTTATTGGTGAATCAGCAGCTGATGTGGGTGGTCCTAGACGAGAATACTTCATGTTGTTAATGAATTACATTATCAGTCAGTCTGGATTATTGGAAGGCATTGATGGCTATCAAGTTTTTACTTTTAACCCTGTCCTGTTGCACGAGGAGACATATTACCAGGCAGGGAGAATGGTTGCCACGGCACTGCAGCAAAATGGTCCAGGCTTCTGTTGCCTGTCAGCATTCACTTATTCTGTTTTAATAAATAAGCAAGATCTGTCGCAGATCACAACAAATGACATACCAGATTGTGAAAGCAGGGAAAGAGTCATCAAGGTAGTGTATATATGCTTGTGCTAGTAATTCATTATTCACACATTGTGCAGTAAAATGTTTCAGTGGAAAGAGTGCCAAAAATCATGGAGGCAGAGAAAATTTGTGCTAACAATAAACAAAGTTCCCCTGCAAACAATGTTGTTTTATTGCAAGTTGAGCAGCATTTATGTGGTTTGATGTTTGGTGGTTTCTAATTAGGATCAGATGTTGAGAGGAGTTTCATAAAATAGTTACATATGTGAATAGCTCTCTTTTCAGAAGTGTTTCAAAGTCTCAGTTAAAGTTCTCCACTTAAAACAACTCTCAACTTCTGAACATTGTATTCTTTTGACAGATTCAGCAAGCCAGACAGGATAATTTTGAGGAAGTGTTGGATTCTGAGCTGGACTTTCTCATCCAGTGTGGCATGACGAAATTGAAATGGTGTTATGAGGAAAAAGACAAGCTGATCCAGTTGTTGTGCAGTTCAATGGTAAGAAGGTCAATGGCATCGTTAGACCAGTTTATTTCTGGGTTGAAGACTTCCACACTGGTTTACGATTCAATAGTTGACCACCCACATCTGTTTTATATGCTCTTCTGCAAAAGTGATGATGTGAGATTTACTCCTGAAAAGCTGGCTGACATGAGTAATTTTACTTTCTCGCCAGCAGGTTCCAATAGTAGAGTTGCAGAGGAAGCCACGGCATATTGGTGAGAGGAGATGTTGGCAAACTTCAATGAGGAGGAGGCTGGCTTCTCAGCAGAGGATCTCCTGCAATTCATCACAGGAGCGAGAGTTCCACCTCCATCAGGTTTTCATTCAAAAATAGCAATTGAATTTTATGCACAAGAAGAGCTAGGAAGGCGTCTGCCTTTCACATCAACATGTGCTCTAGTGTTCCATTTGCCAAGAGGTATTGGAAGTCAGAAAGAATTTGAAGCAACTGATTACTGAGTCAATAATATATGGTGTTGGCTATGGAAACATTTGAAAAGAGGAGGAAGATTATGATCACCAATAAGGACATGACATGTTTTCCAGAGCTTTTGCTGTCATGATGTCTCCATTTTTTCATGCCATCTTTACAGTAGTTTCTGTTCTTAAGTATGTCTGAATTAAATGTTCTGAGTTATGACAGGTTTGTCTCTTAAAACAGTTATTTGTCTCTTGAAAAAGTAATTACATTTAACAATGGTCCGATTAAACAGTCAAGTTAAAAAATCTTTTGGCATAAAATACAAAAACATCAGTTTCAATTGTTCCCAATTGTCAAAAGATGCATGTACATTTCATATGCATCTTTAATATTATCAGGTTGAACCAAGTTATTATGTTGTTATAAGTAATTCAAATACTGCCTTGCATCACTGTCTTCTACTTCATAATTACACTCTTGCTCATCTTTGGCCATGTCAATGAAATTTGGAGGTTTACACTTGCAGTCAATAGCTCCAGAATCATTTGGCAGGTAAAACAGAACATTCGGAACACTAGATACAGCAGAATAAACAGATTTTCTGATTCGGTGTGTATTCCACTGCTGCTTAACTTCATGAAGAAAATTCTGCAACACTGTACTGAAACAAAACCAAACAAGTTCCAGATGAAACTTGTTGCCACTGTCCAGGTAGCCTTGGGCACTCAAATCCTTGAAGAAGTTAATCCACCAACTAGAGCTACCCCTTCGAAATACTGACCACCAGCACTCTATTCTCTGGTTTGAAGTGATGTTCCTTTTTTATGTGATCTGTTTCCCGCAAAGGGATCAGAATTGTTTCTGCGGAAAAAACATTGAGCAGCTGCCATCAGTCCATTCTCCGTGCCACCATCAGTTCTCAGCAGTACTGGACATCCCCCTACTTCTTTCACCGCTTCTAGAAATAATTTCGAACATATTGGTGTGGGGTGGGTGTCACTCACTTACTAACTTACTAACTAACCAATGCTTGAACAATGGAAAACGTGTAACAATAGGGCCATTGTCAAGAATGCCATTAGGGCCATTGTCTCAGCCATTGATGTGCAATTTGCGGTTAGTTGTTCACAATCGCAGCCTGCAAGCACTTTTGTCAATCTGGGGTCATGTGACAATTGACTCATCCTTGTTTACTTAATGAAACTGGATAATTGCCACCTTGCTTTGGTAAATCACTTTTCACGCATTCTCAACATTTATCAATGATTTTTACCAAAGAGTGGCAATTTCAAAACAGTTTTTAAAAGACATCGTCATTATTATTATCCTCACGATGAAAATCGTCATAATAATAATAATAATGATAATAATCATCATCATCATGATTACGATCAGCATCATTGAAGGTGTGCAACATTTAAAGGAACGGCACCACCACCACAATCATCCCTACAACCATCACCACAACCATCCCTATCACCACCACCACAACCAACCCTACAACCATCACCTCGACCACCCCTATCACCACCACCACAACCACCCCTTCAGCACCACAACCACCTCTACCACCACCACCACCACACCCACCATACCACCACAATCACCCCTACCAACCAGCATCATGATCACCCCTATCACCACAACCACAGCCAGCCCTACAACCATCACCTCTACCACCTCTATCTCCACCACCACAACCACCCCTACAACCATCACCTCGACCACCCCTATCACCACCACCACCACCACAACCACCCCTACAACCATCACCACGATTACCCCTATCACAACCACCCCTTCAGCACCACAACCACCTCTACCACCACCACCATACCCACCATTTAACCACAATCACCCCTACCAACCAGCATCATGATCATCGTGTTCATCAACATCATCATCATAACCACCCCCATTATCATGATAATCATTATCATCATTGTTGTGCATACCGATAAACATCTTTCATCATTTGACCGACAAAGCTATATTCGACCGGAGTTGTTCTTCCCATAGGGCCCCTATGTTTGAAAATGCAAACATTTCCGCTGCCTGGTATGCACGCAACCACGGATTCAACAACTCACACGCGTGAATAACTTGTCCTCAAAAAATAACTTGTCCTCAAAAAATAACTTCTCCTCAAAAATAACTTGTCCTCAAAAATAACTTGTCCTCGCAAAACAACTTGTCCTCAAAAAATAACTTGTACTTGAAAACAATTGTCCTCAAAAAAACTTTTCCTCAAAAATAACTTGTCCTCAAATATAACATGTCCTGTCCCAATAGCTAACTTGTTCTCAAAACATAACTTGTCTGCAGCAGGAAACATTAAACATGCACCTAAAAAAATAAAGTTTGTCTGGCACTTTTGGGCTTCCATAAGGAAATGTGCCACAGGTCTTGAAAATTTTATGAGAAGTGCACTGGTAAATTTCAGTCACTTTCCTTGATATGTTGAATATCCCAATGATTTCAAATCATCTTTGATTTCAAACTGTATCTTTCCACCAATCAATGATACTGATAACATTTTTTTTAACTGATAACCAAACTCAGGGAAATTCAATACCCTGTCATTGAAAAGCCTTTTGAATTCATAATACATGAGAGTGTTATCGCGTGTTTCAATAATTTCTTTATCAAGATAGATTTTTTCATTAAAAAAATCATTTATACCCCAATCAAGCAAACTCCCCTCTTCATCCGTGACTGTTACATACTCATTTGCTATCGAAAACCAATATTGATCTTGCAGTGATTTTTCTCCTCTTTCCGGCAACGTCATTTGTAACAATGCCATTTCCCACTTTCTCTTATTGTTTAATTGAAATACGTGAGGTAAATCAACTGTGAAATCTACTAATTTCATTCTATCGGTAGCAAATACAGAAGGAAGAACCAAATCAAATTCTTCATCAATCATATTGTCTCCAATTGGCTTTCAGCTACCCACTCATCAAATTGCAGAGGATAACCTCTCCATCTGATTAAATAGAAGTTTTTGCCCCTCTTCTTCTTAGTTTTCAACACTTGCTCGATAACAAATGTTTTTGGAAGACACACACGCTGTAGCTCTTCTTTATAGAAACGATCAACTATCTTTTCACCTTGTAGATCTTCAATTTCATACATTACTGGATATCTTTCTTTAAAGACTTTACTGATCTTGAATATTTCTTCAGTGTAATTTTGCAAGTAATCTTTCTTAAACATTCTCTTCTTCAAACTCAATCTTAGATAATCTCCAGTTTTGAAAAGCTTTTTATTTTTTCTGGTCTCTTTTTTAAACAGTCTTTTTCGAACAGTGTCGACGTTGTCTTGGTTGACTTCAGAAGGTCTAATACCAATAGATCTGTGGTATGTATTATTGTACGAGTTGAGAAAATCTTGCAAATTATCAATGTATCTCAACATATTTCGTGCTGTAAAGTATCTATACATTCGTCCTTTTAATGTTCTATTAAATCGTTCAACAAGTGCTGCCTTTACTTCAAAATTTGGAGTGTAAAACCCAATACCGTTTTTCTTCAACAAAGCTTGGCATTCTTTGTTTATAAACTTGCTGCTTTTATCGGATCGTACCTGTTTAGGTTTTATTTTGGATAAAATTTCTTTAAACGCATTGACAATTTCTTTTGCAGTTTTTTTTTAGAGGTTTTACCAACGCATACTTGCTAAAAGTATCAATACAGCATAAGAGGAATGTAATGTTGTCATTTTCTTTTTTTGAATGTGCAATATCAACAAGATCACATTCCCATAAATAATCAATGTTATTGGTTAGTATCCGTTCCCATTTAAAGTTCTTCCTACTTGGTTTGTGCAGTGAATAAGCAAGACTAATTTTACTCCACTCTTCAACATCTTTCCTTTTCAAATTGGGAATCGATCGGCTAAAGTCCTTTATTCAGCTATAGTGACTCTCACCATCGTCACTGAATACCAATAGCAAATGCACATGTTTTTCACGATGAACTTTAGGTATTCTTACTGGTTCAATTTCACCATCTTCATCCGTATATATGTTGATTGAAATGTTGTTGTTTATTTCAAATGTATCAATCACCTTTTTATCGGATGCTTTTACTGGATATGTCAATCCTTCACAATTAAGTTCATCCGAGTATGGGTAATACTTTGCAACTCTCTGTGGATCTTTTGCCGGTGGATGTAGGGCGGATAGAGTTGCCCAGATGAAGCATTTATCGTCTCTGTTTGGTACATTGATGACGGCTTTCTTGTTTTGGATTTTTGTAGGTAGTTGTAAATACTTTCCACAACGTATAATTTGAAAAGTTAATATATTTGATGGAGTTGAATGTAAAGACATTATGTGGCATCTCATTTTGATTCTTGTGCTGAAGTGTTTCTGACAAACATCGCAAGAAAATCGAGTTCTCTTCTTTGATGAAGTTGATTGAAAATCTGCTTCTTGACTACTTCTTTTCATGATTAATTTCTAGCTAATTCCGCTTCAATTTTTATAAACGATTTCAGGAACTTTCTCAAAAAGTCTTTGAAAAGTTCTAGAAAGTTCTAACCATTATTGCGTCATTTTAGGACCTTTCCTTGGACTCTTGAAAACGAGGTTGGAGAAACCATTCCGCTATAGCGCTAGCTGATGAAGTCACTGGATTCGTGAGAGGCTATTAGATTAAAGGCTACTAATCTTAAATGAGGCTACTAACATTAAACGAGGCTATCGATTTCAGACAAGATCTTAAAAAACCACCGCACTATAGCACGAGCTGATGACTTCACTGTGCTAGGAGATCCATTGATGACGTCACTGGCATCGGGGGACTCTTGAGGTTGGAGAAACCAGCACACTAGATCCATAAAAACCGTCGCACTATAGCACAACCCGATGATGTCCCTGGCTCGGACACTAGTGTGCTTGTCCGCCTACAACTGGAGTCGGACGCCTGTCTTACAACTACTAACATTCCCGCTGCTTTTGCTTTTGCTTTATTAATCAATTCTTTACCTGCAACTTTTGTTATAAATTTTCCACCAACATTTTGAATACTAGAAAACAACCCTCCTCCTCTCAGTGGATCATGCATAGATAGTATTCCACCGTGAATATTATTTCTGTAAAACCCACCATAGTTATTGGCATATTTATTATCTCTTAAAATACACATTTTGCTAGTCACTCTTCTTTTTCCAAATGAGTAACTGAATACTTACTACTCACTTTTTTACTTATGCTTCTAAGTTTTTTTATCATAATTAATTACTCACTCAAAAATTGGGTAATTGTGAAGGATATCTAAAAATTTAAGCAAAGGATTATTCGACAAAAAACTTGGAATTTGGTTGTGACCCTATATATACTACTCCCCTTCTCTCCTTTGACAAACAATGGACCCGCAAAGTCTATGCCAACATTAGGGTTGGTCTTCATTTACTTTGAATCCAGGTAAACCTGCAGTTGGAGGTGGTTTAATCAGATTTCTTTCCAATCGCTTACAAATATGGCATTTTTTTATTACCTTTTTCACCTGTTGTCGACGTTGTGGCACCTAATATTTCAATCTTACAGCGGCTAAAATGAATCAAAGCTTATTATAATGAACCTTATGATCGCAGTCAATTATTACTAAATCTGTAAATTCATTTTACTTTGGGAGAATAATGGGAAACTTAGGCTGGAAATCTAAGTCAGACTCTCCTAGCACTCCATTTTTAATCTGGATTCCTAGTTGTGTTGCCAAATTCTTATATCCTGATTCTTGCTTCAGCTGGAACTTACTCATTCAATCCATATCCTCGTTGCATCTTCTATCTCTTCAATGCTCAGATTTCTTAAATGACACTCATTTTCTAATCACTTGCATCTCAAATTTCTAAGAACTGTTTGACCAATGTCATAACTCTGAGAAGTTTATTTAAACTTCCCTACCTCTCTATCGTGATCACGTTGCCTATTTGGATTGGCTCTTCTTCTTTGGCTAACAAGACATTTGCCTTTCTTCCCTATGTCCACTTCATTAGAATTTGCTGTCAAAAATCTCTGTGGCGAATGCTCTCTCCCCTTTCTCAGCCACTGAGGACCTTCCCATCAAAGTTGGTTACTTTCAGGTAGCTAGCAGTTACCCCCTGGAGCCTAAGTCGGCAGGGTTCTCACTTCCAGACACATGTGTCCAGTTCTCTTTCTGTGAAACAGATAAGATCACATTTACTCTGTACTGGACGAACTGTCTACACTCTCTGTTGTTATAGATCGAGAGGAGAATGGTCTTTTCTGTCCAGCCAATAGTTTACACTATCTGTCTTAATTTCCTGGCTTAAGGCATCCATTACAGTCTTCATTAACGTGGCTAACACTCTGGCTGACATTAGCTCATGGCAGAGAATACTAATGGTCTTCAAGGGTGCTACCCTAGTCTTGGCAGTGAGGAGCTTAGTGTGCATACTGCTAGAAATATTACACACTAGATATACCATGGAACAATTGGTCTTTTTGCTGGCATCTGCAAATCCATGCTGCTCATAACTAATGATGTCATTCTTAATTATATTGTCCAGCGTACACCTAGAAATGGCAATGGATCTAGTTTCCAGCAAACCTTTCAACCAAGCTTTCCACCTTGTGTCGATTGTGTCCAGAATTAAAGCAGCATAAATAGTAAATGAACAAAAGGATTAATTACTAAAACAGCAGGCACTATTGCAAAGGAAGTTTATATTCAAAAGGTCACCAAAGGTCACTTAAGCCCCCCCCCTGAGGGGTGACAAGAGCATTCAATACAAAAGACGATTAAATAAGTTTAAGAATGTCCAAAACGATGTATGAAAGGAACTCTATGACCAGATCTAGTAGTATATGAAGTCTTTGCTTGTGAATCTATGACACCAGTGTTTTCAAAGGTGGAACTTCTGTAGACGGTAGTAAAAAGTCAGAATTTACATGAACGACTTTTAGGCAATCAAAGCCTGTTCTTTTCTTTTCCTTTAACATCAAGTACAAAATACTGTTTAGTTCGGCGAATATCTGAATATGGTCCATTGTATGGGGGCTGCAAGGGTTTTCTAGGAGCATCATGACATATGTAGATATTCTAGCTCTTTGGGAACCATAATATGACGGCTTTGCAAGGTATGGTTTGTAAAAGGTGTAACTTGTTGCATGTTGCAACACAGAGGATCAGCAATTCGAGTTGGATCTTATGTGGACAACTCAGTAGAGGGATTGACAATTTCACCTGGAAGACACATACACAATTTCAGCAGGAGTAACCAATATCGGATTTCACTGTAGAGTGAATGGATAAAAGTATGAGTGGAATAAGTTCTGTCTATTTGGGTGAATCAGGGTTAGCTTTGAGAGCAGGTTTTAACTCTTTGTGAAATTGTTCAACAAGGCCATTGGCACGAGTGTGATAAGCAGTGGTACATGTCCGTTTTGTGCCCAAGAGTGATGTAACTTGTTGAAATTGAAATAACTCTAATTCGAATTATGAACTTCTGTCTGCTGTGACATTAGAGGGAACACCAAAAATAGATATACAACATTCGATTAAATCAGGAGAAGCTGTCTCAGCAGTAATAACTGGATTAGGAATGGCTTCAGGCCATCTGGTGAATTGATCAATACATGTAAGTTAGTATTGGCAGTTTTTCGATAGTGGTAATGGTCAAACTATGTGTATGTCTATAGTTATGTAAAGGTAAGAGAAAATTTGCAAAAGTATTGGACCAAACAAGAAGCAAAAATTCCTCAATCATGTAAAGGGACAAATTTCGTCAGAAAGATTAAAAAACAAAAGATTACAGCAAAATATAAAGTCGGAGAATACATTGAAATTGCAAAGGCAATGGAAAAACGAGATATTTATAATCCAAAAAATAAACTTTTAGTATACCCCTTCCCGTATACATTAATGGATTTTGGCGGCGAAAGAATACAGGGAAAGTTTTTTGCTGATCAAATCCAAAATGTCCTGGTATAGCTAAGATTGATTTTCCTAGTATGGTTAAGATTGAAAATATTATAGAAAAAGCGAAGGAAAACAGGGTGACTTGGTCTTTAATCGCAAAACTCGTGTATGACAGACCGGTGTAGGTTCACTCGAAAGATATAAAGATTTCAAAAGCGCAAGCAAGTGATAACATGGAAATAAATACATATTTTATTTCAAAAGACCGATTTTAATCTGCATTAAACGAAAAAACAAATCAAATGAAGAAAAGAAGAAAAGAGGGAAGGACAAAATAGGTTCACAATTGCCTTCACAAGATAGAGACAAGATTATAAATAGCGAAGGAAGTATAACATAAAATATCCTTTACATCAAAACCACAGTGGATGATTTCGATTTTATCAGCCAATGAAAGTTTACTTTTTCGAGTCTCATTATATAAAGAAAAATATGAGTACATTAATTGAGCGCGCTATATGTGGTATAAAAGAATATGCTCGCCATTTCAAACAAATAGTAAAGTGATTAAGAATAACTTTGACGTAACAGATCTGTCAAAACAGCATAATTACAACAATGTATTTGATACAGCTTATTCTGAAAAATGGATCGATAATCAGTTGCCGAATAATACATATAATAAGGATAAAGCCTTGACCCAGAATGAGGAAGAAACAAACTGGTCTTTTCTTGACATAAACGATTGGTTAAGTAGAAGAATGAAAGTAAAGTTTTATTTTACAACATGGAACAATGCAAACGATATTTGGTCGCAAGACCTTGGGATTGCACACGTGTCGGATTGCAAACATTTGATTTCAGTTTTAACCCTATCTGTACTGGGGTATTTTGGATCGACTTTGTACTGGGGGGGGGGGGCGTTTTTTGCCCCCCTAGTTATCTCAGAAACCATACATGATAGGATAACCAAACTTGGTACAAAGTATCTCTTGGTAATGGGCATTCTAATTATAGCTTTGAAATTTAATTAGTCACGTGACATGTTGCTAGGCGACGCCTTTTTGGTGATTTTTCTTGGAAAAGTAGCTTTTCCGTAAAAATAGCTGTTTTTATAGAGAAATATCGTTCTAAAGCAGTGCAAATTGTTTTAATTTGAAAAAGAAGTGATATTCTAGCCAATATTTTCTAATTTTTATGAAATCGGACAAAATTTTTACAAATAATCAACATTTTTTACTTCGTGTTGGGTACACTTAAAGTCAACGCTCATTATTCTGATGAAATAGGCATGTTAATAACCATAATTGTATATTTTCTTGTTTCTTAGGGTTTGCCTTTTGCGCAACAAGCATTTTTCGAAAATTTTTACCAACATTATAAGATTTATGACGTCATAAAGATGTATGACGTCATACTTATAATAATCAATAAATAAGAAATAAAGTAAACAAATTATATATCATATGAAAGCCCTTGATTAGACGAGTTGATTGGTGTATGTATTGTTCTGATTGGCCATCCAACTGCAGATTTATAAGTAGAAATGTGAATTTATTTGTGACTGCCTTCCAAATATGGGCATCTTGTGGTCACGTGACTAATTTAATTGTACCAAACTTTATGTCGTAATGTAGAGTATTAAATTTCAGTAATAGTCAGCAAGTTCTATCCTTAAGAATGCCTTCGTTTTTATGCTACATTAGATTGTTTGGTAGGGTTAAAGGTATGGAAATTACAGAGGGAATGGGCTTTAGTTCAAAACAGCAATTTATGACATGTGGTTTTAGTTCAATGGTAGATGAAGTATTAGGAATCGATAACTGGAAATCAGATTATTTTCCTGATGTGGTACAAAAGTACTATGATAATTTTGTGAGCATTGACGGAAATTCACCGCATGACTTTCTAAACCCGACATGCATTACGCATACTACGTTTTGAATAGAAATTATAAAGTGGGGAGCAATGTTGATTTTGATAAGCATTATATGGATATAATGGTTTGGACGAATGATATGGATATAATGTTTTGGAAGAATTTCAAAAATGGTGAAAAAAGCATAACACTTTATTAGGATAAAGGTTATCCTGGCCCAGCGTATAAAGGCTATTAGCGAGGTGTACCAATCAGCTGCTCCTCTCACTTATTCACTAGACATCCAGAAATGTATTCATTAAATTGTGATATAAGGAGTTATAACGATGCAAGTGGTGTTTTAGCGAAATCATTAGCAAATATATTTGTTAAATTTAAACCTAAACAGAAAGCCAAAAATAATTAGGTTAATCAAGTATTCGAGTTTAAACACTTGGCTTTTTCGAATATCGACATTCAATTCTAACGTTTTGGCTAAGGATCAATCCTAATCCGGCAGATATTAACAAAGAAAAAGAAAAGCAAATAATAAAATCGCACATGAGTAGAAAACGCTAAGAAAAAAAGATTGTTGTACTATGCATTACACCTGAAGAATGATTGAACATGGTTCGATTAAAGAATTGAATTGTGAGATCGCTATAACAATTTAAAGTAACAAAGTGTTGTTTGATCATAATTATATGGGAAAACTTCAAGTAGCAATTGCGCCAGTGCGTTTTTCAGAAGATTGTTTTCTTTATTTGTTAGATGTTTCTAGCAAAGAACTTGTAACTAACAATCCGATAAATTGTCTGTGTCTATGGAAAGATTTTTCATACATTGATCATAACAATGCGAGAAGAACAATTGTTAATCTCCCGTCATTGCTTACAAATATCAATTTTAATAAATACGATTATGTAAACGATGTGAATATAAAGGAAATAAATCAAGTGTATACATTCCAGGCTTCACATCTCGAAGTCAAAGAATGTAATTTGTTAATCAAGCTATATGTATGTTATACGTACGTGATATACTTAACAATGTGTTATTGAGACCTAAATTTTTTATGGTAGAAATTTTATTTACACACGACCAGTCAAGCTATGTAGACAAAGACATTTAACATTCCAGTTAATGTTATGCTAAAGATGGCTTTCGTAAACAACGAAAGATTTAACTTACAAGGTTACTATGACAGTGAAAACAACGCTTCTCTGTTAACCTTAAGTGAAACTTTAACTAAGGCTCTGTTTATATGGAGAAAATAGCCTCGGCTACCTGAGGCTATTTCTTGGTGAGGCTATTTTCAGCTCCTGTTTATATGAAGGAAAAATAACCTCGGCTTGCTGAGGCTATTTTAATTTGGCGCCAAATTTGACAATTTTCGCGCATAGCGTGGCGGGATTTCAAAATCAAAATGGCTGCTCACAATAAGAAAAGACAATTGTCGATTCTATTAATTAATTGTTCCTCGTTATTAATGATGTTAAACCAGTTAAATAGCTTAGTTCTGTTATCCCAGCTCTACCTGGGAAATTTAATTAGAATGTCTGGATTTGACTTTGCGATGGAGAAAGATTTCAGGAAGGAAAAGATGAGACAACGAGCATTAAAAGGCTTACTCGAAAATCTCGTTCTGTTTGGTTTCACCCCGGTAGAAGTGATACGTGGTGGTCCAATATGATTAATGGCATAGCACCACCTGAAGAATGGAAGAAAAACTTTCGCCTATCCGAAGAAGAATTTCGAGAATTAGCAGAAAAGCTGCGTCCTTACATCTCCCCCGACCCTCGTTCTCCAAATCACAGGGCAATAGATCCCGAGAAAAAACTTGCAGTCACCCTGTACTACCTCAAAGATAAGGGTTCATTGAGAATGACTTCAAATGCTTTCAGGATTCAAGTGTGCACCACATCCAAAATAATACATGAAGTATGTAGAGAAATAGCAATGAAGTTAGGCCCTGAACTGATACAGCTACCTCAAAGTAAGGAGAAAATGATGGAAAAGGCTTCTGAATTCGAAGTGAAATTTGGCATGCCACAGGCTTTTGGTTGTATAGATGGGACACATATTCAACTAAAAAGACCTGTCAAGAATTCACAAGACTATTTCTGCTACAAGATGTACTTCTCTTTAAATGTTCAGGCAATATGTGATTGTAGGGGCCTTTTCATGGACATTGACTGCAGGTGGCCAGGAAGTGTCCACGATGCCAAAGTATTTGCGAATTCAAGGGTAAACCAAAAAATGTCCCAGGGGCACTTGCCAATAACATATCAGCAGATCTTACCAGGGCGAATGGAAGTCATGAATTATCTAATTGGGGATCCAGCTTACCTTCTTTTACCTTTTTGCATGAAAGAGTATGAGAAATGCACAAAAAATTCTGAAGTAATATTCAATAATCTTCTCAGAACTGCAAGGAACCCCATAGAATGTGCTTTTGGGAGGTTGAAAGCACGCTGGGGATTTTTGGCTGGAAAAGTCGACTTGAAATTGGAGCTTGTACCTATTGTGGTGTATGCATGTTTTGTGCTCCACAATTATTGTGAGGTAAAGCATGGTGGTGTTGACATTGGCTTGGTAAACCAACAAAAAACTAAACATGTTTATGATGACAAACAACAGAGAGCGAGAGGATCCAATATATTCTGGCAATACAGATGAAGGCTTGGCAATAAGAGAAATTATCACTTCCTACATTGAAGAAAACCTTCCAGATCATTTGTTGGAGTAACAGAACATTAAAAGAAAGTGAACGAACACAGTTATAAGCATTCCAGACATATACTTCCACTAAGCGTCCAAGCCCCAAAAGTATTTACTATTTAGTACCCATCTATTAGGCACCTGAGAGAGTTATCTCAGTTATTGTTCATTTTACAAAACCAATTTATTGTTCAGTTATTCAGATGGTCAAGGATTACTGTTTTGTTCATCAAGATCAAGAATACGTCTGAAGCTTTCTGCTGTTGTTCTTTGTGAGCCTCTTCCTTCAGTAAAGTTTCTTTGTTGGAAAAAATAAGGAGGTGCATTCTGTTGATACTGAGGCTGATGAAAGAAAGGCGGTTGGAGTTGCTGCGGTTGCTGGGGTTGCTGCAGTGACTGAGCAATGAGCTCCATAGATCTGCTAAGAGAATTACTTATCTGCATCATTGATGTACTAACAGTTCCAAGAGCGTCACTAAATGAAGCAGCAGAAGCCTTCATTGCTTCAGCCATTTCCCTTCTGAACCTCTTGTCTTCTTTGGCACCCTCCATGAGAAGAGAATCTCGCTCAGCAGCAGACAGAGCCCTCTCCATGTTTTTCCGTTTCCTATCAATGAGTTTTGGCACAATTGAAGTTGGAGTTGCTTGGGCAGAAAATTCTGAGCCTTCCAGTTCAAGGCTCTCGTCATCATCATCAACTTTAGGTTCATTTGAATTATTCTCCCCTTCTTGTAGACCTTCTGTATCCTGGACCTCGGTACTATCAATCCTACAGCTGAGAGGTTCAATGTTTGGGTTGCCTCCCCAGATCGATTTCAATGTGTCATAGTGCTCGTAAACCAATTTCCCAGAGCCGCTTCTTGATCCTGTGATAACAGCCTTTGATCAGTTTACGTTCCTCTTTGCTTTGTTTTCCGTAAGCTGCTTTTTCATCAGCTGTCATTTCACAAACAGGCTTTAAAGGAGCTGTCTCCTCTGGAAGGCCAAAGAATTCAGGATGTATCTTCGCCATTTCTTTGCGAATATGCTGATACTGAGTTGTTTTATCCGCATCAAAATCAGTGTTGTTGTATAAACATTGGTTTTTATAATTCATTAAAACGTCTATTAGTTCCTTCATTAGTTGAGAGCTCCATCTAAAAGGCCTTTTTTCGACTTTCTTGGAGGTGGGTGGAGCCTGATTTGCTTGTTGCTTGTCTTCCGCCATTTTTTATTTGTGCCACGAATGAAAATGATGATCTGCGCTTGCGCAGTATTTGCAATTTTGTGTCGGCAGGGTGAGGCTATTCTTGTTTGCCTTTATATGAGGAAAAAATAACCTCACCAAGGCGATATATCGGCTCGCGTAGGTGGGATATCGGCTGTCCAAATAACCTCACTTAGGTGAGGCTATTTGAAATTCTCATATAAATGCAAAGTGAGAATTACTCTAGTTTGTATAGGATGCCGATATATCAGCTTAGAAAAAAACCTCGGCTAGCCGGGGCTATTTCCACCATATAAACACAGCCTAATAATAATTTACTGAATTTGATAGATACGACCAAAGCTGGGAAGCCACATTGAAAACAATTGTCTTTAATTATACAGATGGATTAAAAGCCTTGCATGTGCCCCGAGGTACTAAATGCAATATAGAGCATTGGTTAGTGGGATTTTATTTTGGTGCATGGAAAGCATATAATCATGATATAACTTGCAATAATGTCAAAGAAGACATTATGTACAAATGAAGATATTTATATTAACTACTACCGAAATGCTATCACAAACCTGGCTATCGTCATCATCCTCGTCATCGTCTTAGTTATCAGAAGTAAGCACTTGACAAAAATAATCTAGTCCAGGCATGATTTCTCCATTGTCATTAAAGCAATTATTATAATACTGATTGACTTCATCGAAAAACCTTCAATCAATTTGTCTTTGAGTAAAAATTTTTTAACATAGAATAATTCTGAATCTGGTATGTCTTTTTTCATGTTTATAGACTTGAAATCAAATACAGCAAAATCCTGATTAAAAACAAACTCGCGCAGCTTGTCTTCACTATTACTCAGGAAACGGAACTGCTTGCTTGTGATGTGAAAACATGTCATCAGCTTTTCAACAATGCCCTTATGTGTTTCAATTAAACCTTCCTTGTAAGTAACTTTCAGAGTTTTTAACAGACATTTACCTCGATGGCCAACAAGGTTGTCTTGTTTTGTCAGTCATTAAGCAAATTTTGAAAATATATTTATTCACAAAGGTTTTTAAGACATGCATGCGCAGGGGGGAGAGGCTATTACCATAGCAACCGCGGGGGGAGCCCCTACTGACCCCAACGTATAGTGTGAAGTTGATTTGGTTCGAAAAAACAAAGAGGATCCGTGCCCTTTTGCCTTTTAAAAGTAGTCCTTCACGAGTTTTTCCAAAATTTTCACAAAAATGTTATTGTTGTTGTTGCATGCGAGAGTGGTGCGGCTTATTTGCTGGGTTTAAAATGTAGGCCTCTTTCCTTTTCCTATATATTATTGGGAAGTAGTCTGTCAATCCTGAAGGTTGAAGAGTATAAATAATTCTGCATGTGTAGAGTATAAGGCAGTTAATAGCTTTTTCAGTTTACAAGTGAATAATAACAATTTCAGCTTTCTCAGTTTACAACTCAATAAATAACAATTTTTATTACAATATGTAAAAAAATTAGCAACTTAATTGGGAATTCATCATAAGGACACCATGATAAGAGAAGTTATCAGAATGATTATTTATTTGACAATTCCAAAAGGCAATACTTCTAGATGAGTTTTACTTGGTCTATTTTGCATAATATGTGCAAACCTTGTAATTTTTAGGAAAATTTATAGCACAGTTAATATGCTTAATATACTGAAGTTTTCTAAATGCGATTTGCTTGATTCATTTATAAGAAGCGACTTTTTTAACACAAAATTTGACGTTTCACCTTATAATGTGAAAAAATGGAATAAGAGTGAACGTGACAATGAAATCCACGTTTCCCTTAGATTCAGCCATAATTCATTAAATTCTCAAACGTATAACAACGTAAATATGAACAGGAACTATTCCCGTTGCCGTGAAAGCTTAGTTTCATTTTAGTGCTGTACATTTTGGTAGCTAATAGTCTTTTATCTACTGAGTCAAAAGCGTCTAACATTGCACCAATAACATATCCACCTTTCTGTTAATAGTTAGCATAGTTAATAGCAAGTTTTTGTTCTCATTTGCTGTTTCCCATTAAATTTTAGACTAGTCCACTTAAATTCCTTTGAAATAAGGTGAAACATGTTTTATAGAAAATAAATGAATACAAAGAAAAGAATTACAGCACAAGTAAATTTGGGGCGTTTACATTTAAGCATGCTGTATTTTCGAACATTAACTCAAAGTGCCAGAAAACAATTAATGTACCCAGATAAAAGAAACATAACAGTAACCTTTTTCGCAAATTAAAGGCTCTTCTCGGGGTACCATTTCAATTACTGATTATACAGTTGGCTTTGATCTAGAGTTGAATTGGTGCGAATGTTAGCCTGTTTGTCGCTAATAGGGGCCAGGAAATTTACGAACAATATTTAAGAGGAGGTTATGATGTTGTTCCTCATGCTCAATTTGCTGCTCAGACACGGATTGAAATTACGCTTATCATGTACACATATTCGTTCATGAGTTGTGTTTTCTTTCTTTCTATTAGAAAAAGAAAGGAGAAAATAGTTATAATGTAATTAATTTTGATATAGTGAAGGAAGATATATCCTAGAAATTGATCTCCAACCTCTCCGATATGATCTGTTTTACATGTCTAAGTGAAATAACTATGTTTCTTTTATACTGGTATCACAACAATTTTTAAAAACATGTAATAAGTTAGGTTTAAATACTTTAATTATTAATTTCTTTAATTATCAGCAGCAAAGATTTGTATACATTATTTTCTTTTTTTCTTCTCTGCAGGAGGAGACATTGTTATATCTGGCGAGTTGTTTTTCTCTTGTTTAACTCCCTCAACTTCTTTCTCTTCTCTTTTTCTTTTTTTCTCCAATTGGATATATATACTTTGATCTCTTAATTTATGGGAGAAATTAAAGTTTCATCAGTTCAATACTTTTTATCATTGATGATTTTGAATATTATAAACTTGCTTTGCAAAAAAGCTGGCTTTTTAGGATTATGAAATGAGCTTCTTACCTGAAATTGCTAATTTTACTTTTGGTTCTGTCCACAAATATGAACTTTGTGCCTCTACTGATTCTAAAACTTTCCGGTACTTCTTTTTTAAACTTGGGAATATTTCATTCCTCCTCCCACAATAACTCCTGGACAAGAAAATTTAATATTGAGGAGATTGCGACATTCCTCTAATTTACGAACCAAAGTGAGATGAAAAAGATTTTAAACAAATACAAGTAGTAATATTTATCTAATCTTCGAATTTTTTAAGAAACTAAGACCAGTGCTTACTTTCTCCCTATTCCCAAAATGTATATTCATCCATCTTGCCCCTCTATTTTTTTTTTCTCTCGTTATATCTTTCATAGAATCTTCTTGGCATTTTCTACGAGAATAATGACAGACTGTATTTAAAAGTAATACAATCTTTAAGGAGCTATTGTTGTGAATAATCATAAAATATTTGGATATTCAAGGCATGGCAACAGAATAACAATGGTAAAAACACTATTGGCGAAGAAATTGATATACACAACGTGAGTTATAAACATGAGGACACTAGACACATGTGTTGTGTTCATGCACATTGTATTGTCAGCAGACGCATTTGTATACAATATTTGAGCAATAAGAAGGCCATCCCTGATTTTAATTGTTCAGATTTGTACAGTGCTATAAAATGACAACATATTATTTAATTAATGTAATGTATAAGTTGTAGAATCAAAGTGATATTCATTTGAAAAACTTTTATGCGCAACGAAATCCATTGGAAAATGATATCTGCAACAGAAAGAAACGCATAAAAAGTTGAAAGAGTGATGATCTCATTTCTGTTTCAAGCATGAATTAGCCGGGACCCACCAGATGTTTCGTCTTTTCATCCTAAAAATTCCTTAGTTCCCTCCCATACCTCCCAGCCGCATTCATGAGCAAAAGAGCAGTTTAGTTATGTAACCCCCCGGTACTGATTATGTTTAATGAGGCCTTTATGATAGGATGACTACCAAGATGCCACATGCACATGACCAAAGCGCAATTGGCCTGTTACTATAAGAATAAAAATAAGGGGGGTAGTAAAACTAACTTCAATAAAGAATAGTAAAAGACTTTGATTACGTTGAATGATGCGTATATGATAGAGAAGATGGCCCATATACCACATGCGCATGAAAACAGTGCAATTTCCCTGTTACTTTAAGAATAAAAATAAGGGGGGTATTAAAACTAAATTCAATCAAGAATAGTAAAAGACTTTGATTACGTTGAATGATGCGTATATTACAGAGAAGATGGCCCATATACCACATGCGCATGAAAACAGTGCAATTTCCCTGTTACTTTAAGAATAAAAATAAGGGGGGTATTAAAACTAAATTCAATCAAGAATAGTAAAAGACTTTGATTACGTTGAATGATGCGTATATTATAGAGAAGATGGCCCATATACCACATGCGCATGAAAAGAGTGCAATTTCCCTGTTACTTTAAGAATAAAAATAAGGGGGGGGGGTATTAAAACTAAATTCAATCAAGAATAGTAAAAGACTTTGATTACGTTGAATGATGCTTATATGATGGAGAAGATGGCCCATATACCACATGCGCATGAAAACAGTGCCATTTCCCTGTTACTTTAAGAATAAAAATAAGGGGGGGGGTATTAAAACTAAATTCAATCAAGAATAGTGAAAGACTTTGATTACGTTGAATGATGCGTATATTATAGAGAAGATGGCCCATATACCACATGCGCATGAAAAGAGTGCAATTTCCCTGTTACTTTAAGAATAAAAATAAGGGGGGTATTAAAACTAAATTCAATCAAGAATAGTAAAAGACTTTGATTACGTTGAATGATGCTTATATGATAGAGAAGATGGCCCATATACCACATGCGCATGAAAACAGTGCAATTTCCCTGTTACTTTAAGAATAAAAATAAGGGGGGGTATTAAAACTAAATTCAATCAAGAATAGTAAAAGACTTTGATTACGTTGAATGATGCTTATATGATAGAGAAGATGGCCCATATACCACATGCGCATGAAAACAGTGCCATTTCCCTGTTACTTTAAGAATAAAAATAAGGGGGGTATTAAAACTAAATTCAATCAAGAATAGTAAAAGACTTTGATTACGTTGAATGATGCGTATATTATAGAGAAGATGGCCCATATACCACATGCACATGAAAACAGTGCAATTTCCCTGTTACTTTAAGAATAAAAATAAGGGGGGTATTAAAACTAGATTCAATCAAGAATAGTAAAAGACTTTGATTACGTTGAATGATGCGTATATGATAGAGAAGATGGCCCATATACCACATGCGAATGAAAACAGTGCAATTTCCCTGTTACCTTAAGAATAAAAATAAGGGGGGTTTTAAAACTAAATTCAATCAAGAATAGTAAAAGACTTTGATTACGTTGAATGATGCGTATATGATAGAGAAGATGGCCCATATACCACATGCGCATGAAAACAGTGCAATTTCCCTGTTACTTTAAGAATAAAAATAAGGGGGGTATTAAAACTAAATTCAATCAAGAATAGTAAAAGACTTTGATTACGTTGAATGATGCGTATATTACAGAGAAGATGGCCCATATACCACATGCGCATGAAAACAGTGCAATTTCCCTGTTACTTTAAGAATAAAAATAAGGGGGGTATTAAAACTAAATTCAATCAAGAATAGTAAAAGACTTTGATTACGTTGAATGATGCGTATATTATAGAGAAGATCGCCCATATACCACATGCGCATGAAAAGAGTGCAATTTCCCTGTTACTTTAAGAATAAAAATAAGGGGGGGGTATTAAAACTAAATTCAATCAGGAATAGTAAAAGACTTTGATTACGTTGAATGATGCGTATATTATAGAGAAGATGGCCCATATACCACATGCGCATGAAAACAGTGCAATTTCCCTGTTACTTTAAGAATAAAAATAAGGGGGGTATTAAAACTAGATTCAATCAAGAATAGTAAAAGACTTTGATTACGTTGAATGATGCGTATATGATAGAGAAAATGGCCCATATACCACATGCGAATGAAAACAGTGAAATTTCCCTGTTACCTTAAGAATAAAAATAAGGGGGGTTTTAAAACTAAATTCAATCAAGCATAGTAAAAGACTTTGATTACGTTGAATGATGCGTATATTATAGAGAAGATGGCCCATATACCACCTGCGCATGAAAAGAGTGCAATTTCCCTGTTACAAAAAGAAGAAAAATAAGGATGGTAATAAAACAATGATCATGAAAAGCCCTTAAAAATGATTAATAACACCCCTTCTGTTTCTCTTCTCCATGACTGTTGTTTAGCTGTAAAGCGGGACAATGGGTCATGAAAAGCCCCTAAAATTTTGATTTGATACCCCGATTGACACAAACCCGCATAGATAAATCGTGATAAAACTCAAGTGAGTACCAGACTTTAATGCTGGCTGGCCTGGCAGTCTATCTTGTCCAGCTGTTATATGTCAATCGAATCAATTTTAGATCTAATCTTTCTTATCAAGGACCATAAATCACAGAAAGGTCATGGCAGCAAATAAGACTGAAGAAATATTCTCAAGGGTCTAGCATCGCTGCTTTCACACTTTTATTTCACCTCAGTAAGCTCAAATGGAAATGCCGAATAACAGTAATACTGCACCTCGTCCATGGAAGCATTCGAACAAAACTAGAAATGCCTCTAGATCTGTGCGACGACGCCTAGCTACAGCGCTTAGGTCTGCTGCTAATAATGACAGTGACAGTGTTGTCAGTACAGCAGGAATACAAGAAAGAAATAATATAAGAGACCACCAATGTAGGAGCGATTCTCCGACAACAGATGAAGTCTCGGAAGAGAAATCGGTTTGATTTTTTATTACATATGCTTTTTAATGCACAGTGCACGTATGTCTGTGTCGAGTACGCAACGAGGACTTTCCTTTTTTTGCATATTTATGGGAGACGTCATTCACGTATTTTTTTATGAGAAAATTTTTATAACAAACTCAGACTCTCGAAATGACAGAAAATTAAGAAACTCCACTAATGGAAAATTTTACCCTAAGAAGCTTTTTGTCTCGCTCAGCCTAACATTTTTTCAATGTGTGCAATAAAGTACTTTCTGATAAATGACAAAAAATTGGAAAGCCAAAAGCATACAAAAACCCTACAAAAATTAGAAAATAATATAGACAAAGTTCTCATTTTTCGACTGATAGGAGAAAGAAGAAATCGTTGATGACTTGTTTAAAAAAAGCAAAATCTATGTCGTCATACAAGAACCGAACCTTAAACAAGAAGCCATTGATTTCGCATTGTTCTTTTAGTATGGAAAATTCTATCACAGTTGATATTTTTCTATCTGTTACAGGATTTATTCATCAGACCGCTGAGTAGTTCTTCAGAAGAAGGCACTATCCAGAATACTCAGGAGATGAGTACCCCACAACAGCTTCCTGGTCGCCAGATGCTAGCAAACCAAGAGAAAAATATCCTTTTGGCAGAAAATGTGTCGCTGCGAAATGAAGTAAAGAGAAAATCACATCTGATTGCATCCAAACAGTTTCAAATAGATTTACTGAAAGAGCACAACACTGCCCTTCAATCAAGAAGCTCAGAATTGATCAGGTCCAAACTGGCGAGAAAAATAAGTGGTCGGGTGTTAAAAATTGCTGATTCTTCTTTGTTCTCCGATATGCTTTTTGAAAGTGATTCAGCGCTTCTTCATTTACCAGTTGGTATGTTTCATGAAAGCTCCTTAAACATCACAGAACTTCAAGCAAGGAAGGGCCACTTTTCCCGATCAGTCATTGGTAGGCTAGATGATGGTGAGACTATTGTTTTAAAAAGGTTTCGGTTTGGGGAAGGGAAAGAAGCCGACACAAGAAATCTGAAGTTTATTAGCAACGAAGCTCGAATTTTTGAATTTATTGGAAAGCACCCATCTATAGTACAGTTTTATGGAGTAACACGCTGGGAAAACAATATATACTCCGTTTTGAGTTACAATGGAAACTTAAACATGCAAGATAAGGTTACGGAAAGAAATTTTTCTTCTATAGATGAACTGCGATCCGTTTTAATTGGAATGGTACAAGGGATAAATCATTTGCAACAAAAGGGTGTGGTTCACAATAATCTCATTCTTGAAAATATTTTACTGCACAGATCAGGTCATGTGGACAAACCTGTCATTATTGGATTTACCTTTGCTTGCAGAGAGAGTGTGGCAACATTCTTAAAAGAAGAAGTTGAAAAGAAGTTTAAAAGCATCTGCCATTTCCCCGAGGTATTGTCTAAAAAAGGCCCCGTGACTCTGGCTAGCGATGTCTATTCCTTTGGGAAAATGTTGAAGCGAATAACTTTAAGAAAACTTCCACTTACCAATTTTCAGTATGAAAAATTACTTTCTTTCAGTGAAAAATGCGTTGCTTTTACAAGAACAGATCGCCCTATACATAGAGCGTTTGTAGAAGGGATAGAAAGTGTGTTTACAGGGGATGAATTGTAATTAATCAATTTATCTATATATTTGTATCACGCATTAAAAATAAACTAAAAATATTTCATTTAGATACAAAATATAATTTACATACACCAAATAGTACGGTTATATGGAAATCAGGTTAACTCTAGCGCTTTTTCCATCGAGATATCTTCTTATATCCGTTACTATGTAAGTTAGGCTTCTCGAGCAATGAGGGAAAACTATTAGGGTAAATTCCAGGTTGAGATTGTTAGCTAATAAAACCTTTGCTCACAATTAAACGCCTTACATAGCTAACTAGCATATAGAACAACAACGGCCCTGTTCAGTTCTTAAAACTGCATGCTGATCAATACCCACTACAGTATTGTTGGGGATAGTAAATTGGCACTGTTGGACTGGGCTATTTTACTTCTAGTTGTGAACCCACCATAAAGAACAACAGAATATGAAATTTCCGCCTAATTTAGGTAACATTTAGATTAACCTGAAATTTTCATGGAATACATCTCACAGAAAATTTTATAGGGGCCTCTTTGATAACGATGTTTGCTTAGAGCACCCCTTTTGAGCTGAAAAGGGAAAATAATTGTTATAAGGATTATTCTCTTGATCTTTGACAGAGGCGGCACCGTCATGTGAAGCTCTCGTTTGCCCTCATGGAAGAGCTTCCTTGTACCTCATGTCCATGCTGGCATTCATGTAAAAAATATAAAAATATAAGGAAGCCTTGAGTTTAGATAAGCGGTCATGTAAGAAGGGGGTCACAGAGGGGGGTCAAAGAAACCGTAAAACCGTTGCAATCCTAAAACCGTACTTTGTTTTCCCTAAAACCTTACTTTCTCTAGGTAAGAATCTGTAAAGCCGCTCACCAAATGTCGAATAACCGTAAACCAATCATCTCAATGAACCTTCCCCCCGCCCTTAAAAAAGGAAAGGAAATCCCAATGACGCAATTAGTATCATGATTGATTCAAACTTGTTCAGCAAGATTTTCTGTTACTTTAATGTAATTCATAACATAATCTTTGAAATATTGATCTTTTCTATTAACTAACAAATGGAATATATCTGCCAGATCAGGCATATTTGCTGCCATAAATCTTTCTCTTTGATTCAATAGAGTTTCCTCATTGGCTATAGGATCAATACCAAATACACCGAACTCTTTTATTCTCCCACCACGCATTCTGTACATATCAGCTAAAACACTGCCTGTTGGAAGATACCGCTCGTTCATTGGACACAGATTTGTTGCTCCACAATTCGAGTTCCACAACTGGACTGGGCTTCCTTTTCCTGGGAGACAAAAAAGTACCTTTTTAAAAGAATTACACCCAACAGAAAGACGCCAATGATGCAAGAGCAGATTAATATTTGGAGCTATTCTAGGTAGCTATTAAATTAAGTTTAGCTGTTACCGGGTATTGGATGCTGGTTCCAGGAATCAACAACAGAAGGAATGCCAATTGAGCATATACTTATGGTTACATTAGATACAGCAGCCTTTGTCAGCTCGTCATCCATATCTATCATGTCTTTATTGCAGAGCTGAGTAAGGGCATCTTTAATTGGATAGGAGACTCTTGAATTGAACTCTGGCCACATTCTTTCCGCTGGCAAATTCTAAAAATTGAATAAAACGAAATACACCGCTATTCAGCCCTATTCAGTCTTAAATTAAGAGAGAGACTTCTAAACTACTCTTAGGAGCCTAATTGCCGCCCCCGCCAATTAATTTTTTGAGAAATTTCCAACTTGAAGTGATGCTAAGCGTAAAAGTTGCTTTGAGAGACTAAGCTGGTTGCAATCTTTTATTGTCTTATTTTGTGCGCTTTGCACCCATTACGTACAGTGTAATCTTTTTCATTTTAGACTACGCGACTGCAGATGAGAACGCCGTCTTTGTCAAGACGGATCTCTAGCGTTTTCATTAAAATATTCAGTTTAGCATTGAAGGGTGGCAGCTCCTACTGTTGCAGCTTCAAGAACAGCGCAAATTTTGACGTTTTGATGAGAACCTGAAAACAGCAAAGCAACCTCTTCCCCAGGCCCCAAATCGAATTTCCTCGAATCTCAACCGTCAAATCGATTTGGGCCCTTGTACCGGCCACAAAAATCTGCCAAAATTCTCGCAATTTTGGCCTAGGCACCAAAACAAGATGTAGGTTCAAAAAGTAGATGTTCTTAGCAAAGAATGGCAAAGATTTTCATTGAAAACTATTAGGCAAGATATAATATCGTATGCTGCATAATTTTCACACAGCCTATTTTTGATGTGATATTAAGAAATTTCAAGAGAAAAACGACAATTTTTAATCGGCAAAACATGTTTCGAACATTCTATGTTCATCTTCAGTTGCAAAAATATTATGATAAAACTGTGACGTCACTCAAACCTTCTATTGTTTGAACAGCCAATCAAATTGCGAATAGACAAGGCCGATACCAGGGTCGAATATGGACAGCGGAGTTTCACGTAGAGGCCTATTCACCCTGGGGACGAGGTTGACAGGTAAGATGATGTTGTCGCCATAATACGAAATCTGAAGACGCGGGAAAATAACTAGTGCCCAGATTCTTGTTATGCCCTGTTGCTAAAACAGCCTATTTTTCTTAGAATTGCTTTTTGATTCAGTTTGCGCCCAAGCACTTAAGTTTCCATTTTTTCTCAAGTGGTGGACTTGTTCTTGACCAAATAAACTTAGATAGAATTCTTTGCCATGATCTACTCGAATTTGGTCCATTATTCCAAACTGAAGTACAGCTGGCCTATTAAAGAGACGAAATCGGTTAAGTTGTGTTGTGTTGTGTTGGGTTTAGTTACTATTGAGTAATGAATTAGCTACTGACATTACTGTTACACAAGGAGGTAGATTTTTTGAGCCAGACTTTGCCAGTTTCAAAGTTTAACAGGATGTCTAAAGTTATGTTACCTGAAAACCATATCATAGATTTGAACATTGTTTTTTACTGGCATCGTTGCAAATTTTAGAATTCTTTTAGAATAGCCATCACAGAGAAGAACGTGTGTAGCTCCAAACATGACGAGTTTTTCATTTTGGTCCATGTGACCTTTTTGTCCACCATATTCAGCAACGTATGGTATTGGGTTGATCATTTTTGCCATGTCATAGCGTCTTTCAATAGCATAAACTGGCTGAACCCTATTCAGGTGCCTCCTCACAGTGTTTTCGCCGAGCTGTATGCCATTTGCTCTAAGAAAGCCGGTCATCATTTTGCGGCCAAAGGTTGGACCAACCTAAAAAAGTAGATTCAATCAAATGAATGCTCAATTTTTGTTAAATGCCGAGTTGCACGGGCTTGAGAGGCATTATAGAAATGTTTTTTCAAAAGTTGCGAGCAATGGAATTCCGAAATCAGAAAGCCTAACGCGCCACCTATCTCAACTATAGGCTTGAAACATTAATAAAACATGGAATGGGAAATTTCGACTAAACACTTTCTACTGGTAAAGGTTAAAGGAGAACTTACTTGATTTACAGCCTCCCTTAGCACACTGTCTTTTCTTGAGCTGACATCTTTCTTGCAACACTCCTATGAATCTTTTTGTCATTGCAAAATCTTTTAACAGAAGCAGGTGAGATTCCATGGATTTGACCAAATCGTTTCTCTAGCTCTATTGAAACCTGGGAATGCGTCATTCGCCTTTCCTCAATTAAAGAACGCACAAATTCTTCCACATTTAGGGATTCAATAATTGATGTCATGTTTTAAAATATTAGCCAATTCTCGTATATAGTGAATATATTTAATGTTAGCTCTTCTATTACCCATGGAAAAAATTATCATAAAAACGAAAACAATTGAATGACTGCAAAGCATAAATCTGTCAGTTGTGTGGTAATCGACAGTGATTAAAACAGCTATGCCTGTTGCACTAGGTGCCATTGCAGATCTACAGCTTTGGGTCAAAATGATAAATCATGTCAGCGCTGAAAGGTCAGGGGCGCAGACGGTACCTTGCCTATTTCACCGTTTGGAGATAGCTTGCAGCTCAACTAAACTGCTCTTTTGCTCATGAATGCGGCTGGGAGGTATGGGAGGGAACGAAGGAATTTTTAGGATGAAAAGACGAAACATCTGGTGGGTCCCGGCTAATTCATGCTTGAAACAGAAACGTCCTTTGTGATAATTTAATTATTATTTTAAGAGTATATTGCCCCCATTTGTTGGATAAATGATATGGGCAACGTATTTTCAAGAAGTTTCATTTCGTTCACCCAAAATTGAAAATTGAAAATAGTGTCAGCTGATACTATTCTTAATTTTCCTTTATAGCTGTTGGAAAATGAAAATTGAAATCTTGTTTCACACAACAGTATTAACAATATATTAATTTTTCTTTTAGAAATTGAAAATTGAAAATAGTCTCACGTGACACTATTTTCATTTTTCATTTTACGCATCTAATTATAGAATACTATGTGAACCAAGGATACACGGATTTAATTAAAATTTTCTTGTTCATGGTGTTCTTAAAACTTTCAAAGCATGCCAAGTTTAGCATCTTGAATATAAGAAATAGCACATACCAGTGCATCACCCTATTTTCTATTTTTCTAATTTTTCTGTTATGAAAGAAAACGAAAATAGTATCACGTGATACTTTTTTCAATATTTGAATTTTTTTCGTTATGAAAGAAAAAAGGAAGATAGTATCACGTGATACTATTTTCCTTTTTTAGTTTGTACTTTTATATATAGGATATTCTATGGACCAAGGTTACACAGATTCTCAGAATTCACCAAGGTATGGACTATATTTCTGCAGTCTAATGATGGCATCTCTCCACTTTACTGGATATTCTACACAGTTCTTATGGTACACTTTTTCAACATAAGTTAAAATTTCATTCATATCAGCCCTCAAAATTGATTAAAAGTTGCTTAACATTTCTGTACCGAAGAACCACCCCTGACTTCAGGGGTCAAAATCATTCACTGCGTTCTTTCAACGCAAATGCACTACCTTGCAAGGTATGACTGTAGTTGTAAAAATAAACATCAACAAAACTACATAGATAAGTAATCTATGTAGTGTTCTGTAATATAATATTTAGATGACCTTTGTACCGTCACGTGTTCCTGTCTATTGATTATAATTCTCTTTGCTTATATTTGAATGTGTGTAACAGCTATGTAATCAGTTCAGAAGTGAAGCAAGATGTGAACCTTCTCTCTGACTCCCTCTCGTCAACAATATTACAATGGCGATGAGGATAAACTAAAGAAAGATTAATACACAAGAAATAACGATAAACAAGCTATAAAATTCCATCAGGTTATTACTTCAATGCATTACAAAGCTGGGATTTAAGTTACAAAAGTTTTCAAAAATTGTATCGTTTAGACACGCCAGTGATTAGGCCGCTTTTCAAATTATTCATGCAAGAAGCCAGATCTCAAACAACAGATGCTGGTATAATCGCTGAGTTAGAAAAACTCACTGAAGAAAGTTGGTTGCCAGATCACAGAGAGCTGATGCGGGTAGAGGTACATTCCCAGATGGCCAGGTGAAGAATAAAGATGATGCTGGTGAATTCATTTAAAACTACCGAACAAGAAAGAGAAATGGGTAACTGAGTTACACTTAAGCAACGAAATTCGTGCCCAACTTGTAATCATTGGATGTACACGTTTTCGTGGTTTGTACCACGCTTGTTTTTTTTTTAAGACTTTGCGCCAAAAAATTGTTTTCATCAACATTTTATTTATTGCCACACTTGTTTTTTGGCATGAGAACACAAACATTTCAACTCCACGTGCAGGAAAATATAGTCGGTTTCCAACAATCATTGCAAGTTAGTGTGCTTCGATCTATTAATGTATTCCACATATGAGATATTTCAAGGAAAAAATTTCAGGGATATAGAGTAATTCTGGATGCAAAAAATGGTGTATTCTCGCAATAAATGGTGATTTCTCGCACCAGCATGGCCAACTCTTTGTAATACAATAATATTAATAATTTGCTTGCTATAATCAGGTTTTTTTTATCGTTTTTACTGCAATTTACTTTCATTAAATTAAGAAAGTGTTAAGAAACTTTTAGAACTAAAATTCGGCCAAAAATTAAGAACATTTTAGAACTAGGCCCCGAGCCAGGTTTCTTATAAAAAACGTGTAAATTCTAGACGAAGAAACAGAATACCAAATAAGCCTGAGATTAGGTTGCAGCTTGTAACTTCCCCTTTTTGTAGTTGTTCTAGGATGTCTTGGAGCGCATCAGCGAATCGGGTAAAGATTAACGGCGCAGAGCGCAAGGCAAGGTCAACATAAAATTTGTCTTTCTATCTAAGGCCAATGAACTGACGAGAGGACGGTGATACCAGCAGCAAACGATATGCCCTTTTGATATCAAACTTGGCTAGCATGGAGCCTTTGCCCCGCTGCATAATTGCTGTAATGGCCTCAGGGATGCCCATATAGGACACTCGGGCCTCAGAATCTGGTATTAAGTCGTTCACACTCTCCCCTAGCGGGTAGGATAGGTCCGTGGTTAGCCACCACTGACCCGGAGTGGATTTAGGGATTACCCCAAAACGACTCACAATGAATTAAAAAACATATATTTATTGATAAAAATTATGATAATAATATGCAAAAGCTTTTCGGAATATGTCCATCTTCAGTGCTATATATAAGTCAAATGAGAAGACGTCAAGTTTAAATTTATTTACAAGCGTAAAGGGAAAACAATCTAAAACAATTAAGACGTTTTGTTAAAGTGCTAATTCTGTTTACATTTGTTCATGTTACTCCGTGTCTGAATAAAATTAATTTGCTTGAGTCCATTTGGTCATTCAATGTGGGCCTCTTGAGAGCTATTAGTGCAGCTTCTAAATTTTTGCGTTTTTGTCTATTTTCAGGGGCACCCATGATTACTTTCCAATCGAATTTATGATTTGGGAACTGATTTAGATGCTTGGCTGGTTCAGAGTCCTTTGTCGGATTTTCATGCTCATTCCATCTTGTTTTTACATTTCTCTTTGTTTCACCAATATAATTTTCTCTGCATGAACAAACACCTTCATAGATCTTACAAGCAGGGTAAGGGTTCTTTTCCTTCAAGGGAAAAAGCTGTTTAACCTTTTTCGTGGACCATTTTATTGCGAAGTCAATCCGATTTTCGGTAAAAGAGTTCAATTTATCGAGAAAACGTTTTGCCAAGGTTTCATTGGATTGACAAAATGGTAAATCAACCAAAATAAACTTTCTAGGCTCTTCGAAGAGGAATCTTGGTATTATAAGATCATCATTGGGTTCTTGAGATATTAATTTGCTTTCAAATTGATCAAACACGCTTTTTGTAAAACGTACAGGGAATCCCGCTCTTTTAAACTTATTCATAATATTCGCCTTTTCATTTTCGAAATTCATGCTGATTCGATGAGATCTGTTCAGGTCTCCGTTTATAGCGTTCCGTTTGTAGCGTTTTGGGACTTGTGAGGTCCAGTGAGAAGGCAGCTTGTTTGGTTTTCTGTATACTGACGTCAAAACCCCATTGTCACTGTTCATGCTGAGGTTTGTATCGAGAAATTTTGATGGGTTGCGTTCAATTGTAAACTTGATGTTGGTATGGTAGCTGTTGATTGATTCGAAGAGTAGGTCAGGTTGATCAACATTTCTGCGAGTAATTACATCATCAACAAAACGTTTGTAGAATTTGGGTTTCATTGGTTGGACCTTATCTGTTTCAAGTTTGGTTAGATAGATATTTGCAAATGTTACTGATAATGGGCCTCCCATTGTACAACCATCCTTTTGTTTGTAGTAGGTGGATTGAAATACAAAAGTACTTTCAGTTGTTAGTTTTAATAACAGGCGCTTTAGAATTAAACGAGTGCATATTTTGGGTAGCTTTCCTTTGTTGTATATTTCATCCAGGATGTATTCGACTGTATCCTTCACTGGAACGTTGGTAAAGAGCGATTCGACGTCATATGATACGTATTCCTCGTTGGGTTGAAGCGGTGGTTGTGCTTGGATTAATTTAGGAAAGTCTTGTGTGTTATGTATTATATATTCATTATCGGTGTAAAGTGGCTTTAGATACTGAGAGATAACTTGTGCTGCATTGTACATACAGGTACCAGTCTGAGCGATGATTGGACGGAATTTTAGTGATGCTACTGTAACGTCTGAAATATCGTCAAATTTGTGTGTTTTGGCCGTTCCATACAGTTGGGCTGGTGTATTTGAAGATGGACACATCTTTTCGTATTGCTCATTTTTCTTAAAATTGCGGTAAATAAAGTCTCCGAAAGTTTTCAAATCTTTTAAGGTATTGTCCTCGGTTTTCTCATAAACACCTTTTTTGACGCCTTCGTCGATCATATCTTGCATTTTTCGTAAATAATCCGCTTTTTCCATAACAAGAACACAGGAATCTTTGTCTCCTGGTATGATAACGATATTTTCATTTTTAATTAATCTGCTTAGGTTCGAATAAGTAAAGTCCTTTGAAGAATAAATGTTTGACTCACAATGAGTGCCAAAGGTGGAATCGATCAAGGGATTGAGCGGTCACAGGCTGACACGCTATCCACTGCTCCACGGCAACCGCTACACTTTGAAGATTAATCACAAAAAATCAAATTAATTAGAAATAGTAAAAAAGAATCACATTAACGACAAAATGACAAATAGTCAAATTAATTACAGATAATCGAAATGATCACAAATTAATCAAAAACTCACAGAATAATCAAGTAAATAAAAAGTAATGAAATAAATCATAAAACAATCGAAATAGAATCACATACACTTTCAAGATTAATCATAAAAAAATCATATTAATCACAAAAAATCACATTAATCATACAAAAATAACCCGTGATTAAAAATCATGTACACTTCTTGAGACAGTGCTTTGCCCGACGACGACTTTGTTTCAGCATGTTCCACTGGTTTCATTCAGCTACGTTTATTCCCTCTCATTCGACAAGCTCCTAGCTATATTGTTTGATGCAGATTTTCGCGCATTCTCGATGATGGTTCCGTAACGAGTTTGTCGTTGAAACTCATGCTATACACTTGTTGGGATGAGGTCCTGAATTTATTTGAATGTTGGAAAAAGTGAAATTCATAGGCGGTTAGACTGCCTTCTTTACAGTTAAAGATAGAGCATAATGAAAGACCAATAACTGATGTAGACAAACGAAATAGTGATGCAACATAATAATAATCATAAATCATAAATCAAATAATATCTTGCTACGCATACAAGGATCGTCATTATACTGAATTTAACATAGTTTTTACTTACTTAACAACAAGGTAGTGCAATTTAACGCAGTGATAATTATAAACACAACATTTGCAATAAGTTAAGAAATTAATCATACATATTACCTTAATAACTAATCATACGTTCACATTTGGTTATAATGTGTTGCGTCAGAAAAAGTGAAACCGAAATCACGTGTTGAACTTTGATAGTTACAGACGGGTGAAGTGCAGCTTGGTAGGAATATGAAATCATTTAGACATCAATGCACTAGCTAGAGGCATTGAAATGCAAACGTGGTGTACGAGGGAATGATTTACGGGCGATTTATGGGGCTTAAGCTTTTTTCTATAGACTTCGCGATTTCTAGGGAATTCTCACAAAACTGCAGCTGTGAAGCAAATGTAGCACTTAGCAGTAGCAAAGATTCTTGAATTCATTTTTGTTGTACGTTAATTTCAGGAAAGGTTTGAGAACGTAGCTCCGTTGTACAAGCATCTACATTTGCTTATCTATGTTAAGGATATAGACAGTCAATAGAAGAAACAGTATTCGTGTTAATCCTATTGAGTATGATGTGATAACTTGATATCAAGGTATCTTCGAGATATAAGGAAGCGATTCTATATTTTATTTCCTATTCTAAAATCTACTTTATCATAGGATGAACGAACAATAATAATTGTTGAATGAGTATAAAATTTTCAGAGAAATAGCAAGTTGTTGAGGTACTACACCATTACGCCAATAATAGCTACATACAGTAATAGTGAGATATCAAATCCAATTGACAAAAGCACAGATAACTAATTGTGATAGAGTAGCGCCGTGATCTTGTTGTTTTACTAGGATCATACATAAGATTCATAATATTGATGATATTATTTGATATTACTTCATTGGTATTTAAATTTAATATGAAATATAGCTACAATGGTTGC
Source organism: Chrysaora quinquecirrha (assembly GCA_014526335.1). Classification (NCBI taxonomy): domain Eukaryota; kingdom Metazoa; phylum Cnidaria; class Scyphozoa; order Semaeostomeae; family Pelagiidae; genus Chrysaora; species Chrysaora quinquecirrha. The sequence continues at coordinate 1,124,767 of JACTAT010000049.1, read as the reverse complement.
TTACTTGACATACATTTGATAGTGATATTTTGCTGGACCTGGAACAACTCACTGGTCTGCTTGATTGTGGACGTCAGCAGTTTGAAATGTTTCACTTTAGGCCTTGAACAAAGAGATTTTCAATGCATTTACTAATGTTCTGTGGATATTTTTCTTGAAGTGTACAGTCTAATGGAATATTGTTTGCTTGGTTCAAAAACGAAAGCATCACCATCCCATGTAGTTACTCTTTTGGCTGTTCGGACTTGCATCTTAGTAATTGAACGAAGTCGGTAAACAAACTGTTGAAGCAAATTAACTTTTGGTTTCATGGAAATGTTGCTGCTTACTAGATCAGCTATCTTTATTCTTTGAAAAAGTGAGCAAATAGTGCTCAATGCTGTTAATCATGTTGTTATAATGTTGAAACGTAAATGTATTGCTTTGGGTTTGAGAGCTTTTAATTTATTTATTGCTGGGAAATCGTATTGACTAAATGACCACAAATGTAGATGTCGCTATTTGTAAGCTGAAGCGAAGTAACGAAGTTCAAAGTTTTTGCTGTCCCATTGATTTAAGTTTTATTTGGCGATGTCCTTTGGTTTCGACTTCTTAAACACATACATTGAAAGCATTTTATTTCCATGCGTTTGCTCCCGGAAAACTATAGGTGCATGCACAAAATCTCCCAGTTTGCCGGCAATGTTGTCGTTACATGATAATTGCTGTTATTTTGCATTTTGACAATTTCTCTTTATCCAATGTATAGGTTAAAAAATAAAACAGAAAGGTGATTGTCATTTGGTGTTGAAGACCAGTTGCTTGTTAAATGCTTATTTTCTGAAATCAAAGAAACGGAAAATGTGAATTCGATGGTTGAAAATGGAGATGATTTGCATTGAGAAATGTTTGTACGTAAAAGCATAGTAACTACTTACCTCGTTCAACGGTTGCATGATGTAGAGATGTTTTTCTTCAATGAAGCAATCATTCACTACTTTGATGTACATCAATGTGACAATCCAGTGAGTCTCCTCAGCTCAGCTGAGGTTAATGGGGATAAGGCAAATGTCCTGGGGGACAAATGCCGCTTAGAATCTTAAAATATTTGAATTTTTGCTTGCAGGAAGCAGGCCAAAATGCCACAAAAGTCACAAATTTATTTTTAGGATAGATAGTTGCGTGAATTTGGTAAGGTGCAGCTTTGAATTTTGGTAAACATAGTCATTGTGTCATGGTGTCAATTTAGGCACTGACATACAAAACTACTAAGATATGCTGAAACAGTAAAAGACAATGCTGAAACTTTTCTATATTCTTGTAAAGGATGCATGACTTTTTCATACCAAATAATCAACGTGTAGCACACCAAATCAACGTATATGACCATGGTGAAACTTTTATTTAACTTTGTATGCGAGGCATGAGTTGCATATCAAATAATCGAGGCGTGGGTTAGCACACCAAATGAATGAATATACAATGTTAAAACTTTTATACAATGTTGTTAACGTGGCATGCATTTTGTATACCAAATAATCGAGGTGTGGGTTAGCACACCAAATCAAGGAATATACAATGTTAAAACTTTTATAGAATGTTGTTAACGTGGCATGCATTTTGTATACCAAATAATCGAGGCGTGGGTTAGCACACCAAATCAAGGATTATACAATGTTAAAACTTTTATAGAATGTTGTTAACGTGGCATGCATTTTGTATACCAAATAATCGAGGCGTGGGTTAGCACACCAAATCAAGGAATATACAATGTTAAAACTTTTATACAATGTTGTTAAAATGGCATGCATTTTGTATACCAAATAATCGAGGCGTGGGTTAGAACACCAAATCAAGGAATATACAATGTTAAAACTTTTATACAATTTTGTAAACGTGGGTGAATTTCAGATACGAAATAATCATGGCCTGGGTTGGCTCATTAAATGAACGTATATCACAATGCTGGAACATCTTGTAACACAGTTGAATGTTGCTTTTTGCTTAGCATTCTTCATTGTTGGCATTTTAAGTTCTAAAACACACATAAATGGGCTTGTGATCACTGTAAAATGACTCAAGAACACCTGAGCTTAATACTAGTCGAGGGGCATTTGTGTAAATGTGATCGAGTTGTGTGTGGTAGTCTGTTGTATACTCATTGATCAACTGTGCATACTGTCTATAGCCATTCATATAGGAATCTAGTTGAGTGCGTTCTGAAGAAGGCTGCAAGAGATTTACATTGAAATCGCCAAGAATGATAATCGGATGATTTTCAATCGTTAAAACGCTATGATGTAGTTGATCGATTGCTTCAATGAGTTGTCGTATTGTGGCAAGCAGTCTTGACCGATAAATAGAGACGACAGTAACAGTGTATTTAGGTTCATGCAACTTTGTTACAGATAATTCAACACCGTTGAAGTTTGACGTGAAAATTGTGGAGGGCATACTTTGTTTAGCATAGACAGCTAATCCATAGGGTGTTTTGTGACTATTATAAGGAACATGATCATTTCTGTGAAGATCGAAATTTGCTAGTTGGTATCTCTCATTGAAATCGTTGTTTGTCAATGCAGTTTCGGCAATATTTATGACATCACAAGCTCGAATGTTATAGTCAGCTGCAACATCGTCCATATGCAAATGTAACGATCGAACATTTTGGTATATTATTTTGATACAATTTGGCTCTTGCATTCCATACAAGTTTGACATGTTTAATTGAACTTTTGCTTCTTCTCTGAGTCTTTGCATATCAGATTTCACTTTATCACTAGTGGCAATTTTATGTTCATTTAGGTTGCATATGTTCAGGTTTGCTAGTTTTTAACCCTGCTTAATCCCACATAATGCATATGCTCTCTTGTGTTGCTTGGAAAGTCAACAACTAGATGACTAACAGTATCACCTTGCGCTCAATGAATGGTTTTTGCTGCTGCTGGTCTTAAAGGAAATTGTCGTCACACAACTTTAACTTGAGTTCTTCGTGAAATGCTAAAGTGCCTTGTGATTTCTAAGATCGGTGTCCAGCTCAGATCAACATCATTGCTATAGAGAAATCTATATTCTCTTCGATGATCACTTCCAATATGTTCATTTGGAAACAATACCCATATGATACTTGGTCTTTCTGATCCAGATACACGATAATCAATCTTCTGTATTGTGCACTCTACCCCATTAGTCATTTCATTAAGAACAGCAATATTTGTACTGATGTCATACTTTAAGGAAACAGCGATTTTTATGACAGTTGAGAGCCCCATTGTTTTGGTTGCATCATCTGGAATTCTAGCCAACATTGATTGTTTCAGTTCATCTGAAATGTCACCAACAATAATATCTATCGCCTTCACACTGGATTTCGGCTGATTGCACATTTCATGTACTTTTTCGTTATGCATATCTACTGCTTTGTTTGTGGTGAATAAATGTGTTTTTTCTAAACATGGATTTGCATTACCATTCGAAGGAACAATTCTTGTTGTTATAACATTTAAATCTTCATTGGAATGCTTTCCTTCACGTAGCCTGTTTAGTATCTCGGCAAATTTCTTGTCATCTCTTTGTCTCATTATCTGTGTAAGCTCGTACATGGTGAAGTTGTCTTGCCATGAATTTGTTGCTAATTCACTATATACATTAGATGAGCTTTCAAATATCCACTTGTCAAAAACAGGTTGCAACTGAAAGAGATCTCCGACAGCGATGATACTTATTCCACCAAACAATGCATTGTTTCACATTATTTGCTGTAGTCGAAGGTTTATGAAATGAAACATGCCAGCACCAACCATTGAGATTTCATCAATTAATATCAACTTGAGTTTTCCAAGCTTACATCGAATTGTATTGAGTCTGTCAGTATCAAGTGAGCAATACGCAAATCCTCTGTTTGCTGGAAATTTTAAAGCAGAATGGATCGTATTTCCACCAATATTATAAGCAGCCTTACCAGTAGGAGCCATCTTTAATACCTTGATATCATCTGGATTTGCACCAGGTTGATGATCGTAGAATCTGATCAAGGCTTCATATAAGGCATTCGTAACGCGACTCTTTCCTACTCCAGCACCACCGCTAAGGAACAATGACAGTGTTTCATTACTTGTCTTGATAGAATGTAAAACATGGTAAAAAAATTCTTTTTGCTCTTTGTTGAGCGAACGAACAAGGGATCTATATTCTGCATCTCCTATTCTATGCACTTGCTGAAACTCATCATCTTCTGTTCGAGCAAATATACCCACATCATTGAGTAAATCATATTGAGAATGAAGTTTTTCTTAGGGCCTGTTCATATGAGGTGGGATATCCCACTCAGGCGGGATAGCCCACTGAGGTGGGATGATTTTCAGCTCGTGTTCATATGATGAATTTCAGCCCGGCAAGGTGAGCCAGACAGTCATTCGAATTTAATGGCGCCATTCAACGAAAATGATTTTCATTGTTTATTGGATTCGCGCCTGCGTATAATTGACAAATTCATCCCACTGAAGTGGGCTGGCTCACTTGAGTTCGTTCATATGGGAAATTTTCATCCCACCGAGGTGAGATCTCACCAGCACGGCAGTGAGATCTCACCGAGGTGGGATATCCCACCTCTCATATGAACGCAATTTTGTTTTCATGTACAAATCACAGTATCGTATGGATCTCACCTTAGTGAGATATCCCACCTGAGTGGGATATCCCACCTCATATGAACAGGCCCTTAAAGAACTTGGGACAAGGATAAAGAGCAACAATCATCCTTTGAAGCAGTGACTTTTGTAGACAACACCATGTAATACACCCCAAATAAATTGGATGGTGAGTTAGCTTGGTTGATTTTGGAGAAAGATGTATATGGTGTAGGATATCCTTACTAGTTTTGGACCCGATGTGCTCTTTACGAATGAGGAGAGGTTTTCGGTATGGTAGACAACGTGGAGAGCTGGAAAAATTCGCAGGTACAGTGGAGGGAAATAATGATGGTCCGGCTGAATTATGTCCATTTAAACAACTCCTGAGGATATGCACGAAATTTGACAGTGTTGTTTATGTATGCGATGCTCAGACTAGAAGCATAGAGCACCCTTCTTTCTTTGACAGTGCCACTGAATTTCTTTACGAGGCATTCTCTCTGCGCACGAAGGGTTCTTTGTATACAGTTGAGTCATTGACCGAAGCACATGATCTGATTAAATTTTGTAGCAATGATCTCCACGAAATGAGCAGGAAATCAGGTCTTCGGAAAAATATCAATAGACTACCTAAGTGTGACGTCATCAAAATCTATTTTTAAAATTTCGAAATTTGCTCGTCATTTTGTGAAGGATCGTCAAAAATAATGCTTATTGGTGCAAAAATCAGTTAAATATGTCAAAAATTGACTGAGATATGGCCACCCAAAAAAAATACATTTCAATTGGAAATCATTGTAGTTTTGCTTCTGTTCATAATGTTTTGAACAAGGCGCAAAATACAGTGATTTCCTATTGCAAAGTACTTCTTCGGATGGCCATATCTCAGCCAGGGTTTGATATATTTGACTGATTTTGGACATTTATTTAGGCATTATTTTTTATGCTCTTTCAGAAACTAAAGAACAAATCTCGAAGTTCTAAAAATAGACTTTTGTGACGTCATAACTTGGGTACTCTATTGGGTTTTAAATGGGCCTCAGGTCATGTCTCTTCCAAAACGGTGAGCTTTGATATGCGTTGATATTTCGATGTTGGAGAACGCTTGGTCATTTGGTGCAACAATGAAGAAAAGCACCAAACGTTTGACTTACTGGGCAGCGACATCTAGAGTTATTACCGATGGTTTTTCTGAATTTGAATTTCGAAGGAGATGATAACGAAAGTGGATCTAAAGGTTGCACGAAGAGAATGATAGATGATGGACTAATGAAACGGCAAACGAAATCGATAGTTTGATGCCAACAATGACGTTATTTTTTGCTTTTGTTGCGAGTCTCCAAAATCCTGTGCTAGGGTTTATATTAGGCATTTGCATTTGTTGTTGGTAAATAAATGAAGCTAGTGAAGCAAAATAAGTAAAAAACGATTATACCAACCGTTTGGCAATGACTTATTCTAGTACCCCAATGCAGTTTTTGTGATTTTTGATTTTCTGTCTGCGGGTTTCCGGGTTTTGCCAAAATTTTGTCCGGGTTTTCGGGTTTTTCCAAAATTTTGTCCGGGTTTTCGGGTTTTGATACCCCCAAAGCCCCCCTCATTAAAGTCATTTATAGCCATATTTACTCTCATTCTTAACAGCAATTTTATGACTCTGTTAAACCGCTCACAAAGTCTGTCGGTTTGGGGATGGTAAGGTGTTGTTGATACAAATAAATAAAAGACACTTGTGACTCATATGTGATTCAAAATTCCGACCCTGATCAGTCAGTAAGATGGTCGGCATTCCACGCCTCACAAATATATGTTCAAATGCTTAAAGGACAGTAACTGCTTCTTGATTCGGCAATGCTTCAGCCTTGGTGTACTTAGTATAATAATCAATGACAATGAAAATGTAGTTATTACTTTGTTCGGTTGTTTTCAAAGGTCTAATGATGTCAACTCCTATACCATGCAGAATGGTTCAGGCACTATGTCAATGGTATCTAATGGAAATCGAGGCCTTGGCACGTATTTGTTTTCACCGCAAATCTCACATAAAGCACAGTAATGTTTAACCGATTCATAGAATCATGCCTAGTAAAATTGTTTTTTACCATTTAAAATGTTTTGTTTTCTCCAAGATGGCCTAATCTTTCATGAATAGATCTTGAGCATTTCAAGGCCATTTGTCAGAAAAAAATGAAATCATATTAGGAGAAGGATCCTGAGCATTTCAAAGATATTTGTAAGGAGAATATGAAATCATATAAGGAGAGGGATCCTGAGCATTTCAAATATATTTGTAAGGAGAATATGAAATCATATAAGGAGATGGATCCTGAGCATTTCAAAGATATTTTTAAGGAGAATATGAAATCATATAAGGAGAGGGATCCTGAGCATTTCAAAGATATTTGTAAGGAGAATATGAAATCATATAAGGAGAAGGATCCTGAGCATTTCAAAGACATTTGTAAGGAAGATATGAAATCATATAGGGAGAGGGATCCTGAGCATTTCAAAGATATTTTTAAGGAGAATATGAAATCATATAAGGAGGGGGATCCTGAGCATTTCAAAGATATTTGTAAGGAGAATATGAAAACATATAAGGAGAAAGATCCTGAGCATTTCAAAGAGATTTGTAAGGAGAATATGAAATCATATAAGGAGAGGGATCCTGAACAATACAAGTCCGTTCAAAAGAGAAAGAATCAGTCGTATAAAGCAAGAAATCATGATCATTACAAAAACGTTTGTTGGAAAAACCATTCATCATTTAAAAAAGGAGATTAGAGGGTAGTGAAAATCTTGCTGGGAAAATTTTCGATCTTTCGTCAAACAATAGATTGCATGCTAATGACAAAACTGATAGGGCTTCAAATGGAAATGGTACTGACATAGCAGAAAAAATAGACAAATTCCATGAATCAATCAAGGAAGGGCCAGAATTTATATGCACATGTTGTGATCAGCTATGGCACAGATCATCGGTTGTTGAATGCAAAATAGATTCATACCATTTTCAACCTTTCGAAGATGACCCATCAACAGTTTTCATTACTGTTACAAAGAGCATTCAAAATAAAGAGTGGATTTGTAAAACTTGCCACAATAACTTGAAACAAGGTAAAGTTCCCACATGTTCTAAAGCAAATGGCATGTATTTTGCTGAAAAGCCAGCTGTATTAAATTTGACAGCATTAGAAGAGAGGCTAATATCACCACACATTCCTTTTATGCAGATAAGGGAATTACCAAGGGGGCGTCAGTTGAGCATACATTTCCATAGTGAATGTACCTGCCGATGTTAACACGACAATAAGTATCATTCCACGAGCTACTGAAGAATCGCAAACAATATCAATCAAACTGAAAAGGCGAAAAGGTTTTAAAGGACATTACATGTACCAAACTGTACGGCCATTTAATGTTATGTCTGCTGCACACTATCTAACACAAACAAGTGAGTTGTACAAGGCTGAAGGCATCAAAGTGTCAGAAGAGTGGCTAAATAGTGTGTCCTTAGCCAATGATGGCGAGACAAGCAATGATTCTTGTGATGATACTGATACAGTAGCAAATGAAAGTAATGACACAAATCAGGACAAATCTTATGTCGATGTTAATCAGAATGAAGTTGACAGCGATGATGAATGGAACGAGATAGAGGAACGTCCAGCTGGTAATACTGATACATTACTTGAACCAGCAGATGCCGATCAGTGGGCTGATAAATTACTTACTGTTGCTCCAGGTGAAGGGAATAGACCATTAGGTATCTTCTATGATAAAGATTCAGAGTTCTTGGCATTTCCAACTATTTCCTGTGGAAAACAACGATGTGATAGTGAAGATAGATTGGTTCGAGCTCATTACAGTGACATATGCAAATGGGAGTTGAGAAGCAAAGACCGAAGAGCTGCTCAGTCTGTTCCAAACATTTTCTACAAATTGAAAAAGCTACAAATCAAAACCATTCAAGACACTGCCATGATCTCAGTTAGAAAATGTAAGAAAAAGGGAAAAACGTATAAAGCAAAGGATTTCAAATCAGAAGAGTTGATCAATGATATCATAAATTTAGACGAAGGATTTAGGGTGTTTAAGAATCTGAGAGGATCACCACCTTATTTTGAGAAATGCAAGAAGGACTTGTTTGTGATGATTCGTCAACTAGGGTATCCAACGTGGTTTTGCTCATTCTCATCAGCTGATACTAGATGGGTGCATTTGCTGAAGTTGTTAGGCATTAAAAACATGTCATGGGAAAAGAAGTCAGAATTGATTCAGAAAGACCCAGTCACGTGTGCACCACATTTAGATCATATGGTACAATTGTTCATCAACAAGGTACTAAAAAGTGCGGCAAGTCCTATTGGAGAAATAGTGGATTTGTTCTATCATATAGAATTTCAGCAAAGAGGATCACCTCATATTCATGCATTGTTTTGGGTGAAAGATGCACCTGATTGTAGATCAGCTTCCAACGAAGAAATCATCAAGTTCGTTGACAAATATGTTTGCTGTGAAAAGCATTTTGATGCCGATCTGGATGATGCTAGAGACGCTAGAAGAGGATGAACTTTCAGATGAACAGTTTAAGTTAGCGAAAATGAATTCAAAGAAAATCAAAGATTGACATAATGAAATATGGAGACGAAATCACATTTACTGAGTTTCTTCAAAAATTGGGCATGTCATTAACAGAGTACGTTCTCGCCGTAAGATCAGACCTTAAAAGACGCACAGTTTTGTTGAAAAGATCTCCAGCATGTATACGAGTAAACAACTACAATGTCAGTTTGCTTCGAGCAAGGCAAGTCAACTTTTCGGCTCCACATCAAAACCTCCGGTTTATTTTCAATATGTTGATGACACTTTCGCCATTTTCAAAAAAGAGTCCGATTGTAACGTTTTCCTCCAAAAACTCAACGCCTTGCATCCCTCTCTAAAATTTACTTTCGAAAAGGAGCAAAACAACTCTTTGCCGTTTCTCGACGTCTTTGTTGAAAACACATTCCGAAAGCCATTTAGCAAGCTCATGTTGAGCTGAACCAACCATAGATAGAATAGGCCTAAGAGGGACATTGGGTTTGTGGGTTTTAGGTAGACCATACCTCCGTGGACGCTGCGAACCCGTTGGTCGGATCCTATCGTAAATTTCTTGAGTCAATAGTTTTTTCTTGACCAATTCAAGCAACCGTTTTTGAAGTTTCTGCTCTATTTTAGCCGTTTTATCGTGCTGTTCGACGTTGCCTAGTTTTTCAAATTTATTTTCATCGTTGAGCACGTTGCCCATTTTCGAAATATAATCTTTTTGGTTCAAAATAACGACCCCAGATCCTTTATCAGGTTTTGTGATAAGAATCTGTTTGTTGTTTCGGAGGGATTTGATTGCTTGAAAATGTTCCCTATGCATATAAAAATCCGTGAGGTCGATAGGTGTGCCACAATAAGCATGAGCTACATCACTTAAATGGGCTTTTAGTGAGCTAAGCTCTTCTTCCGAATCTGGCTTTAGCCTGGTTAGTTGAGTGTGAAGAATTTCGAACTCAGCAAAAAGCTCCTCTCTGTTTATATTTTGAGGTGGAATACAAAATTCTAAACCGTGTCCTAATACAAATTCTTCAGCTTCAGAGAGAGAGTAATCCGAAAGATTTAAAATATGCTTTTTAGAGTCACTCAACAAACCGCCAAAACGTTTCTTAACAAGCAAAGCGAGGTTCCTATGGTGTTTGTTTTTGTAGTTTTTTCTGTCCGCTGGTCAATTTCGGAAATGTAGCGGCTAAACCGAACCATGTTGAAAAATGAGAGAAAAGTGCGAATTTTTGACCATTGGCGTTTATATGATTTTTTAAGTTGTAGAAGGCTAGTTTTGGCCTTCTGAATTTCGTCCTTAAGAAAAACACGCTCAATGGTAGGGCTATGCCGAGCACGAGAACTAGAAATGCGAGCAGTGATAAATTTAGGAACAACCAGATTAGCTAAACATAATTCATAAAATAAAATAGAAAATCTTAACGATCTTACCTTTCCTCTAAGTTTTACCATGTTGTTGAGATATTCAATCTCAAGTCTTGTGTACCGTGTCCGCAAGTAAGTGAATAGTCTTTGAGTTGTACAAAATTGAGTTGTTCTAACGTTATTGAAAACCTTCAGTTAGACCCGGCAAAATCGTTTATGTGTTCCTTCGACATCAGCAGCCTTTTCACTGACGTACCTTTCGATAAGACTATCGGGATTTGCGCTAGAGCTCTATACCAGGGTGAACTTGTCAGTCCGCCGTTCCCTGAGGAGGTATTTGTTGAATTGATGGAGTCTGCTACCAGATCGGTAGAGTTCAGCTTCAACAATGAGATGTACCGACAAAGGGACGGAGTCGCCATGGGGGGCCCATTGGGACCAACGCTAGCAAACATCTGTGTTGGTTTCTAAGAAGGTCAACTTTTCCGCTCCACATCAAAACCTCCGGTTTATTTTCAATATGTTGATGACACTTTCGCCATTTTCAAAAAAGAGTCCGATTGTAACGTTTTCCTCCAAAAACTCAACGCCTTGCATCCGTCTCTAAAATTTACTTTCGAAAAGGAGCAAAACAACTCTTTGCCGTTTCTCGACGTCTTTGTTGAAAACACTGCTATTGGATTTCTCACCAGTATATATAGAAAACCAACCTTTAGCGGCCTCTATACACGGTGGGATTCCTTTAGTCCAAAACAGAGGAAAATTAACCTCATCAACACGCTAGTTCATTCGGCACTTATGATTTGCTCTAAATCTCGGCTTGATTCGGAATTGGATAAAATACGGTCTATTCTCATTGAAAACGGTTACCCTGAGGACGTCATTTCGGATTGTTTTTGCAAGAAGATCGCAAGTTTTTCGGCTGATAAAAAGTATGGTCCGCAAAAGTGCCCTGTTTACCTAAAAATGCCTTGGATAGGAAATGTCTCATTGCGATTCGAAAGTCAAATTAAAAAGGCCATTACTAAGTGCTTCGCTGCTGCCAACCCTCGGTTAGTTTTTGGCAAATTACAATTTACAAAAAATTACGGAAAATTACAGCGAGGATTTTTTCAGAATCATTGGCAAAGCAAGATCTTTGTTTCACTTAGGGGTTTTGGAATCTGTCTACATCAAAACCAAAAGGCCGGTTCTGGGTGGTGCATTTCGAGCCGCATCTGGGTATAAATTCCGCCTTAATCTATTGTTTCGGTCTGTTTCTGACGTTCATACTCTAAGGAGTGTCAGACGAAAAAAGCTTTTAAGTATGCCCGAAAATGATTCCGCTGTTCATCGCAATTTTGAAATTTTGTACAACTCAAAGACTATTCACTTACTTGCGGACACGGTACACAAGACTTGAGATTGAAGATCTCAACAACACGGTAAAACTTAGAGGAAAGGTAAGATCCTTAAGATTTTCTATTTTATTTTAAGAATTATGTTTAGCTAATCGGGTTGTTCGTAAATTTATCACTGCTCGCATTTCTAGGTCTCGTGCTCGGCATAGCCCCACCATTGAGCATGCTTTTTTTAAGGACGAAATTCAGAAGGCCAAAACTAGCCTTCTACAACTTAAAAAATCATATCAACGCCAATGGTCAAAAATTCGCACTTTTCTCTCATTTTTCGACATGGTTTGGTTCAGCCGCTACATTTCCGAAATTGACCAGCGGACAGAAAAAACTACAAAAAACAAACACCATAGGAACCTCGCTTTGCTTGTTAAGAAACGTTTCGGCGGTTTGTTGAGTGACTCTAAAAAGCATATTTTAAATCTTTCGGATTACTCTCTCTCTGAAGCTGAAGAATTTGTATTAGGACACGGTTTAGAATTTTGTATTCCACCTCAAAATATAAACAGAGAGGAGCTTTTTGCTGAGTACGAAATTCTTCACACTCAACTAACCAGGCTAAAGCCAGATTCGGAAGAAGAGCTTAGCTCACTAAAAGCCCGTTTAAGTGATGTAGCTCATGCTTATTGTGGCACACCTATCGACCTCACGGATTTTTATATGCATAGGGAACATTTTCAAGCGATCAAATCCCTCCGAAACAACAAACAGATTCTTATCACAAAACCTGATAAAGGATGTGGGGTCGTTATTTTGAACCAAAAAGATTATATTTCGAAAATGGGCAACGTGCTCAACGAGGAAAATAAATTTGAAAAACTAGGCAACGTCGAACAGCACGATAAAACTGCTAAAATAGAGCAGAAACTTCAAAAAAGGTTGCTTGAATTGGTCAAGAAAAAACTATTGACGCAAGAAATTTACGATAGGATCCGACCAACGGGTTCGCAGCGTCCACGGATGTATGGTCTACCTAAAACTCACAAACCCAACGTTCCTCTTAGGCCTATTCTATCTATGGTTGGTTCAGCTCAACATGAGCTTGCTAAATGGCTTTCGGAAATTTTAGCACCTGTGTTGGAACTTTATTCTAAAAATTGTATTTCGGATTCTTTTTCTTTTGCTAACGTTATTCAAAACCTTCAGTTAGACCCGGCAAAATCGTTTATGTGTTCCTTCGACATCAGCAGCCTTTTCACTAACGTACCTTTGGATGAGACTATCGGGATTTGCGCTAGAGCTCTATACTGGGGTGAACTTGTCAGTCCGCCACTCCCTGAGGAGGTATTTGTCGAATTGATGGAGTCTGCTACCAGATCGGTAGAGTTCAGCTTCAACAATGAGATGTACCGACATAGGGACGGAGTCGCCATGGGGAGCCCATTGGGACCAGCGCTAGCAAACATCTTTGTTGGTTTCTACGAAGGTAAACTTTTCGGCTCCACATCAAAACCTCCGGTTTATTTTCAATATGTTGATGACACTTTCGCCATTTTCAAAAAAGAGTCCGATTGTAACGTTTTCCTCCAAAAACTCAACGCCTTGCATCCGTCTCTAAAATTTACTTTCGAAAAGGAGCAAAACAACTGTTTGCCGTTTCTCGACGTCTTTGTTGAAAACACTGCTACTGGATTTCTCACCAGTATATATAGGAAACCAACTCTATACACGGTGGGATTCCTTTAGTCCAAAACAGAGGAAAATTAACCTCATCAACACGCTAGTTCATCGGGCACTTATGATTTGCTCTAAATCTCGGCTTGATTCGGAATTGGATAAAATACGGTCTATTATCATTGAAAACGGTTACCCTGAGGACGTAATTTCGGATTGTTTTCGCAAGAAGATCGCAAGTTTTTCGGCTGATAACAAGTATGGTCCGCAAAAGTGCCCTGTTTACCTAAAAATGCCTTGGATAGGAAATGTCTCATTGCGATTCGAAAGTCAAATTAAAAAGGCCATTACTAAGTGCTTCGCTGCTGCCAACCCTCGGTTAGTTTTTGGCACTCGGAAAGTTCTACCATCCATTCAAAAGGATTGTGTACCAACCACACAAAAAAGTTTGGTCATTTATGAATTCTCGTGCCGGTGTGATGCCAGGTACGTAGGTCGTACTTCCCAGAGATTAGGTGATAGGATAAAGAAGCATGTCCCTACTAACATTCGTCTGCATAATTTTCGGCAAAGAGAGCAACCACCCCGTGAGTCTAAACAACAACCTAGTCTTAAACATGATTCTGCCATAGGACAACATCTACTCGATAACCCGATTTGTGCGGAAAATTACAGCGAGGATTTTTTCAGAATCATTGGCAAAGCAAGATCTTTGTTTCACTTAGGGGTTTTGGAATCTGTCTACATCAAAACCAAAAGGCCGGTTCTGTGTAGACAGAAAGAGTTCGTTTTCTCACTTGGACTCTTCAAATAATTTATTGGTCTTCCCGCTGTATCCGACCAGCTGATTGGTGTTTAAAACACAATGCCAATTCAGCTTTTCGTTCTTTCTGATTGGTGCATTTCAAGCCGCATCTGGGTATAAATTCCGCCTTAATCTATTGTTTCGGTCTGTTTCTGACGTTCACACTCTGAGGAGTGTCAGACGAAAAAAGCTTATAAGTATGCCCGAAAAAGGATTCCGCTGTTCATCGCAATTTTGAAATTGTATGATAAGAAGGCAAGCCATCCATGGTATAAACTAGCTACATAGTCAAGGCCTTCCAGCTCTTAAAAGTCAAATTTACTGTCTTGACGTTTATCATAGCTTCAAGAACTGTTTATGAATCTCACAAAATGATATATTCTATTTGACGGGAAAAAACCCGAAAACCCGAACATTTTTACAACAATACCCGAAAACCCGAGCCAAAAATGGTAAAACCCGTCGCCCGTCAAATATTCTGAACCCGAAAACCCGCACATTTTTTGGAATAATCCGAAAACCCGAGCGCAAAATCGGCCAAACCCGCAACCCGTAAAACCCCAAAGCCCCCCTCTTTAATGAACAGTTGCCTTCTGTTTTGTTGGTGTATAGAATCGGTAAACAGGACAGTACTGGCTTATTACCATTTGAATTGGTTACGCTTGTGCTGCTAAAGTATCTTTCACGGTAGAAAGACCCTGTACAACGTGTTGTGCAGTAACATGGAGGATGTACAGTATGGTGGAGGGTGCCAATAAAACTTGGAGGGTTATCATCAGAATAGTCGAAGGTTATCATTTGCAACATGGAGAGACATCATAAGTACTTTTGCAATGCAAACATTCATGAACCTCAAATCCTTATGTCAGCCGTTCATGTGAATAGTATTTTTAAATTATCTCATTTTGACATCGTGTCTTTCAACTAACCTTTTTAAACACAATTAGAATTGACAGGGGCGGGGATTTGCAGACCATGATTTGCAATTGAAAGACCAACGCATAAAAGAACTAACAGGCCTTTCTGAGAAACTAATTATAGAAATAAGTATATCGCATGTATTTTAATGTTCTTTGCAGCAAGAAGGAAGATACCATTTATATTTCTAAATTAAACACAGTGTCCTTTATAATAATTTCAGGATAACCTGCTGGTTTCTATAATGCAATCTTTATTACTCTATAATTCACTAGCGCAATGGCTCCAAAGGCCCCCCTCCCTTCATGTACCCACCTTTACCTGTTCAGACCCATCTTTACCTATACTGAATAATGTTAACTGCATGATGGAGATGTTTACTTCAACTTCAATTTAGGAATTTAAAAATTTTGGAAACCAAAAACTGGATTGGAAAGGGAGAAGTCAGAAATATGGAACGTGAAAAGCATTTTTCGGTTTTGTTTGTTTCAAACATTTTTATCTCTGATTCTAGTCGAAGTTTTTAGCCGATTGCTGAACACTTGCAATTTTGAATTTTAGAAACCATCTTTTAGCCATTGTGAGACATGTGTAAAGAAGAAATTGAAAAGAAACAGAAAACAGGTAAGTATGTCCATATCCTCTAATTTTCAACTATTATTATATTAAGATCATGCGAAGATAAAAAAATATATCGCCCTGGAAATACGTTTTAAATACAGGAAATTGAATCAACATTTATTCTCATTACTAAACAAGAAACAATTTTTATATTTTCGTACAATAGACCCCCCTTTTTTCCCTGAGAAAATTAAAACAGAGAAACAGTGATCTGCAACCGGTACCAATTAATGAAAAATTAAGTAGAACAAGAGCAAGCTATTATAATTTAACTATATTAAATCAATACTTCAATTGATACTTTATATTTGGTTAAAAATGTAGTTAGGTTAACATTAAATAGATTTATTTTTGTAGAAACCTTGCAAATCAAAAACAACTTCAAATGTTGATGCAGGAGATCGAGACAAGTGTCTGGAAGAAATTGTAAGAATTTTGGCATGAATTTTTTGGGTTGATACCTTGTTGCTAAGAGACGTAACAAAAACTATTTCAAAAGCATTGAAGCAATGCAGCCCAGTTCGAAATTTAAATAATCAAAACAAGTTAAAACAATTCCAAATTTAACGGCATAAACAACAACTTTTAATTTGCAAAACATGTTTCGGACATGCACTGTCCATCATCAGTTGATAAATTCAAATTTCTACAACGGTTAATTTTATAAGGAAAAGTAAGTTACGTAATAGATGTTTACAACAATAGATGAGAGAAAAAAAATGTTAATTGATATTATGGGTGTGGTTAAAAGAAAAAGTTTAAAATGCTAAGATAATGATAAATTATAATTATACAGCTGCCTATTCAAAGTGGGCTTTTCCCATGAGATGTGCAAAACCTCTTTGATCTTCAATTTAAAAGAAGTTTGGGCGGTGTCCAAAACAGAGAAATAATCCTCTGTGCAAGCCTGATGACAGATTTCCGATTCCTGCAAATGCTTGTAGATGTGTGAATTTTTATCTGTAACCAAATGTTCCCGGATTCGTGTAGAGAGATGGCAGCTGGTTTTGCCAACTTAAGATGCAGTACTGCATCCAGCGCAAGAAAATTTGTAAATTACACAAGCCCGGAGACACTTGGGCACAGAATCCTTCACCCCAAACATATTACGAAGCTTAAACGAAGTAAATACGAGTTTAATATCGATATCTGTACAATACTGTTGAACTAGGTGTTTTATTTTACATTGAGCAACGAAAGAGTAACGACCAGTATACGGAAGCTTATAATAGCATTTGTTATCAGACGCAGTATGATTCCCAGGTTGATTATCCTCACTAGGGGTATCCCTAACTTTGTCTAGATACTTACGAACAATATTGTCGATGATATATGATGGGTACAGATTCTTATTAAAAATGGAAGTAAGCTTCTTAATATCATTATCAAACCCAGAACATGTATTATTAATCTTGTAAGTCCTATCAACAAGAGTTCTAATCAAGCCTATTTTGTACGAAAACAATGTAAAACTGAAAAAATTAGTTAGAAGACCAGTATAAGTTGTTTTACGAAAAACCGAAGTGCGGGGTGCGGACCGATTCACTATTACTGTTATCTATCAAAATATCCAAAAACGGTAGCTGGTTGTTATCCTGTTTATCCATAGTAAACTTAATGTTAGGGTGCTGCTTGTTAATAAAACTAAAAAATTTAAGTGCATCTTCTTCGTTATTAAATAAACAAAACGTATCATCAACATAACAACGGTAGAATAAAACGTTAGAATCCTTGTATGAATCTAACCAGATCTTCTCATGATGGCCCATGAAGAGATTGGCTAGAACTGGTGCTAATGGTGATCCCATCGATACGTCGTCGGCCTGATCATAACAATCACCATTAAAAAGAAAATGCGTCTGTGCTGTGGCAAAAATAAAAAGTTCCTTAAGATTAGCTGTACTATGTTTAATAGTAGGGTTGTCATTACAAATATAAGATACTGCTAAATCGATACACTCAGTTAAAGGAATGTTGGTAAATAAACTTTGTACATAAACCGAAACCATAAACTTATCAAAAGTGGATTGATTATTAATTTCTTCAACAAACGAAAACGTATCTTTAACACAATATTCCGTAGGTATAAAAGGATCCAATAACGAACATAAGTATTTGGCTAAATCGTAATTATATGTACCTATCGAAGAGACAATAGAACGAAATGGAGGTGCAGAATTATTAGAGCGCGGCTTGTGCATTTTCGGGAGTCCATATATTCTAGCGGGTTGCAATCCCGAAGGATAAATCTTTTCATAGATAACTTTATCTAAACGACCTTTCTTTTTTAACGATCTGAGATAACGCTGTAGTTTACCTTCTCTTAATAACGTGGGGTCACTGCTTAACTTCTTAAATTTAGAACTATCCGATATCATATCTAAAACGCCCTGATCGTAAACACTCCTATCTAAAATAACTACACCATTTCCCTTATCAGGTTTCAAAATAACAATGTTCTTATTCTTCTGGAGGTTCTTTAAAACTTTGTGCTTTTTCAGATCTTTAGTTGAAGGACGATAAGATGAGATGTACGTGTTTGCTAGATATGATAAATCAGACTTCAGTTTACATGACTGTTCTTGATTTTTGATTTTATTTGACATCGAACCGTGGATGAGTTCAAAACAAGCGTGTATGTCTGCATTATTGATTCTAGGCAGGCCAATCGAGTGCATGAGTCCATCTTTTAAAACATCAGATTCTTCAGTCGACAACTTGTATTCTGAAATGTTAGTTATCGTTTCAGATGCTTTGATTGGCAGCTCTTTATTTTTGGTTAAATTTCTGAGCTTCTTATCTAATCTTGGTGAAATTTTTTAGTTTTATTAACAAGCAGCACCCTAACATTAAGCTTACTATGGATAAACAGGATAACAACCAGCTACCGTTTTTGGATATTTTGATAGATAACAGTAATAGTGAATCGGTCCGCACTTCTGTTTTTCGTAAAACAACTTATACTGGTCTTCTAACTAATTTTTTCAGTTTTACATCGTTTTCTTACAAAATAGGCTTGATTAGAACTCTCGTTGATAGGACTTACAAGATTAATAATGCACATTCTGGGTTCGATAATGATATTAAGAAGCTTACTTCCATCTTTAATAAGAATCTGTACCCATCATATATCGTCGACAATATTGTTCGTAAGTATCTAGACAAAGTTAGGGATACCCCTAGTGAGGATAATCAACCTAGGAATCATACTGCGTCTGATAACAAATGCTATTATAAGCTTCCGTATATTGGTCATTACTCTCTCGTTGCTCAACGTAAAATAAAACACCTAGTTCAACAGTATTGTACAGATATCGATATTAAACTCGTATTTACTTCGTTTAAGCTTTGTTACATGTTTGGGGTGAAGGATTCTGTGCCCAAGTGTCTCCGGGCTCATGTAATTTACAAATTTTCTTGCGCTGGATGCAGTACTGCATCTTATGTTGGCGAAACCAGCCGCCATCTCTCTTCACGAATCCGGGAACATTTGGTTACAGATAAAAATTCACACATCTACAAGCATTTGCAGGAATCGGAAATCTGTCGTCAGGCTTGCACAGAGGATTGTTTCTCTGTTTTGGACACCGCCCAAACTTCTTTTAAATTGAAGATCAAAGAGGTTTTGCACATCTCATGGGAAAAGCCTACTTTGAATAGGCAGCTGTATCATTATAATTTATCATTATCTTAGCGTTTTAAATTTTTTCTTTTAACCACACCCATAATATCAATTAACATTTTTTTTCTCTCATCTATTGTTGTAAACATATATTACGTAACTTACTTTTCCTTATAAAATTAACCGTTGTAGAAATTTGAATTTTTCAACTGATGATGGACAGTGCATGTCTGAAACATGTTTTGCAAATTAAAAGTTGTTGTTTTTGCTGTTAAATTTCTAATTGAAGCGCTACTCCTAAGAAATTTTAAAACAATCCAGCATAAACCAAGGATTTCAGGGGGGTGCAAAAATTCGAATATTTGAGTAGTTCTACCTTTCTAGGTGCGTTGCCAAGGCACATTCAGGGACAAAAAGGCCTTGAAAAATCATTCTGGGTTTTTTGTTGTGTTGGAGGAAGTTTTCCCTGTGAAAAAAGTTTTGCTGATATAATAGGAGCCAACAAATCATCATCAGCATCATCATCATCATCATCATCATCATCTTCAAATATGCCCTATGGGCCCCTATGTTTCTTTATGCACATACTCCACAAGCACCCTCTTAACATGTATATCCTATATGCTTCATACCAAAAATTTTAGATAGATAATTCACTTGCATAGGTAGGTAGGTTGGTATAAAGATGCCTCAATACTTTTTCTTGCCAAAATCGTAACAAAGAATCACTAGGAAGTAAACTTTGAAGTCACTGTAAGCGTTGTCGTTATTGGGCATAGTTAACACAATGGAATGGCTTGCCAAAATCATTAATTAGTCCACTGTCAGTGTAGCACAGTGCAATAATGTGCTTCTTTCTCGGAGCAAAAGGTTGTAAGTTCGATTCACGATCCAGGAGGAATTCGAACCAAAAGATTTTCGAAAATAAAAAATCCGACACCATTATTTTCTCCTAGAAAAGCCAATGAATGTCAGGGCGAAAAGTACAGGATCGGTGAGGCTTTTAAAAAAGTTTGACTACAATTTTACCAAACGTTGCTCTAATTTGTTTTGATTTTATTTTTGATTTTAAAATATTTTCATGTGACTTTTGATTTGGTTGTTGTTTTCAGAAAATTCTAGAAATTTTCTTGAATGTAAGATTTTTCCGTGGGAAGATAGGGGGGAATTGTGGTGCAGTGAAAACTGTTGCCAAAGTTTAACATATTTTTTCAAAGTAGTTTGCGGCTTCCAGAATCATCTGAGCACAAATGATCAAAAGTTGGCAATTAATTCTTCTTAGTGCTACTATTTATTGAATATAGTAATCTGCTTACGTGCGAATTCTTGTTACAGCTATTTCAGGTTTGAGATTTCCTCATTTACAGCGAATATTACAGGTTTTGGTGCAGTGAAGGGAGTTATTTGTTACCCAGCTTTTGTCATTATCATCACTATCATACTCTTCAAAGTCATCAGAATATTCAAAGTTACATCATGATCATAATCATCATCAAAACATAGCCATGCTGTGACAATTTGTGAAGGATGCTACATAGCCCTCTCATTTTTGTGATCAAGATGTAATGTTTACAACCTGTGTGAGTGCTAAGACTTACTTAATTAAGTAAGCCTGTGCAGAGAGAAGGTACTAGTACGAAGCCTCAAATGGGTGCAATTGCTTCATATTGATGCATGCTTTGCTGCATACACATGACTGACAAACCTATCTTTGGTTGCTGAGTAATACCTTCTTCGTACGTGCACATTACAAATTCCTTATCATGTTGATTTCTCAAGATCCCCGCAACCTTCAATCTCAACTAGATAAACTGGAATTTTTCACCAAATCAGTTAAAATGGAGGTCGATATGGATAAAACAAAAATCATGGTTCTTAGAAAAAATAAAAAAGTCGGAAGTCTCGTGAAAGTAAGAAACTATGGAAACTAGGTGATAAAGCTGTAAAACAATGTGAGTCATACAAGTACCTTGGGGTTACAATAAAATCCAACGGTTCATTTTCTGATCATATTGACAAAATAAAAAAAAAGCCCAGAAGTCTTATTATAGTCTTCTGTCGAAAAGCAGGGAGTGGGGTGGGTTTCAGCCAAGGCTTTTCCTTCATCTTTTTGATCACACGATAATGCCAATATTGAATTACAGTTCTGAAATTTGGGGAACTGACAATTGGGTTCAATTAGAAACACTGCATCTTTTAGCTTGTAAATAGGCATTAGGTTTCAAATCTAACACAACAACAGATGTGGTATATGCTGAATTAGGCAGAATTTCTTTAAAATATAACCGACATGTTAACACAATCAAATTCTTCTTTTGTTTATCTAAATTAGACAATGTTCACTATGCTACTCTAGCTTATCAAAGACTTAGTAAAGATGATGAGGGTATCTCAAATTGCGTTTCAAAAGCTTGTAATCTCCAAACAGTTTATGGCATCCTAGACTCTGATAATTCGACTATAATTAAAACAAAGGTTAGGAAAATGTTTCAATCTGAAGTGTTAAACAATCTGAGGACTCAGATAACTGAAGATAAGAAATTGAAATTGTACACATCCCAAAAGCCCCGTTCAAATTTGAACCTTTTCTTGATAGTCTGGTAGATTACAAGATTAGATCCACTGTTGCAAAATTACGACTTAGTTCCCATAATCTTCATATAGAAACAGGAAGATTTGGAAAGAACAAAACACCAAGGGAAGAAAGATTTTGTCAGTACTGTAAAACAAAAGGCCTAAACATAATTGAAGATGAAATTCGTTTTATATCTTCTTGTTCTCTTTATGAAAACGAAAGAAAACAAATGCTAGATCATATATTGCAAAAATTTCCAAACACTGTTTCCCTTAATGATGAAAATATGTTTACAAGGCTAATGTCCCAAGAGGATATGATGTAACAACAAAACTAAGCAATTTCTGCTATAAATGATTTGTAAAAAGAAACAAATTTATGTAGAGACCTGAGTCTTTTTTAGATATAAATGATGTAGTAAGCAAATAAAGATAATTAACATATTAAAAAATAATTTTTAAATTAAAAACTCATTTATAGCTTCATAGATTTAGATTATAGTGGAATAAGTAGAAAGTATTCTTTTTTAGGTAAAACAGTTTTAATAATCATGAGCACTCAAATATCTTTAATTAATACCTTCCAATATTGTTTTGCAATTAATTAACCAAAAATTTTATGTATTAGAATTTAGTAATAATTTTTTGGGGGCCACCTCGGCCTATACACCATTATTAAAGAAAAATAGGGAACAACAATTCTTTTTCTTAGTTCTAGAAATGTCTATAATTTTATCAGTTAACCAACATTAATAACATACCTTTTATAGGACTTTAACGATAAACCTCCATTTGAATCTATTCTTTACCTTGTTTTCATATTAAAAAATAAATTTACAAATTTGAGTTTACAAGGTTTGAATAGCTGAGGCTAGAACTCATACTTTAGGTAAAGAAATAACACCCTATAAACAAATTAACCAGAGCGGCTGGATGAAGCAACTATGCTCATTGAAATGTCATTTTATTTTGAAACAACAGTGCATACCCTCACATGGGATCTTTCTGGACCTTTTTTTCTGGACATACTGTACAGGTTTTTAAAAAAACAACAACCATCAAATATATTTAAAGAACCTAAGCAAAAACCCCATGGCTGAAAAAATTTCCATTCACCTTTTAGTTTTATTTTCTAATGCTATTTTATAGTACACAAAAGAATACATAAGAAGTTACTAATGAGTCCTCATCATTTTAGTTACAGCTCTGTTGGGTCCTTGAAAAGTTTTGATATTGAGGTCACTAGCTGGCATAAATAGATCAGGACACTGCAAGAGGATGAAGAAAAATAAACTAAAAAAGCTATTAGAAAACGAAATAAGAGAAGACTCAGCCAAAATAGACATGGTTCATAACATTAGCAATACAGAACTTACAATACCACAGATGCAAATACTATCAAAGAAACGTAGCTTTGTACCCACTCCACAACCCACTACATTCGATGAAATTACATTGGCCTACAATGAATTTAATAGAAGGGTACACCTTAAATGCTTCTTTAAGAATGCTGCTAAACCTACCACTCCTTTTCACATTATATCCACCTGAGAACCCCCAATACCAACAAATGAGAATGTCAATAATTTTCTATCTTATGTTTACGCAGACCTAAGGGATAAGCACCTAGAAACTATACCAGAACAAAACCTTTTTCTTCAAGAACTGGATGCTATTCACATATTAAAAACAATGCCAAATATTATCATAATAAAGCAGACAAAGGAGAAAGGATTTGTATTTGCAACAGTCATGACTACCTAAAAGAAGTGCACCGCCAACTCAATGACAGAAAATATTATAACAAGATTAATTTTGATCAAAGAGAAAAACTTATTCTAGACATTTTGACTTTTACATCACATCTAAGGGGTAAAAACATTATTCACACACAACTCTCTGATTTTTTACACCTTCGAATAATGCTGGGATGCCAGTCTTCTACATGCTACCAAAATCAACTCATATATCCAAGACAAAACACAGTTCCTAAGAATTTTGAAAGAATAAGATGTTCGAATTACAAAGAATGCTTTACTAGTAATTTTTGATGTAAAATCCCTATACACCCACATACCTACTGATCTTGGCATATGATATACATTAAAAGTATTAATGGAATTCTATGGTAATGACCTACCCTTACCCATCCATCATATGGAAAAAATTCTACAATTTGCATTGAACAAAAACTACTTCGAATTCAATGGAGATTTTTACTGACAACAAATGGGAACAGCAATGGGCTTGTCTTTTTCTTCTAACTACGCAAACCTATTTATGAATGAAGTGGAAACACAAATCATAGCCACAGCTCCAAACGACAACATCCTGTATCTTTGGAAAGTTACATAGATGACATTTATGTAATCTGGACTAAGGGTTGAGAAGCCCTTCATGCTTTCCATACCAACATGAACTCAATACATGAGACAATCAAGCTTGAGATATCTTTTTCAAGAGAGAGAATTGCCTTCCTTGACACTATGACCATTCTTGACAAAAGTACAAATTAAATAACAACAACACTATACAAGAAACCTACAGACATTTGTTCCCTGTTACATGCTGAATCATTCCACCCTCTTAGCTGTAAGATCAGCATCATATATAGTCTAGTTCTTAGATATAGACGCATTATTTTCAAGGACAATGAACTTTGTTAACATCTGAATCAACTAATGCAATCACTAGTTAAACGGGGATATAACCTTGGCCTTATACATGCAATTTTTGATGAAGTAAAAGGGTTAACACAGGATGACCTATATAAGAAGCACATTCATTGCTCAATTGAAGAAGCACATTCACATCGGCTCGACAGTTCCCTGGTCTCCAACAATGCAAGTTTTCCTATAAACTCTACCGTTTTTTGAATGCTCATCATAGTAAACATAGTTTCTGTGAATTTCTTTAAGGACTTGCTGCATGCCTGATGATTCATTTGAATTTTCATTGATAAATCCAATGAATTTCTGCAGATAGAGGAAAATAGTTTTTACTGGCAAACACGTGCAGTGTGTGGATCATAAATGCTACTAAATGTGTAGTAAAAAGTAAATTTCAGCAAAGTTTAAACTTTCAGAACATATTTTTTGTGATAAGTGTCCACAATTCAAATGCCTTACTCTGTCAGTTTTTTTACAAGACATACTTCAATATTGGTGCCTTATATGCTATGCAATGCAATCACAAAATCTTCATATAATCTTGGTGTTGTGCTGATAATTCACTGGTATTTTAAACTGGTGATATTGCAACTGCACCAGAGTTTTTTTGTGATAATGATGTATCAACTACTCTGTTTTCTATCTAAGCTACAAAGACCCAATGTTAATCTGAGTTTTGATGCTTCTCTGTCATATAGTGAACCTTAATTGCAAAATTGAACTGGTCAATTACAATCTTTTTGTCATTGTATTTTTGAAAGTATCTTCTTGCAAATGCTCATCGTGTGATGCTCCGAATTTATCCAATGTTTTACACAAAAATGTATGCATTGTTACCAGCCAAAGCACTTCTAATCTTCTCAATTTGCCCTGCAAAACATTCAAGTGGGGATCATCAGGGTTGGCGGAACAGCGGAATTGGAAGAAAATGGACTGAGGATTACAGAATTCTTGCAATTCTTTGATGGAACAAAGGAATTCTTCATCCCTAATGGGTGCGGATTTTCTTGAAAATGATGCAAGGAATACGGAATTTAGATAAAGATTTCTGACTTTGCAGAATTCTTCACCAATTGTCTTGCTAAATGGAAGCCGTTTCTTGTTTTTCCACTCAGCATCATCTTCATCACGATGATCACGTGGATGATGACGGCACCAAAGAATGCATGATCGAGTAAACATCACATTTTTGTTCCTTTTACAAGAACAAAAAGAAAAATAACAGGCAGTCTCGGGCCTATTGAAGGCATGGCCAATCATCAAAGATGGATGACAACAAAGTCGAGTGTGTGGCCTTCTACTATGATAAGCCAGAGAAGAAAACTGAAGATTTCTCCAAGAAAGATAAATTCAATTGTTTGCTTGATCAAGCATTAGAGTATTACCAAACTGTCAGAAGATATTTGGTAAGAAAGTCTATCTGAAAATGAATTATTTTAACTAGGCGGGTAGGGGTAGGCTAATAGAAGTTGATGAAGGCCTAAAATTTGTTATTCTGATGATAGAGACGCTTTTTTATTTCTTTTTACATGACAGCCACACACTCCCAGACTTTGCTTGCAATGACTCTCACAAATTAGGGTCTACCTAGACTTGCTCCAAGTCTATTTCTTAATATCCTTCTCCAAAGGTCCACCATTCCGTGTTAACAAAGGAGAGTGCCAGAGAAATAGACTGATACCTTTCCAGCAGTCATGAACAATTAATGAGATTCCCGCTCCAGTGGCTTTCTCATAAGAAAATTGGGGGTACTGATTTTAGATTAATAAACAAAAGGCGAAACTCTTCTTTGAAACTGAGAATAATACACTAAATGCATCTTTTCAATATGAATTGAGAGAATTAAGAACAAAACCCCTTTGAATTTCATTCAGAGCTGTTGGCATTGGCAGCCAAATGCATTTTTGGTCAAGAAATGCTTTCCAGGACGCAAACCCCTTGGAGATTTTATAATCTGGAAAGAGCTTTGTCATTTCTTCATGCTGAATGGCTGATTCTCTCACTTCAGAGAGAAGCGCCAACGGACAGGATCTTGTCCGGTGACGTCAAAACACAAAAGGTTTATCTCATTAATTATTCATGACTGCAGAAAAGGTACAAGTCTATTTCTCTGGCACTCTCCTTCGTTTCCACGCAATGGTGGATCTTTGGAGAAGGATATGAAGAAATAGACTTGGAGCACGTCTAGGGTCTACCTGGGGGTAAAATAGGCAAGTTTGGGTAATGCCTAAATGCCTAAATGGGGGTAGGTACACATTTTGTATAAGAAAAACCTTAATAAGAAAAAACACTAGGCTGAAATTTGGATCAGAAATTATTACTATCCCCAAAACAGTTTGAGGTAAACAAAAGACACGTGTACCAAAGTAAACCAGCTTTACCCTGCAGATCTTACATTATATTTTCATCTTTGAGAAGCTTGAGAACAGCATTTTCATCTTTTGAATTCTAGGTTAAATTTATTTGAGGCCCGGCAGGCTATCTAGTCTAGATATAATGGCGAGAAAAATGGGATAGCAACTACATAGCAACTATCAAAGGTTGGCGTCTCACACTGGTCAGAGTAGTATGCCAGAAAGAGAACAAAAATGAAAACCTGAACAATTTTGATACACCCCGCCTCCAGAGGTTGATCGAAATAGTCTAGATATATTTCACTAATATTTTTCATTGGTTGGTATTCTTATTAACTATAGTCTATTTTCAGAGTCCTTTGGCATAATTTTTCTTCATCTTATATGGTATATAGAATTAAAATTTTTATAAAAAAGTTAAAAGAATGATGTGTGTACTATAAAACGTTATATAATCTTCATGTTTCTTTGCAGTGACTTTGCTGGAATTCGTCCAGTTATCATTTACTACTTATTTTGATTATTGCTAGTTTTTAATTGTGGGAATTTTTTATAATATTTAGAATATTCACAAACAAAAGAAAGTGAGCTTTTTTTCAAAATCAATCTGGAAAGCTTGAAATTTAGAGCCAAAAACAGGCTTTTATGTACTGTTTAAGTAGATGGTATTCTTGATAGATTTTTGTAAATTTTAGGACAAATTCTACAATTGATGATCTTTCTGAAAAGTATGATAGCAATCTTGATTCTAATGACAGTCTCAAGTCCACTGAATCTTTGCAAAGGGATGATTGAGAGCCTTTAGATCCAATGTCAGGAGATGAGGCATGATTATCTGATTTTGACAAAGATTATATTAGCTCCTTGCAGTTTGGTGTAGACTTTGCAGATCCACTGCGTGTGAAGCTTAATGACTTGATCAAACGAGGAAATATTGATAAGTCCAAGATCCTTTACAAGTACTTAAATGACGTAATTGAAGTCTTTTATGACCCCTTTCACGAATATGACAGGGAAGTAATTGAATTCTTCAAGTCTTTAGCAAAGTTTGTTGGTAGAAGTGTTACTTGCTTGTTAAGAGGGCCAATGCATAGTGGTGATGGAAAATAACATTGATGAAAATAACACTTAACCTGTTAATTTTGGTGGACCCTCAGAATAAACTTGTTTACGACATCAAGCAGGGTATACCAATGAGTCTGGTGTCTGGAAGCCCTTATTGCTTATTCAGATGGCATTACTAATGAAATCAGTGGGTACGCCAATAGTTAGAAAAAAGGTTTGTGCAATATACCCTTGTGTTTTGGCAAATGACGGGACATCCTTGAAGTCTGCCATAGAGTTTGACCCCCACCTGAAAGAGAATGTGGGCTTAACATTTAACATAGAACTAAGTTATATAAAAAGTAATCATTGTCCATCTCCAAAATCTGGAAAAACTGCAGAGTTTATTTATAAAGTTAGTGCAGATCAAATAACAACTTTGCAAACTCCAAGGCTTACCAAAAAATATCACATCCTGAAAAGCATATAATGAAAGACCTGGGGCTTTGCAACAGTTTATGTCAATGATGCATTGGCATGAAAAATGTAAGCCAATACTGCAAAGCACTGGGACAAATTAGTCAACATAAGCCTTTTTGGACTTGCACTTACTGTTTGGAGCACAAAATTATCTGTGTCAAGCCAGCATTCTTGGCGGTAACTTGCAACTGTGAGACAGGAAACAAAGTTGCTTTTGAACAAATAAAGAATGAAATTGAAGCTGAAACGATCAATGATAACCTCACATTAATTGCTGTTATGCCAGACTGCCCATACGTTGGCGGAAGTTTAAAAGATTCTTTTGCGAACAAGGGAACATAGGACTGTTGCAAACATTTTGTAACCGATCAGATGTAAATACAAAGGAACAACTTCATAGAGATAGTAATAAAGACTAGAGGGCTAACTTCCCAAACGAGGCTGAAGCTTCCAATGGCCAAAGCTGCTATCTTGTTTGCAAGGCAGAAAAATTAGAGTCCTGTGCGCACTTGGCAGAATGTAATTTTCAATAATGTAGTAAAGTCCCCATATAAATTTTGTAAAGGAAAGTAAAAGAAGCACAGTAAAGGAAAGTGTGAAACGGCTATCAACTTCTTCATTTTTCTATTTAACTATTGTGAAAAGGCCTTGGTATCCCAAGCCCCAACGCATGACATGATTTTGTAACCTTTGGTGATAGAGCCATTGCCGGTGGTGAAGATTAATGTCTGTGACATTGAGGAAATGAGGACATTTGCATCTACCTTTGGTGCTGTTCGCCAGCATACGAACATGCAGGAAACCACAATGTCTAAGCATGGAACTATGCCCGAATACGTATATAATCAAACCCTAGAATGTACAGATGGAGCTGTAGTTGTAGATTTTACTGTAGATCTTGCAAACCAAAGAGAATCAATTAACGAAAGCGGAGATGAAGGCCACGATGATGAATAGATTGAGTATGACGATTCAAGTTCGGATGATGACGAAATTGACAAAGATGATCAAATGCAGGGTCCAACTCAAATTTATGAAGTCGACGAACGACACAATTCTTTATTTGGGCACAGAGTTGTTTTGGTCGGCCTATTGGACTCAGTGATCGACTTATTTCTGGTTTTCTTTGAGGTAAGTCTGGCACATATTCTTGTATTACACAAATCACACTTACTTTTTAAAAACTTTCTATTTTGCACCTCTCACTACAAAATGGATTTATTATTACAGAAACAATATCTTTGGCTGACAAAACGAAGG
This sequence comes from Chrysaora quinquecirrha, assembly GCA_014526335.1. NCBI lineage: Eukaryota > Metazoa > Cnidaria > Scyphozoa > Semaeostomeae > Pelagiidae > Chrysaora > Chrysaora quinquecirrha. The sequence continues at coordinate 1,094,850 of JACTAT010000049.1, read as the reverse complement.
TTTGTTTTGCCCTGGTCCTGTTTTTTACATTTAGGGGCTTATCACATGAGCCCGTTTGACTGGGCTGGCCCGGGTTGCCGGGCTAGAATCAGCCTGCCATCACATGACGTTTTTATAGCCCCGTTTAGTGGGCTGAAGACAGTCACATGAATCACGTTGCATAAAATTTCCCCCCTTTCTTTCGAGACAAGATTTTTATAATAGGTCTAAATTAATAATGGACGACCAGATATTATCTGCTTTTACTGTTGTGGTTTCACTGTTGTCATCTGTCGAAGTCGTATGCAATAGCATACAAAATATAATACAATTATGGAAGTCGCAGCAAAGTAAATATCAGGCTGTTTTCAATGTTATTTTGTCTTTGAAAAAGAAGAATCTTAGGAAGAAACAAAGACAGCTGAACCAACAAAAAATGGAGAGGAAAAAAGAAGTGTTTGGAGTCATCCTGGTCCCACAGAACAATGGTGGATGAACATGTTACCAGGATTAAGCCCACCAGAAACTTGGAAAAAGAATTTCTGTTTATCTCAAGATGATTTCCACAAATTAGTGGGTGAAATAAGTGATCATATTGCACCAAATTTACATTCTCCCAACCATAAGGCATTGAACCCAGAAAAAAAGGTGGCAATAACCCTTTACTATTTGAACTGGGTCACAAAACATGACTGCCAATACATTTGGTGTTGCACAGAACACTGTGAGTAATGTACTATTTGAAGTGTGCAGTGCCAACTCTAAATACATTTGCATTTGCCATGTGATAAAAAATCAATGAGAGAGAAAGTGGCACAATTTGAAGCCAAGTATGAAATGGTACAAGCCTTCGGGTGTATTGATGGCACTCACATACCAATTTCCTGTCCAAGAGCTAATTCACAAGATTATTTTTGCTACATACAGTACTATTCTTTCAATGTACAGGCTGTTTGTGATTACCAAGGTCTTTTAATGGATGTAGACTGCAGGTGGCCTGGAAGTGCTCATGACAGTAAAGTATACGCAAATTCTGCAATCAATAAAAAGATGAGATCCGGTGTTTTGCCTGTCTGTTTGCAAGCTTTAACTTAAAGCACACAGAAAATACCAAACTATCTGATTGGTGATCTAGCCTACCCACTAACACCCTTTTCTATGAAAGAATATGATCACTGTAGCACTAATGAACAAGTTATTTTCAATAACCTACTCAGAGGAGCAAGAAATCCCATAGAATGTGCCTTTGGCGGACTGAAGGCCCGGTGGGCAATCCTGATCCTCTAAATGGATTTGAAATTACAGAATATACCAGTTGTTACTTATGCTTGCTTTGTACTTCATAACTATTGTGAGCAACATAACATCTACGTTGATGAAAAGCAAGTTAAAGTTCAGATGGAGTTAATGAAACAAAATGAAGAAGCTCACAAGCAAGTTCCTGATCCCATTTATTCTTGTAATACTGATGAGGGGGAAATTACTCGAAAATTCATTACAAAGTACTTTGGAAAATTTCTTTAATTAACATAACATTCAGTCAGTTTAATAATTAAGTCTTATTTTTCTTGATACATACGTATTAATTACGTACATTTTCTTGTCATGTCTTTACTTGGGAGGGGGAGGGCCCATACAAATTTGGGGAGGTAGTGCCAACGTTGAACCACTACCCTTTGGCATAGATACCGAAAGCACAGCAACACCTGCAACAAGTAAAATTGAGGATGAACTTTTTTTTGATGACAGCAATACCAGTAATATTACACAGGTAGAGGAACCAGTCACACCAACATTCTCTGTGACAGATTCAACAGTAAATACTGATGATACTTCAGTTCAGGATTTCAACTCAAGGAAGCGTACATCCGCTGTTCCAGCTTTGGTAGACAATAAACGTAAACATCTGGAATGCAGTTTGTCTGCTGCACAACACGACAAGATTTTGCTTGATGAAGCAAAGGAGGATGCATAAACATTGTATTACACAATGTAGTAATTATAATAATAATAATAGTTAGTGTTTAAAGTGGGTAGCCTGTACTAATCTAGCTAAAGTTCAATTTTTTACAACAGAGCCCAATTTAAATAAAAATTGGGTGTTACAATGAAAAAAGAAAAATAATGAAACGTAGGTCACTATTTACAATATATATACACTAAAAGTCATAAAAGTCATATATCAATATGAAAGTCTAGTTCAGAGTGCAGTTATGAATTGAAGCAAGCTATTTAACTTCGTTGTAGATGCAGGTAAACTGTTCCATATTTGAATAGCCCTTGCTTGGAATGTTCTAATTTCCCAGGTGTTTCTTTTCTGAGAAACATGTAACTTTTTACATGTATAATAATTTTTCTGGTGGTTATTTAACGACGTGAAAGGTTAGTACATTTTAATTTATTCAAATAAATTAAGTAAATATGATACGGAAAGTGATTTAGTTTCTCTTGCACTTTGGTTCTACTAGACTTTGCCTAATGTTTTTGGTTTAGTTTCTCTTGCTTCAGTTTCTCGTCCTTTTTTTTACGAGCCCTAATAATACGGCTGAAGTTGCCAAGTTAGGTATATTTGTAGCTTTTCTGACAACATGAGCTGAATAAATTCTCTACTGTACTATTTAGTTTTAGTTAAATAATTCCTTACCAAATAACGTATGTACTTTTTATTTTTAGAAACAGTATAGGCCTACCCTTAATGTTCACAACAGTATGTCCCTATATTCACTGTTCAGAAGTAACAGGTCCTGAAGAGAGGGAAGCACAGCTTTCAATAGTGTGTATTACTGTTGTTTGATGTTATTTTCCTTACAGACATGGCTACAACCATAAGAGTAATATTTAATGACAATGAAAAGGTTTGCTTATTTTTTTATTCCAATATTTTTCAGGACCTTAACCTTTACTCTAAAATTACTGCATTTTAATATGACTGCTTTAATATACAGAATTCTGTTTCTAGAATTCTCAAATATATTTCAATTGTTTCAATGATAAGAAATGATAATACTTCATAAAGTGACCAAAACAGAAAATAATTTCTTTTATTTCACTTCATCTTTTCTCAACAATAAAGGGTGTTCCAAAAAAGGACACTGGTAAAGAAACCTCCATAGCAAGTCAAAATTGAATTTTTGCCCATGAAATTTGTTGCTCATATTTTTGAAGGGGTGACAATTATGCTAACATGACTTTATAATGCTTAACCTCATGAATAACAATAGGAAGAAATGAATCTTTACAAGCAGTTTTTCTTTAGTCAACATAAGGAGCAGGTGATGTGTACTTCAAAAAAGCAAAACTCGCCATAAACAATGTTGTAAACAATTTTGTCCATCTAAATGACTCATTTTTCAAGCCCCTGGCCTGAACTAACCAATGGTTGTATCAATAAACCGTTGCTGTAACTTATTCCAACAACAGAAAATACTCAGTTACATGAAATTGGCATAAACTTTGTGCGCATGCTGTATTTATCAATGAAATTGATAGCTGCATATTTATGTAAAGATGAAGAACGAAAACTTATCCTTTTACTCACAAGAGTTTATGTACTCAATAAGTATTATGAAAAACTTTTATTGGTCTCAAATCTACGGTTGCCAAATGAAAACAATTTGTAAAGAGTGTTCCTTTGTTATTAACACCTTATATCATTAGATATGCATCTCATTTTGTAGGACATAAAGAGATCTGAGGGACAACGATTCAACAAATTTAAGGCTATGGTGGCAAAAGAATTTTCTCTCAAAAATGATCAAATTTTCTATTTCACTGATGCTGAGGGCAACAAAATAGACAAAAACTGCTTGTATGTATCCAATGTTCACAGCTGTACAACTTGGTTGTAATTTTCAATCTTGCAAGAAGATTGTGTATAGGTTTCCTTTCCCTTAGACTTACGGTAGGCATGGAATGATGGGATTTCTTTTCTAGGCAACTGACCCCTTGTGCTTTGCCAGAAAGATTGTGCTGGAGTTAGTTCTACAAATAAATGTAATACAGATTTAACACCAACAATGTTACTAAAACTATCAGTAAAAGACAAATACTGAAAACAAAGTGCATTTCATCACAATGTGGAATTTGTAAGTGCACTGTGATGATAGACAGGGAATATAGATAAGGACCATCTGAAATTACTAAAAAGAGCCAACCCCAAGCATTTGCTTAGAAAAACACTGTGAAGGTTTAACTGACCACAACTTATACATGAAACCATTTCTAATTCTAATCAACTTCTTTGATCATGGAAATGCAACACATCAAATAAAGAACTTAAACATTCTGAGTAAAACAGAAAATGTTCTTGAAAGAAAAAACTAACTAACCAGTTGGAGGTCTTTCACTAACTTTCACCTTCACATCTTGTGCTTGAATTTCTGACCCAAAAAGGGACAAATCTAAAAAATGACAATGAAACTCATAAACAAACACTAGTAAGTCTACGGTAAGATAAAAAACTAGAACTTTCTCAGGATTGAAATTCACCAATTTAACCTCTGCATGCAACCATCTTTCATTTACAGTGTGTATGATATAGTGCTGTCTGTGGTGAGTGCAGCAATAACAGAGTTCCAGATGTGCAGGGCCTAGCCTAGCTCATAAAGCTGACACGTGCAGCTGTTAGAGAGACAACTGTTGTTTGATGCCCTTTCGAATAAAAAAAATTACTGGTAAGAAATTAAAAAGTAGGTTTTAAATGCATATAGTCTAAAGCTCATACTCACTTTGACAACACTGAGCACAGAACCCTGGTGGATTTTGTTTCTCATCGAACCATGCCCCACATTTTGAACAGAACATCGTGGATTTGTGTGTTCAATTGCGCGCTCTCTCCTGACAGCCCTCTTCCTGCCTGCCATAGATTTGTGCGACTAAACTTTAAATGTGCGACCAAGCGTTTTAAATGTGCGACCGAACTTTATATGTGCGTTTGAAATTTGTATTTGTGCGTTTGAAATTTGTATTTGTGCGTTTGAAATTTGTATTTGTGCGACTGATTTTTTAATGTGTGATTGAACTTTAAATGTGCGACTAAGCGTTTTAAATGTGCGGCCGAACTTTAAATGTGCGTTTGAAGTTTGTATTTGTGCGTTTGAAATTTGTATTTGTGCGACTGATTTTTAAATGTGCGATTGAACTTTAAATGTGCGACTAAGCGTTTTAAATGTGCGGCCGAACTTTAAATGTGCGTTTGAAGTTTGTATTTGTGCGTTTGAAATTTGTATTCGTGCGGATTAATTTTGTTTCTATGCGATTGTTTAATATTTGCGCGTGGCAGTTGTGGGCCACCGTATGCAGAAAATCTTGTCATGAAGTTTGAAAGACTGAACTTTACAGCACGTTCTGTATGAATGTTTTTACTCAAAGTCGAATTTGGGACATTACTGAACAATATGTGTGATAAGCTGTTGTTAGTAGTATTGTTTAATTATGCAATAATCTTAATTAGTTAACACAAAAATCGGCGATTCCCTTTGTAGAAATGTATATAAGTGGGATTTCGCTCATTGTTACTTAGTTCTAGTTATCACGAGGTTAAAAGACCTGTGAAGTCAAGGCAAAGATAAAAGTAAAGATAGAGAACTCTACTCAACGTTAATAGGTCGTGAGTACCTTTGATTATATGCGTATTAAGGGCGCATAGGATATTTAGATAGATACATTTGGTATCTGAGGAGTTTATTTTTGTAGGATCAGAGACGCTAGATCTACAGTGTATTATTCATTGAGTATTTGTAGTTAAGAGTTACTACATTTAATATCATCGTTGAGTATTATAAAATATAAGTATTTGACTAATATTAATTAGTGAATATTGTATTGAAGCAATATTTGTATTCTTACTGAAGTTAAGTAAGTAAGTAAGTAAGTAAGCAAGGTCGTTACATGCGCAATAGGTTACTTAAGAGTTCTTAAGTAGCGCCTCAAGTTGCATAAGTTTGCTTCTAACTTGTAGAGCCCTCCGTAGTCTAGACGTAAACCTTTTGGTCCTTGGGTCTGTTAGGTAGTCAGAGCATTCGCAATCGGAAGTATCTTAAAGTATTCTTAAAGTATTTTAACTTTATTTAGTTACGTGTATATAGTATTTTATTATTGTTGAGATAAAATTTGGTTGTTGATCTTTGTTGTCTTTTCTCTCCCGAGGATAGGGTTTGCGAAGGGAGCTTCCGACCTTGCGCCTAGGTCAGATATTTATTATCATTTGTTTAGTACAGTCCCCTTTAATAGGCTATCGGACAAAGTGTCAAACCCCGGTAGATTCCCGACACTTTGAGCAGACTATTCATAATTCATAATAAGATCTTTGTGGGACTCAAACACTCCCAGACCTTATTCGAGTTACTATTTCTGAACTGCTTAAACATCCAAACCTGGAAAGCACCTTCAGCCCCTTTAGTTAAAAGCATTCCCTGCCGACCTAAATATTTGTATTGTCCTACATCTACTGAACACATAAAATGAACAAAGACCCTAAGAGGCTCCGATACTCAACTCCTCATCAGCTACGCAAAGCCTCACAAACCAGTTTCCGGAGATATTGTATCTAGATGGGTCAAGTCCACCATGAAATTAGCTGGTATTGATACAAATACTTTTGCAGCACATAGCTGCAGATCAGCATCTACTTCAGCTGCTAAAACATCAGGTCTCTCTTTGAATGAGATAATAAAATCAGCTGGTTGGTCAATGCAACTACTTTTGCCAAATTCTATGATAAGGTTTCAATATCAGAGAACTTTGGACATTCAATTTTATGTAATATAAAAGATTAACACATTGTTCTTTTTCCATAGTTTCTTAACAATTGTTCTCTTTCCTACAATTTGTATATTTGTTTGGTTTGAATTATATGAAAGATAACAATTTTTAGTGTTTATTACCGATATGTATCACATTGCTTTGCATATGATTGCTTGTCCAGAACTTGCAAAATTTTTCCCCTTGTTTCTTACTCTTATACTTTTGTTCGGAATTACAGGGCTTACGTAGTGACGTAGCTGATGATAGAGAAGAATTTAAAAATTAAACGAGACTTACCTTGTAAGTTGAAGTTTGATTGGAATTCTTCGCTATCATCAGCAGGAACGGAGGAATCACATGCCCTCCCTGTATGGGGCCCAACCCTATGATTCCTTCATTCCTTGTTGCTTTTTATATTAACCTTTTTATATTTCCTGAAATTCGTCACGTTTAAGAATGACTTGTAGTGCATGCACCCGCTTCTCATGTGATTCCTCCATTCCTGCTGATGATAGTGAAGAATTCCAATCAAACTTCAACTTACAAGGTATGTCTCGTTTAATTTTTAAATTATAAAATGTAAGACTTATATACAGTACTGAAACCCTCGGAACCCTCGGAACCAATATGCAGATTCTATGTGCTGGCTGTGGTGTATTATAAAGTATAAGACTTATATACAGTACTGAAACACTCGTAACCTTCGGAACCAATATGCAGATTCTATGTGCTGGCTGTGGTGTATTATAAAGTATAAGACTAATATACAGCACTGAAATCCTTGAAACCTCCGGAACCCTCGGAACCAATTTGCAGATTCTATGTGCTGGCTGTGGTGTATTACAAAGTATAAGACTTATATGCAGTATCGAAACCCTCGAAACCTTTGGAACCCTTGGAACCAATATGCAGATTCTTTCAATTCAATTCAATTCCATTTCATTAGTAAAACACACAATTAATGTATAAGATACAAATTAAGGCAAAATAATGTATTTTACACGACCCAAGAAAAGCAGGGCTTATAAAATAAAAACTTAAATAAAAATTTAAGTTTTTATTTTCATCTAATTTGTTTAATGATTCGACTGTGTAATATTTATCTTCACTTATATTCGCAATTTGATGCAAGTAGTTCTTCAAATTGTGGTTGGTAATAAGGTCATCCAGGTTTGTTTTCTCAGAACTAAACAGAACATTAAATTCATAGTTAGAAAGTGAAAAGAAAGGAAAGTTATCTAGTCCTAAAGACATGACTTAAGTAATATAGAAAGCTTAAGGTTTAAGAAGTCATTAGAACTTCCTAAACATGACTGCTAGGGGGTCTAGGTATCATACCAGGCATTGGATAAGGGAAAGCATGCTGCATGGGATTTGGTGGGAAGGAAGGATATGGCCAAAACATTGGTTGTCTGTACATTTCAGATGGGTTTGTTAGCCACTTAATTGAAGTCCCTGATTCATTAGACGTAGTATCTTGTGATTGTTTTGCTTCTGGTTTGTATTAAGAGTTTGTTCTTGTTGTTGGTTGTTGGTATGGACTTTGAATGCGCTGAGTGCTTCTTCTTGCCTCAAAACTCGACCTTGTCTGTTTGGGAGGAGGATATCTTTGAAATTTTTGACATGCAGAGCCGTTCCTCTGTTATTTAAGTGCAAGCCATCGTATCTTAGCTAAGGTTCCTGGATATTATCATTATCAACAATCGTAATGTCGATTTCTCTCCCTATATTCTTTAGATCGTCATTAATTTTATTAATTTTTGCCTCGTATGCCTTGTTTCCAGTTGTGGTTTCATGGGTAATTATTGTTGAGAAAGAAAGGTGTGCCACTGGAAATTTTTCTTTCATTTTTTGGCAAGACTTTGGTAGTGATGAATAAATTCTTCAACTGATGACGTCAGAAGTTTGTTTGTACCGACGTGACAGACCAAGAATTTTAAATTAGGAGCCTTAACGGATGAAATCGCATTTTCAATTTTGTCTGCCTCTTATTGTTTTGATAAATGTGTTGCCATTTTTGTCAACTTTATTTAGTTTGATAGCCTTGATCATCGAATCGCTGATTATGAGAGTCTCCTTATTGCCAAGGTTGATGTCCCGGTCTGACTGCGATGGAGACTGAGAGTTTCTGTTCCTCAACAGATCATCATCAGAGAGATCCCTGAGGAAGACTTCTGGTGGATTTCGGGTGACCAATTCCCCAAGCAATGCCATGTCTTTTTGTGTAATCTGCGATTTACTTTGGCTGAAAGTTTCTGACACTCAATGTTCTTTATGATTTTCGAGTGTATCCCTTATATCATTCAAAAGTTTATTTGGTGAGCTTATCCTATTGATTGTTCGGTTGCGGGGAGCTTCAAAAGATTGAGATTGTTTTTTTATCGTTTTCTGATATGAGGTTACAGTCTTCCCTAATGCTTGAAAAGTTAACTTTTGAGGAAATCACCAGCACCGATTGCTTGTAAGATAGGGCTGTCTTTGATGATTTGTTGGTGTACTCTTGTCTGAACAGCTCTTTCAGCAATCTGTTGCAGGGAATGCAGTTGCTGTTCAGGAGTGTCATGTTGCAGCTGTTCGTGCATTCCTGAGTCCTTCCTGCAGCCATAAGTAAGATCTGTTGTACATATGATGTATGTATGTGGAGTGCCTTGAAAATGTTTGCCTCGTAAGTAGCAAAACGTTTTTCAAACAGTATATGACCAGAAAGTAGGGCATGTTTTCTCGTAGCCTCGCAGAAATGATGTTCTGTATGAAGCTTTGCTGGGAGCTATATTCCATCTCGCAATGTTGTGCTGCGTGTTGCCATTGTTGTGTCCGTTCTCTTCGTCCTGCCAGTGTTCTTCTTCGTCTTGGCGGCATAGTGGCTAGAGTAATGTAGGTTTGCTTAATGGTGGGAAAACATCTTAGGTTTTAAAAAGCAAGAAACATTGGATGCCATTGTTAGAGAATGTAGAGTAGGAAAGGGTTATGTAGAAAGTATGTTTACTATGTTGTATGTTACGCTAGCGAATCTATACGCACTACTGTGGTGGATACGCACCACTGTGGTGGGGTTTTTGTGTACTGTGGTGGATAAGCTCTACTGTGGTGTATTTTGCGTACTTTTTGTATATTATGTGGTAGATTATTATGCTTGATGTGGTGGATTATTATGTTTGTTGTGGTGGGGTTTTTTGCGTACTGTGCTAGATAAGCACTACTGTGGTGGTTTATTATGCTTGTTGTGGCGGGTTATTATGCTTGTTATGGTGAGGTTTTTCGCATACTGTGGTGGATAAGCACTACTGTGGTAGGTTAGTATACTTGATGCGGTGGCATTCTTTTGCTGCCTGTGGTCTGTGGTTGATACTCACTATTTAGGTGGTTTTTTGCTTCATATTGTAAGGATACGACTTTGAAAAAAAGGTAATTTTTGATTGTCACGGATCTTTTGATTAATACAAACAGGTATTTTGACTATTTCAAAATTCGAAAATTTGACCAACTGTAGGAAATTGATCCTGACAAATTGTGGCTCTCCTGTTAGTTCTAAAATAAATGAGCATGGTCCCTGATTGGAGGAATGCCCGAAATTGGTGGAATGGCCGATTTATATTGTTGAAATTAAGGTTTAATGTCTCTTGCAATAAAAGAAATAAACATTGTTCTGCAAGGACTGTTAGTGAGCAGATATCAAGATGGCCTTGTTAGAATTCTGTTGGATTGAAGTCATTTGAGAGTATTTTGCTCATGTCGTCAGGTTTGAATATATATCCGCAAATTCGTTCGTCCAAAAAGGAGAATGGCATATTAGTTGTTTTGTTGTTTGGATCTTTAGGGGAAGAAACTAAAGGGGTATTTTATTTGATCTGCAGACGGGGTCCTTTGTAGCGTTGGCTAATACTGTTAAAGGAAGTGCTACAATTTAAGAGATTGTTACAATTTTAGAGATGTTGCAGAAAATTTTTTAGTTCTGCTTTTGAATTATTAAATTCAGTACATTGAGGAGTGGTATTGGTGGCACGAGTGGAAAATGTGGCAAAGATGATACTGATAAGAGAGTAATTCGTGAAATTTGCACCAGTTCAATAAGGAGTCAATGTAAGGTGCATGAGAATGACATCTTCTTTGGATTGAACATAGCCCTCTGTTTTGGTTGTTTGTCATCTGAAGCCTGTTGTGACCCTGTAAATCTCTTGTATGCAGGGTAATAATGTTTTATAATGTTTTTTAGCAAAGTGTACATTGCCTTTTTGTAAGAAATGAATAAACTTTAATGTATTATAATTTGGTCTACAAATGATTAGGGCATGAACTGGTAATAATTATTACGTCATATTTGAAATGAATATGGAATAAGTTATGAAAAAGTTGGAGAAGCTTGTTGAAGTCTTTTATAAGCGCGGGAATTGTTTAATGTTTTAGCGGTGGAGGCCCATAGTTATGTTGATAGGAGTTATGAAGTTCGGATTTGGTACAAGTAAACACCCAACTATTGTTGTTGTGAAAATAGTGTGATGTTGGTGTTACTTACATGCTTTGTTGGTAGGCGAACAAGTACATGAAGATCAGTATTGAAATGAATTTTGTGACTGTAAAAAAAATGTTCCCATTGTGACTGACAATCTTCATCAAGTAGATGAATTTAGGTAATAATAAGAGGAATAGATGAGCTGTTGGCATAATTTGTTGAAATCAATGAGTAAATATATGTTTTACGTGGATATTTGGATTGAATTATCCATAAGTTGCATCCTTCACATCTACAGTGTGGACATTTATCCATTTGTGAGGGAAGAAAATATTTTGCGGGTTTAAAAGAATGTGGCATCCTTTAATGAAGATTGGTGCAATATTCATTGGAAGTATGAGCTTATTGAGATATGTGATGTCATGAATATTATAAATTTTTAGGATGTTATCTTCTTTAGACTAAATATATATATCTAATTAAAGGTCTAGTTCAGATTAATGGTTTGGTGTAGAAGATAATGGTATTTAAAAACATCAAAGGGAAGTAATATGGGCTAATGTATATTTGCAACACCTATTTCCAAATATGGTAGTGTTGTGGTGACTTGATCTAGTGTGAAGATTTTGTCATATGAAAGGGTCTATAACATTTTATTAATTGTTTTTCACATTGCATTTTAGAAAAGTGAAGGAGTTGTGACGACAACTTTGAATAAAAGCAGAATTGACTCCTGCTCAAAATAGGTTTAGCAAAATATATAGTTGAATTGTGTGCAGTGGAAACAGGGGGCAAAAGAATCAAATTTAATCAACTATTGTTAGTCTGATGAAGTTGATTTTGAGTTGATAATGTTTTGTAAACTCTTGCTAGTGAGAGAAAGTTGTTATGCTAGCACCTCATATATTCTCGGTACATATTTTGAAAACAACAATACTTGGGTGTTAAGGTGTGCCAAGTTTGAAATTCATATGTGCTGTTGTACCGACAAAGGCAGAGAGACGCTTGTGCCTCGGTTGACGAAATTGAGAAAGTGTGGGCTTTAAATAGGATTAACACATCTGATCCATCCCCACACAAAATTCGGTAAGCAAAAGACTCTAATTGTACTTTATGCAGTTGAAACTGGTTTTAGAAGTGACCTGGCAAGAGGTCAGGTTATCAATTGTGTTTTCGTTAAATGAATGTGGAAACTGAATTTCGCTCAGAGAAAGAAAATATGGCAGCAGCTCATAATGTTTTCATTATTATAATGTACAGAGGTTTTCTCTTTTATAAGAACAACATTTTTAACCCTATCTTTACTGGGGTATTTCAGATCAACTTTGTACTTGGGGGGCATTTTTTTGCTATGCATAGTTATCTCAAAAAGTATACAGGAGAGGATAAGCAAACTTGGTACAAAGTATTTCCTGGTAATGGGCAATCGAAATATAGCTTTGGAATTTAATTAGTCACTCGACATGTTGCTAGGCAACACGTTGTTGGTGATTTTTCATGGAGAAGTAGTTTTTTTCGTAAAGAGATCTGTTTTTATTGACAAATATAGTTTGAAAGTAGAGCAAAATCTTTTTATTTGAAAAGAAAGTGAAATTGTACCCAATATTCTTTATTCAGAAAATCAGAGAACATGTTTTCGAATAATCAACATCTTTTACTTTGTGTTCAGTACACTTGAAGTCAAAGCTCAGTATTCTGATGAAATAGGCATGGAAATGATCATAATTGCATATTTTCTTGTTGGTTAGAGCTTACTCTTTTTGGAAAAAGCGTTGTTCGAAAATTTTTACCAACATTTCAAGGGTTATGAGGTCATAAAGATGTATGACGTAATGATTAATAAGAAGTAAAGTACAAAAATTATAGATCATTTGAAAGCCGTTGATTAGACACGTTGATTGGTGTATGTATCGTTCTGATTTCTTATGCAACCAAATACTTATAAGTAGAAATGTCAATGTATTTTTTACTGGCTTCCAAATATTTTTTTCCTTCAGTCAAGTCACCAATTTAATTGTACCAAACTTTATTTCCTCGTGTGGAGTTTTTAAATTTTAGAAATGGTCAGCAAGTTTTATTCATCTGTTTTTATGCTACAATAGATTGTTTGGTAGGGAGGAAAGCCCCCCAACCTAGTACAAATAGGGTTTACAGGCTGGAATTTGGGTCAGAATGTCTTGCTATGTCGAAAACTATTTGAGATAAACATAAGAAAGGTTCATCATCGTGAAGCCTTTGGTTGAAAACGCATTTTGAAGGTGTTTGTGAGAAGGGTATGGGTTGATCAATTGGTGAGAAAGCAGTTCAAAAGTAAGAGACAGGGAGACTGAAACCCAAGCCAAGTATTCTTATAGAAAAGGGTGTCTATGTAGCTTTTTCGTAAACATTGTCAATGAGAGTAGGGAGCTTTACCATTGTATTTTTAGAAAAACAATAGTTGGGTATTGCACAAAGTTGCAAGGTCATACATTGCTATTTCATATGGTCATTTAATCAGCGGCAAAGGAGGATAGTAAGTTAAACTTTTATAATGAATGTGTGAGGTAATAAATATGTGATGTAATTGCGAGAAATGCCCCTCCCCCACTGGGTGAAAACATTGAGAAATTCATTAAAGGATAAAAAAGATCATGAATCTCAAGGCTTGGGAACAGAATGAAATGCGCAATCTTACCTCGTGGATGGGTAAGCTTTAATTGAACCAAGGAAGACGGTGCTTGATTGTAAGGACTGCAAGAGTCGCTGCAATACGAATGAAATAGATTTATTGATTGGTAAATAGATGAAATCGAAATTGTTATAGTTTATGGCAAAGTGGGTGTTATAATCAAGATGTGCTGGGAAAAAGGGGACTAATATGGAAATTGCTTCCATAAAATCAGTGATGAAATAATGTATGTGGAATACGGTTGGTTACATAAATTAAGCACAATGGTGAGTAGTGGAAGACATACCTATGACTGTGAACGGCAATGCCAGATGTAGTACTTTTTAACAATCTTCAGTCAAGCTTCTTTGTAGAAAATTGTACCCAGAAAAAGTTGTGAATTGACAGGACATTGCACATTTGACAGAAACTATGGATAAATGTGTTACTTTTGATCTGCTCTTAGAATAATGAATTGAGTACATGTTTAAAGATGTGGAGATAGGCTTAATGATGGCATTTGTGGTCATTATTTCCAAAAAAGAGGTTAACGAGACTGATAATTATTAAACAATGATTGATGAAACGACAACAGGATAATTGTGGACTGGGAAAGCTGGAAGATAGAACTTGTAGTTGAGTTTCGGATCAGGGGGCGGGACAAGGTGTTTTTATAGGAAGAGGGAGGGAATGGACGTTTTACGCTTAAAGCCTCGTTTTGAAAATGCACGGACGACTGTTTCTGTGGGGAAATTGTGAATCGTTATGAACATGATACTATAATGTGTTACTAGTGTGATTTATGTGGTAGTCACGTTGCTAATGTATGGCAAAATTGGTTAAATTTAAGGACAAAATATATATTTTATGTAGTTACTGCGATTTGATTATCTAATCGTTCAAGGCTTGACAACTACACTGTTGACAGTTATCCATCTTTGAGGAAACAAAGTATTTTGCAGCGTAAACAGGAAGACTGTTTTACATCGTAACAACTATGACACCGCAAAAGTATGAATATGAGTGCAGAACGTATGGGGTCACTGTGTTGATTGTAAACTTTTCGCCGTGGAAAATGTATGGGCATGAAATTCAACGTTCTGGTGATTTTTTTGGAATACCTGTGTAAAAAGGAATGATAGTAATGAAGAGTATTGAAAGCGCTACAGAAATAGAGCTGGTTGCTAATGTGGGTTATGAAATATTAATTGGGGCAGATGATGGCTCTGCTTGTCTAAATGTAGAGTAATAGATGGAAACTGTACATATTAAGGAAACCATTTTTGGCGCGAAATGTTTCTCTGGAATGTAGGCATTTTATTTGGCTTTGGAGAAGTTAGGGGGTGACCTGAGTATAGCAAAAGTGAGGAACAGCAAATTTTGTATTCTTGTGGAGAAAACAAATCGGAGAAGTGTTGAAAGGAAAGTTTATTCAACGTTATTAAGTATTATGGAGCAACAAAAACAGGAAGCATGCACTCAGACAACAGGGGAAGAAGAACAGGTGATGATGATTAGTTATTTATTTATGTGTCTTTTTTAACTACAAATATTTTTGCGTGGAAAAAGGAGTTTTCAATAAGTGGTAGTGGACACTGTACTTATTGAAAATTTTCCAGCTAAAGCGCTATTTTCCTTTTGTCGCAGGGAGTTGTAGAAGAGAGAAGAGAGGACCACATGATGGTGGCCAATTTTTATAGCAATAAAAGGTAGGGAATGTAAACATGTTGATGCGAGCAAGTGTGCTGGTGGAATCTTGGGTAAGGGCTCTCATGTCAGAGGAGGGAAAAAAAGGGCCCCACAGGTTTTCATGTGAAGGCCTTTTACAAAATAGAGTTCATAAGATGCTAGTCAAAATTGAAGGGTCTCATTCTTATCTGCAGAAGCACTGTACCAGTTTTCTTTGATGCAAAGGTGTGTATTACAAAACTGAAGTCAATTTCTCTTGTTATAAATGTCTGGAAATAAATATCTCGATTTTTTCACTGCCGGCCCTACAGGGACGCAGCCCTGCACGATTGCTCCGGGTGGCTTGCTGACTCTGCACCACAGGAGGGGAGTAATTATGCGCAGTTTTTTCAAATAAAACTGCTAGTTTAAAAATGTAATCGAATCAATATTTTTCTAGGAAGGCAATTATCGGAAGCACTGGAAGAGCTGGAGTTTAATTAACAGTTTTATTTCTTACAGAAAATACAGGGCAAGAATGTGCATGAAGTGAAGGAAGAGGCTAAAAAAGGTTTCAGATAGAAAGGAGGTTCATTTTTACGTACAAGAATGGATTGTATCTAAGAAAACCATTCTAAGCATTTCTAGAGTCAGCGTTGTTATTACGGGGAATTAAGTTGTTATAGAAGTAGAAAGGTTATTAGCAAAACTTGGTGCAAAATGAATGAACTGAAGAAAAATATCTTGATATTGTAGAAACCATGAGCAGATATATATATCTCCAGTGTGCGAGCATCGTAGTAGTAGGAAAAGAGGTTTGGGTGGCTCGCGGGGAAGAAAGACAGATGGTCGTGGAGGCAGACAATGGAGGGGCTCAAGGCATAGAAACATAGCAAATGAAAGAAATCGTCATATTGTAACAACACCGCATCAAGAAAAGAAGCTGCAGGGAAGATGCTTGGTGAATAACTTTAATTTACAAACAGTAATAAAATGATGAAATGAAATTATGAATTTATATTTTGTGACAAAATTGTCAGTTGTAAGAAGATTTAGTAATAAATAGTAATATTCAAAGATATTCAGCTTTTATGCTTAGTTGCTCGAGACTAAAAACAATAAAATACATTCATGCATAAGTACAACGATATTTGCGAACTACTTACTTTGACAAAGATATCATTTTTTTATCACATTCCTTCCCCTTTTCACTGAACCTCTTTCTCATTTCTTCCTCAGATCTTTTTATCCCAACCTCAATCTGAGCACCTCGGCATATACACTTAGGGGACAAAAGTATGGGAACGCCTGACTTAAAAAGGTGGAAAACAGTGGCCTCGGGCTGAAACAAGAAAATTTTCATAACAAAGCTACAGCAGCTCAGCGGCTTCCATGCACTGGATTTTAGCGTGAAATGCTCGCCATTTCACTTACTTTCAATTAAAATAAAGAGTGAAGGATTAATTTGTTATTTTTCTCAGAAAATGCTCAAAAACTAAAAAGCAGAGCCCTGAAAATTTGCTGAGAAGAAATCAGCAAGAAGAAATCGAAGATTATTTTGTGTAAAACAATCTCAGGTAAGGGACCTTTGAAGGGGCAATTTTCTAGTGAAAATGAAGTTGACCATTGAAAGCCCTAAGCAAAATCTTTAAACAGAGTCCAGCCAGAAACCGGATTGTTTAAAGAAAAAAGCACATCTCTATATGGCTATGAATATGAAACATTCAAGGCACTCCACGATTCCATGAAACTAAGAGAATGATTTCAACAAAATTATAACATTAACAAGAAAGACAATGATGCTACAAGAGATGCATCCATTGTAACAAGAGAATGTCCCAGTAAGTTATCTGAATATAATGAATTATTCTTGAATCTTTGCCATCTTAGAAAAAGTTTGGATAGAGATGATTAGGCAGAAAGATTTGATATTTCCACATGAACAGTATCGGAAATTTTTATCAACTGCATTTATCGCATTGATAACTGCCTTGCTCATCTATAGATAGATCAAAAATTAGAAAATTTACATCAAAAGTAGTTTCAAAGTCTATGGGACTATCGACAGACTACCAAGGAAGATAGTTTTAAAAGCGACTGCTTTCTTGCAGGCAGAGTCTTAGCACACTCAATGATGTCATGAAAGTCATAAAACACATAGTATGTCTGATTCGTGATTCCAATTTACCCCCAAGACCTTTGTGTTGACCTAAGACTCGGTAATTCCTATGTCCACTTTATTATCACATGACTTTCACTCATCTTGGGGACACCCATTTTACTTGGCATACCGTAAAAACCACTGAGACCCCTGAGACCTTTAAGACCATTAAGTACTGACATTAAAAAGGACAGTTAACACCAGAGGGTATTCTGCTTCTAATAACAATAGAAGATCGCAGTAGTCTGCCAGTCAGGTTTTTCTTAGTAGTGGTACGCTATTTGGCTGCCTGCCTTCTTTTGCGTCTCTCAGTCAATACTTTTTATTAATTAATCTTTGCTTTTTGAATAGCTAACTATCGGCCCAAATAAATACATTTGTTTTCAGTTTAATGCAATTTCTAAGCATCGATAGATGCCTTAAAACTAGATTCTGGGTTCTTGAGATATTATCACGGTGTGCAGCTGTTGTAGCCGCTTTTCATTCAAATCCATAAACTTACATATTGCATCGCAAGGCAAAAAGAAGAATCAAAAGTCTTGCTTTGGTCTGGTTTGCTTATCTTGCGCATTTCAAGAAATCGAACAGAGGGGCCATTCAGTCCTTGAAAATCTCGTACACCCTTGCTTGGAAAGCTATCGTTTTTACTGAAATCCTTTGAAATCCTAATGTCTTCATAAAAATCTAATACATCTTTTTGAAATGTGAAATATCCCTCGAATCAAAAGACATTAATAACTAGATGTTCTTGATTGGACAAGTAAAGGAAATGGAGCTTCTTGTGAAAGTCACTCGAAAGTCACTCGAAAGTCAATAGTACCCTCACCCTCAAGTTTTCTATTGGCTTTTTTCTCGCTGTGCTATCCACCAAAACATAACAAACCGCCTCAAGTCCCTTCAAATCTAGCCAATTTTCGACATGTGCTCTGGCTCTTATCATGCTATTATAAATAGAAGTTGACAGTAAAATCTATTCTCTCAAAACTTATTTTGTTTCGGTCGCTACATAAAAATTGTTTTAGCTAAATAGAAATCCCAAGAAATGTCTTCCCTGCAATACAGGGAAATTGATATAAATTGAGACTGAAACACCTTGATGCAGACAACCAAAAAGAGCGCTAAAAACAGACATATATCGAAACTTGAGAAATTGGATTCACCTGAAAAGAAATATCTTTGTTTGGGCCATAGCTCTAAGACAGTGAGGTATTCAAACAACAAATAATAAAAGTGTTGACTACTGGGAGAAGGCAGGCAGCCAAATAGCAGAAGTACCACTACTTTGAAAAACCGGACTGACAGCCTACTGCGATCTTTCATTGTTCTTAGAAGGGGAATACCCTCTAGTGTGAACAGTCCTTTTTGATGTCAGTACTTAATGGTCCTAAATGTCTCAGGGTTCTCACGTCCTAGGGTCTGTTTTTTACGGTATGCCATTTTACTCAAATGCATTAGTTTAATTCATCAGGGCCTTGTCATTACTTGCCAATTTACGCAAATTGGAGCCACCCTTTGCCATAATTTCCTTTCACTTTGCATAAATTTCTAAAGCCTCTTCTTTAG
This sequence comes from Chrysaora quinquecirrha, assembly GCA_014526335.1. Taxonomy (NCBI): domain Eukaryota; kingdom Metazoa; phylum Cnidaria; class Scyphozoa; order Semaeostomeae; family Pelagiidae; genus Chrysaora; species Chrysaora quinquecirrha. The sequence goes on along the minus strand of JACTAT010000049.1, from coordinate 1,075,638 downwards.
TTCTTGGGAAACAAGATAAATTGTCTGCATATAACCTGTTGAGCATGTTACACACTTTAGGATATTCAGTTGCAAATTTGGCGACATGTTTGCATATCGTTTCTCCTGAGATCGAAGGACTGCTTGTTTTTTCCAAATACTAAGCTACTATTATTGGATTTGCCTAACTTATGTCATCAAACCACAAAAATCTTAGTCAATTTTGTTGATTTGTATCTGCAAAAATGCTGCCTCAACATCAGCCGTCAGTCCTATTTTCTTTCATGCAAAAACACACTAGAGCTTCGAATAACAAAGGCATATAATTTTGTCCAAATTCTAACTGTTCATTCAAAGAAGGAGACTCGTTGTCATTCTTAGTGGAACCATCATCGAGTGCGGGATAAGAAAATCAGATAATGGTTTATCATAATATTGATTAAATAAGAATAAAGAATATAATATAATATAATGACATAACTTGTGACTGCTACTTTCTCGTTATCTCAACCTTACGTTACAATCTCTGCAAACAACTAATCTTTTACGACTAATGACATCCGCATACATTGTTACCAGATATACCTCATACACATAGGTCTGGTATCTACTTTACAACACCGAGCAAGTACTGAAAATTTGGAGTGAAGGGCCCATAGCACCTGTTTACAAAAATAGGTAGCAAATCTAATCCTGACAACTATTGAGGGATATTTCTGGCAATGCCCTACTAAAGCTTCTATGCGTTGGCTTATATTGTTTATATGTAATATAAATTTTGTTCATAATAATCAGTTTGGATTTCAAAACTCTTTCTTAGCCCATGACCACCTTCTGCCACTCAAAGCGGTAATAAATAAGCACAGTGACAATCATTCTAGAAAAGGTCTACTCATGAATTAAATTTTGAAATATATGAAAATGCTTTCACATAAATTATAGATCATTTACATTCACACAAATCTGATAATCAATTAATGAACAATTTAAAGATCACAATTTAAATGCTTTGTGATACTTGTCAGTACATTGTGGTACTTGTTAGTAATTTTTCCTACATCTTGGTATTTTGTGGTACTTCGCAGTACTTCATGGTACTTGTCAGTACTTTGTTGTACTTTTCAGTACTATGTGGTACTTTTCGGTACTTGAGGGTACTTCTTGGTACTTTGTTGTACTTCTCGGCATTTCATGGTACTTGTCAGTACTTTATGTCAGTACTTCGATTTGATTATCTAATTGTTCAAGGCTTGACAACTACACTGTTGACAGTTATCCATCTTTGAGGAAACAAAGTATTTTGCAGCGTAAACAGGAAGACTGTTTTACATCGTAACAACTATGACACCGCAAAAGTATGAATATGAGTGCAGAACGTATGGGGTCACTGTGTTGATTGTAAGCTTTTCGCCGTGGAAAATGTATGGGATGAAATTCAACGTTCTGGTGATTTTTTTTGGAATACCTGTGTAAAAAGGAATGAAAATAGTAATGAAGAGTATTGAAAGCGCTACAGAAATAGAGCTGGTTGCTAATGTGGGTTATGAAATATTAATTGGGGCAGATGATGGCTCTGCTTGTCTAAATGTAGAGTAATAGATGGAAACTGTACATGTTAAGGAAACCATTTTTGGCGCGAAATGTTTCTCTGGGATGTAGGCATTTTATTTGGCTTTGGAGAAGTTAGGGGGTGACCTGAGTATAGCAAAAGTGAGGCACAGCAAATTTTGTATTCTTGTGGAGAAAACAAATCGGAGAAGTGTTTAAAGGAAAGTTTATTCAACGTTATTAAGTATTATGGAGCAACAAAAACAGGAAGCATGCACTCAGACAACAGGGAAGAAGAACAGGTGATGATGATTAGTTATTTATTTATGTGTCTTTTTTAACTACAAATATTTTTGCGTGGAAAAGGGAGTTTTCAATAAGTGGTAGTGGACACTGTACTTATTGAAAATTTTCCAGCTAAAGCGCTATTTTCCTTTTGTCGCAGGGAGTTGTAGAAGAGAGAAGAGAGGACCACATGATGGTGGCCAATTTTTATAGCAATAAAAGGTAGGGAATGTAAACATGTTGATGCGAGCAAGGGCGCTGGTGGAATCTTGGGTAAGGGCTCTCATGTCAGAGGAGGGAAAAAAAAGGGCCCCACAGGTTTTCATGGGAAGGCCTTTTACAAAATAGAGTTCATAAGATGCTAGTCAAAATTGAAGGGTCTCATTCTTATCTGCAGAAGCACTGTACCAGTTTTCTTTGATGCAAAGGTGTGTATTACAAAACTGAAGTCAATTTCTCTTGTTATAGATGTCTGGAAATAAATTTCTCGATTTTTTCACTGCCGGCCCTACAGGGTCGGGGCCCTGCACGATTGCTCCGGGTGGCTTGCTGACTCTGCACCACAGGAGGGGAGTAATTATGCGCAGTTTTTTCAAATAAAACTGCTAGTTTAAAAATGTAATCGAATCAATATTTTTCTAAGAAGGCAATTATCGGAAGCACTGGGAGAGCTGGAGTTTAATTAACAGTTTTATTTCTTACAGGAAATACAGGGCAAGAATGTGCGTGAAGTGAAAGAAGAGGCTAAAAAAGGTTTCAGATAGAAAGGAGGTTCATTTTTACGTACAAGAATGGATTGTATCTAAGAAAACCATTGTAAGCATTTCTAGAGTCAGCGTTGTTATTACGGGGAATTAAGTTGTTATAGAAGTAGAAAAGTTATTAGCAAAACTTGGTGCAAAATGAATGAACTGAAGAAAAATATCTTGATATTGTAGAGACCATGAGCAGATATATATATCTCCAGTGTGCGAGCATCGTAGTAGTAGGAAAAGAGGTTTGGGTAGCCTGCGCACAGCCTCAAAACTTTCCTAAGGTCAAGTGTAGAGTCTGCGAATCACAGTCGAAAAGCTTGTTCACTGAGTCAGCAAAAAGTTCAGCCTCGTTGTCATACGAATTTTTCCGTGCGGTCAAATTAGTCCTTCAACGGATTTTAAGCGAGCTGTCATATCGAAGAGTTGTTTTGTCAAAGATAGTTTAAAACGGTCCAAACTAGAAGTTTCATATCAGAATTAAGAAGATTAAATACCTTGAATCTTCTGTGGCTTTCCTATGTTTGAATGAATTCTTTTTAGGAAGTTGGGACTTAATTTGAGACCTCTGGAGTGGCAAGGTTCCTGAGTGAGAGGTTGGGCCTAGGCCTTTTGCCCAGAACTGTTAACAGCAAAATAGTATCTATGGATAATTTTAGATGCTGTTAAACACAACGGCACCAAATATTATTTGAAAACTTCGCTAATGGAGAGACAACAAGAAACAACTTAGAATTGTGATTTTTGTCCTTCTATATATATCTGAGACAAACAGTTAGGCACCCTAACCAAGTATAGATAGGCTCGAGGGGCAAATCACTCCAAAAAATCTCGTCCACTTTTCGAAAAATCCTATTGTTATTTTCAAAGTCCTTTGATAATTGTCAAGAAATTCTATTGTTCTTTTGTGAAAATCCCAAATATCTCGTCCAGTTCAAAGGAAAGTGATTTGCCCCTCGGATAGGCTTATCTGTATTTCTATGGGAAGTAGTAAATCTTTATTTAAAACCAATGCAGTTGGTTTTTTATTGTAGTAAAGCACAATTATTACTTATTATCTTGTATGGTTCATTCTTAATAACAAAACTGAGTTTGCTTTGTTTCAAGGGTTTGCTAAATAAAACCCTTGAAATACTTTTACAAGAGAGAATTCCAGGAAATTGCATGATCACTAAACAAGGCAAAAGGTGTGTGACTTGAAATTATATGTGCAATGAGATGGCAAATTGGAACATTAAATATCAACTTGACCTTAGTATTAGAACTGTCTCAAGCTTGAACTGAACTTAAAATTCCTTCTGGTAAAGGTTTACATTTGCATCATAAACAGTGAATACATGCATGCAATAATAAAAGCCCTTGATTAGGGGGAAACTTGCCCAATTCTCATAAAATGCAAAACCAAAACTGTAGATTTGCCAAAAATTTGCATTCATAAATATTGGGAGGCTACAACTTCTAGGTAAAGTTTGCATTTTATGTTGTATAGAATTGTGGTCATGAGTAACCATTTCTAACTTCAGCCATGAATTCTTAGATTTTTGAGACAGCAAATTGAAATAAGACCATTTCCTGGCTATACAATCCTGATATTCTAACCAAAAGAGAAATCTTAAGTAGCTCATACAGTTCATTTATGTCTATACACAGTGAGCTCTCTGTCAATAGATATTTTAGCTAAATGTCTCTTACAGAACAAAGGTAACAAACATGAAACTTGGATTCTAGGAGAAAGGGTTGACTGGGCTTATTGAAAATCAGACCAAAATTCAGGCTGAGAAAACCCTCATTTGTTTTACTTAGAAAAGCTGATATTTTGAAATCAAAAATAGGATTGCAGAGCCTTTGTAGCATGTAAAGGACTTATATACCCTACAAACAGTCCATAATTTGAATTTAAAATTCCAGAATCAGGCTTTAATTTCAAACAAGAACAACAAAATTCCAGTTATAAGACTCAAATTTCTAACAATATAGTACAGCTAGGTGTTAGCAAAATACTGTTCACTGAAATTTTTATAATTCATTCTGTTTTCGAGTTGTGCCTCTTCATTTTATGTTCATCCATCGGTATTGATTTCAAACCCGAAAAGCTTTACTTTTTCAAATTCTATGCATTCTTCCTTAAACAAGAACGCCAAAGGTCATTCGTAGATGCTATTAAAAACTTCAGAAACAGATCGCTTAATTGCAGCATCCCACCGATTTTGTGGCCAGCTCCAGCTCAGTATTCTGATACCGCCATCTTGGACATTTGAAAGTGGAAGAACGATTTGCTAAGTTGAGCCGCGCGGTACATCAAGACAATGGATGCTAACATTTGTTTCAATAACCAATCAGTATTCGAGCTGGTTACCAAAAAGTTGGTAACTGATGATCATTGGTCGAAATACAATTGAAACACAAAAGAAACTGAAAGTTTTCGAAATGGAAACGAGGCGTGAACAAGCTTTTCGACTGTGATTCGCAGACTCTACACTTGACCTGAGGAAAGTTTTGAGGCTGTGCGCAGGCTAGGTTTGGGTGGCTCGCGGGGAAGAAAGACAGATGGTCGTGGAGGCAGACAATGGAGGGGCTCAAGGCATAGAAACATAGCAAATGAAAGAAATCGTCATATTGTAACAACACCGCATCAAGAAAAGAAGCTGCAGGGAAGATGCTTGGTGAATAACTTTAATTTACAAACAGTAATAAAATGATGAAATGAAATTATGAATTTATATTTTGTGATAAAATTGTCAGTTGTAAGAAGATTTAGTAATAAATAGTAATATTCAAAGATATTCAGCTTTTATGCTTAGTTGCTCGAGACTAAAAACAATAAAATACATTCATGCATAAGTACGACGATATTTGCGAAATACTTGCTTTGACAAAGAGATCATTTTTTTATCACATTCCTTCCCCTTTTCACTGAACCTCTTTCTCATTTCTTCCTCAGATCTTTTTATCCCAACCTCAATCTGAGCACCTCGGCATATACACTTAGGGGACAAAAGTATGGAAACGCCTGACTTAAAAAGGTGGAAAACAGTGGCCTCGGGCTGAAACAAGAAAATTTTCATAACAAAGCTACAGCAGCTCAGCGGCTTCCATGCACTGGATTTTAGCGTGAAATGCTCGCCATTTCACTTACTTTCAATTAAAATAAAGAGTGAAGGATTAATTTGTTATTTTTCTCAGAAAATGCTCAAAAACTAAAAAGCAGAGCCCTGAAAATTTGCTGAGAAGAAAATCAGCAAGAAGAAATCGAAGATTATTTTGTGTAAAACAATCTCAGGTAAGGGACCTTTGAAGGGGCAATTTTCTAGTGAAAATTAAGTTGACCATTGAAAGCCCTAAGCAAAATCTTTAAACAGAGTCCAGCCAGAAACCGGATTGTTTAAAGAAAAAAGCACATCTCTATATGGCTATGAATATGAAACGTTCAAGGCACTCCACGATTCCATGAAACTAAGAGAATGATTTCAACAAAATTATAACATTAACAAGAAAGACAATGATGCTACAAGAGATGCATCCATTGTAACAAGAGAATGTCCCAGTAAGTTATCTGAATATAATGAATTATTCTTGAATCTTTGCCATCTTAGAAAAAGTTTGGATAGAGATGATTAGGCAGAAAGATTTGATATTTCCACATGAACAGTATCGGAAATTTTTATCAACTGCATTTATCGCATTGATAACTGCCTTGCTCATCTATAGATAGATCAAAATTAGAAAATTTACATCAAAAGTAGTTTCAAAGTCTATGGGACTATCGACAGACTACCAAGGAAGATAGTTTTAAAAGCGACTGCTTTCTTGCAGGCAGAGTCTTAGCACACTCAATGATGTCATGAAAGTCATAAAACACATAGTATGTCTGATTCGTGATTCCAATTTACCCCCCAAGACCTTTGTGTTGACCTAAGACTCGGTAATTCCTATGTCCACTTTATTATCACATGACTTTCACTCATCTTGGGGACACCCATTTTACTTGGCATACCGTAAAACCACTGAGACCCCTGAGACCTTTAAGACCATTAAGTACTGACATTAAAAAGGACAGTTAACACCAGAGGGTATTCTGCTTCTAATAACAATAGAAGATCGCAGTAGTCTGTCAGTCAGGTTTTTCTTAGTAGTGGTACGCTATTTGGCTGCCTGCCTTCTTTTGCGTCTCTCAGTCAATACTTTTTATTAATTAATCTTTGCTTTTTTGAATAGCTAACTATCGGCCCAAATAAATACATTTGTTTTCAGTTTAATGCAATTTCTAAGCATCGATAGATGCCTTAAAACTAGATTCTGGGTTCTTGAGATATTATCACGGTGTGCAGCTGTTGTAGCCGCTTTTCATTCAAATCCATAAACTTACATATTGCATCGCAAGGCAAAAAGAAGAATCAAAAGTCTTGCTTTGGTCTGGTTTGCTTATCTTGCGCATTTCAAGAAATCGAACAGAGGGGCCATTCAGTCCTTGAAAATCTCGTACACCCTTGCTTGGAAAGCTATCGTTTTTACTGAAATCCTTTGAAATCCTAATGTCTTCATAAAAATCTAATACATCTTTTGAAATGTGAAATATCCCTTCGAATTAAAAGACATTAATAACTAGATGTTCTTGATTGGACAAGTAAAGGAAATGGAGCTTCTTGTGAAAGTCACTCGAAAGTCACTCGAAAGTCAATAGTACCCTCACCCTCAAGTTTTCTATTGGCTTTTTCTCGCTGTGCTATCCACCAAAACATAACAAACCGCCTCAAGTCCCTTCAAATCTAGCCAATTTTCGACATGTGCTCTGGCTCTTATCATGCTATTATAAATAGAAGTTGACAGTAAAATCTATTCTCTCAAAACTTATTTTGTTTCGTCGCTACATAAAAATTGTTTTAGCTAAATAGAAATCCTAAGAAATGTCTTCCCTGCAATACAGGGAAATTGATATAAATTGAGACTGAAACACCTTGATGCAGACAACCAAAAAGAGCGCTAAAAACAGACATATATCGAAACTTGAGAAATTGGATTCACCTGAAAAGAAATATCTTTGTTTGGGCCATAGCTCTAAGACAGTGAGGTATTCAAACAACAAATAATAAAAGTGTTGACTACTGGGAGAAGGCAGGCAGCCAAATAGCAGAAGTACCACTACTTTGAAAAACCGGACTGACAGCCTACTGCGATCTTTCATTGTTCTTAGAAGGAATACCCTCTAGTGTGAACAGTCCTTTTGATGTCAGTACTTAATGGTCCTAAATGTCTCAGGGTTCTCACGTCCTAGGGTCTGTTTTTACGGTATGCCATTTTACTCAAATGCATTAGTTTAATTCATCAGGGCCTTGTCATTACTTGCCAATTTACGCAAATTGGAGCCACCCTTTGCCATAATTTCCTTTCACTTTGCATAAATTTCTAAAGCCTCTTCTTTAGTTCTTGGGAAACAAGATAAATTGTCTGCATATAACCTGTTGAGCATGTTACACACTTTAGGATATTCAGTTGCAAATTTGGCGACATGTTTGCATATCGTTTCTCCTGAGATCGAAGGACTGCTTGTTTTTTCCAAATACTAAGCTACTATTATTGGATTTGCCTAACTTATGTCATCAAACCACAAAAATCTTAGTCAATTTTGTTGATTTGTATCTGCAAAATGCTGCCTCAACATCAGCCGTCAGTCCTATTTTCTTTCATGCAAAAACACACTAGAGCTTCGAATAACAAAGGCATATAATTTTGTCCAAATTCTAACTGTTCATTCAAAGAAGGAGACTCGTTGTCATTCTTAGTGGAACCATCATCGAGTACGGGATAAGAAAATCAGATAATGGTTTATCATAATATTGATTAAATAAGAATAAAGAATATAATATAATATAATGACATAACTTGTGACTGCTACTTTCTCGTTATCTCAACCTTACGTTACAATCTCTGCAAACAACTAATCTTTTACGACTAATGACATCCGCATACATTGTTACCAGATATACCTCATACACATAGGTCTGGTATCTACTTTACAACACCGAGCAAGTACTGAAAATTTGGAGTGAAGGGCCCATAGCACCTGTTTACAAAAATAGGTAGCAAATCTAATCCTGACAACTATTGAGGGATATTTCTGGCAATGCCCTACTAAAGCTTCTATGCGTTGGCTTATATTGTTTATATGTAATATAAATTTTGTTCATAATAATCAGTTTGGATTTCAAAACTCTTTCTTAGCCCATGACCACCTTCTGCCACTCAAAGCGGTAATAAATAAGCACAGTGACAATCATTCTAGAAAAAGGTCTACTCATGAATTAAATTTTGAAATATATGAAAATGCTTTCACATAAATTATAGATCATTTACATTCACACAAATCTGATAATCAATTAATGAACAATTTAAAGATCACAATTTAAATGCTTTGTGATACTTGTCAGTACATTGTGGTACTTGTTAGTAATTTTCCTACATCTTGGTATTTTGTGGTACTTCAGTACTTCATGGTACTTGTCAGTACTTTGTTGTACTTTTCAGTACTATGTGGTACTTTTCGGTACTTGAGGGTACTTCTTGGTACTTTGTTGTACTTCTCGGCATTTCATGGTACTTGTCAGTACTTTATGTCAGTACTTCGATTTGATTATCTAATTGTTCAAGGCTTGACAACTACACTGTTGACAGTTATCCATCTTTGAGGAAACAAAGTATTTTGCAGCGTAAACAGGAAGACTGTTTTACATCGTAACAACTATGACACCGCAAAAGTATGAATATGAGTGCAGAACGTATGGGGTCACTGTGTTGATTGTAAGCTTTTCGCCGTGGAAAATGTATGGGATGAAATTCAACGTTCTGGTGATTTTTTTGGAATACCTGTGTAAAAAGGAATGAAAATAGTAATGAAGAGTATTGAAAGCGCTACAGAAATAGAGCTGGTTGCTAATGTGGGTTATGAAATATTAATTGGGGCAGATGATGGCTCTGCTTGTCTAAATGTAGAGTAATAGATGGAAACTGTACATGTTAAGGAAACCATTTTTGGCGCGAAATGTTTCTCTGGGATGTAGGCATTTTATTTGGCTTTGGAGAAGTTAGGGGGTGACCTGAGTATAGCAAAAGTGAGGCACAGCAAATTTTGTATTCTTGTGGAGAAAACAAATCGGAGAAGTGTTTAAAGGAAAGTTTATTCAACGTTATTAAGTATTATGGAGCAACAAAAACAGGAAGCATGCACTCAGACAACAGGGGAAGAAGAACAGGTGATGATGATTAGTTATTTATTTATGTGTCTTTTTTAACTACAAATATTTTTGCGTGGAAAAGGGAGTTTTCAATAAGTGGTAGTGGACACTGTACTTATTGAAAATTTTCCAGCTAAAGCGCTATTTTCCTTTTGTCGCAGGGAGTTGTAGAAGAGAGAAGAGAGGACCACATGATGGTGGCCAATTTTTATAGCAATAAAAGGTAGGGAATGTAAACATGTTGATGCGAGCAAGGGCGCTGGTGGAATCTTGGGTAAGGGCTCTCATGTCAGAGGAGGGAAAAAAAAGGGCCCCACAGGTTTTCATGGGAAGGCCTTTTACAAAATAGAGTTCATAAGATGCTAGTCAAAATTGAAGGGTCTCATTCTTATCTGCAGAAGCACTGTACCAGTTTTCTTTGATGGAATACATAAGTTTTGTAGCTTTGGTTAAACGATTATGTTAGTAGAATGATTTGATAAGCAGAATAAGTTCATAATGAAGACATGTTTATCCTAGAAGATTATAAGTGTAGATGTAGTAATATGTAATGATGAAAAAGATATTTTGAAAGATCAGTGAGATAGTTAATGATAATGCTATCATAATGGTATAGAGTGAGTTAATGAATTATAAGAATGAGAATATTGATGAATCTAATCAACATGTAAAAGTGAAAGATTATAGACAAGTGCTAACAAAGCTTGAGGATACAAATGAAGTAATTCGTATGAAGCTGTATTGCAATGTAATGTGAAAGTGAAGAGTTGAATAGATGAAATTATGATAGTAAAAGTGAACGAATGAATTGTATAAAGTTGGATAATACATATGGAAAGACTGATAGAATATGTATGAATTTGGAAAGGTAATGTGATAATGCAATGAGTAATGCATATGTGAATTAGATGTGAAGTTAATGAATGAATTCAGAATTGACAGTGAATTGACATGATAAGCTTGCAATAGATTATGTGAATATGAATGATAGGTTAAATGTAATATAATGAAATTAGTGTATGAATAAGGTTGATTGATAAATATTGAAAGTGTTGAGAAGACTGACGCTGAAATGTGTGAATGAAAGAATTAGTTGATTACAGATGGAAAGTGTTATTGTAAGGAATTGGAGTGTAAGTTGAAATTGTTTGAATGAGCGACATGTATGATGAATGTATGAATTACTTCTTGAATATCTATTATGTGGAAATTGTGATAATGATAGAATTTTAATAAATTATATGAGAATATGTATTGACTATAATTGTTGAAATTGTTAGAATTTAGACATAGGTAATAGTGTATACATTTAGAAAGTATGTCAGAAGTTGAGATGTACATGAAATGCAGATCAAGTTGATATGAGTGAAAGTGATGTAATGGATAAACTATACTGGATAAATTTGAGTATGAAAGTATGATGATGTGAATAGAATGCTGTGAATGTATAAGATGGAGTAAGCTAGAATTAGTTGGAGAAGTGGAGAATGTTAGAATGGAATGAGAATTGAATTATGTAGTATTGATGAGGATTTATAGATTAGAATGTAACGAAGTTAGATCAGGAAAAATATGAATGATGAAGTGTATATAAGAAGTTTATGTATAATTAGGAAACGACACTGCATGCAAATATAGAAATCAGTGAATCGATAGAATAGTATGATTAATTGTATATGAAGTTTTAGTGGATAAGTAGTGAATGCATGTATGTCGAAAGTTTGTAAGTCAGATGAGGTAGAAGAGTAAGGTCATTATAGTATAAAAGTAGATGATTTGATGAGCATGCAATTTTGGATCATTGTAAGGTACTATGCAAGAGTGAATAAGTCAGAGCTTTACTGTAATCTAGATCGTAGTGCGTCAGTGATGCACTGCAATGATATGATCTAGTTATTGTCAATGATCAATAGTAGTTATGAATAGGAAAATGAACGATTTTCTAGTATCTGCGACTAGTATTCGGATGTAGATTGTAAGGATAATTAGTGCAGTTTAATGGTAAATGTATATGAAGTCATGTAAGTGGTAGGAATTGAAGATGATGTGAGTTAATAGTTTAGATAGAAATAATGGATAATATGAGATGAACATTGAGAAATTAATGATAGATGATTAAAGTTTGATCTGAAAGTTGAAGATCATTGTGAGAGATAGGTAAGGAATTATAGATGAATGAAAAAGATGAATGTAATGATGATTAAACAATTGACGATGGAATGTTAGTGAAAAGGTAGAAAGAAATGATTGTAAGTTTGATGTAGAAGTAAATAGAGAACATGTATCAGAATTAATGTCGACAATTGAAGATAATCATTACAGTAATGCATTGATATAAAATTAACATATGATTGATGAATTATTAATTTCATTAAGTGCTGAAACATTGAATAATTCGACTAGTATGTCATTAGCGACAAGCAAGATGTATCATATGTGACAAAGTATCAATAGCTTAGAATTTGTACTACATTAACTAAGATATCTAATATAGAATATATTTGTATCGCTATTGAAGACGTGAAAATAGTAGTTGGATCGACAATGCTAGATATGCATAGCGTAAAATTAACTAGTAAATGAATAAACTAGGATTGTTAATTCGAACGCAAGGCTATTAGAATAAAAGTCAATACATGAATTCGAATGTCAATTAAGTAAAAAGCTTAAGAGTATCGATAGAAGGAATTAGATAATTATGATGTAACAATAATTAGCATCACTGAAACAGATATCAGAATGATTAGTGATTAAAGCTAAAAGTAGAGCATGAGATGCAGATAACATGATTAAAGATCATATTATATTATGAAAATTATGATGTGACAGAATCATAAACTATAAGTGATTTACAAAACTTGATAAGCAATAGAGAATTTAAAGAATTACAGTATTGGATTATAAATCTTGAACTTAGACATGTATCAAATGATATAATAAGAATTAGATATGACATAGAGATTTAAAGCATGCATGAACTAGCTGAACTTGAGATAAAGTACTTAGATATATAATGTTATAGATTAGATAGACGAAATATTAAATTCTATATTCAATCTTGAACTATATGCTTTAATCTAATTTTACATCAATGCTTAAACTGTCTAGAAATAGTAAGTCATTTGCAACATATATATGCGAAAGTACAGTGTTCTTGAATAAATAGTCACTAGATGCTCATTTGATCATAATATAGCATTAACTGATAATGACATTTGTGCTAATGATTTATGAGTAATCATAATGCAACTGATGCAATGCTGAATCATATGTTATGTAACATTTAACTAAGTTCAAATGAATAACTAAGAACATGCTAAGAATATACTAAGTCATTGTAAGATGCAATATTCTAGAAAATCTAATCTAATGACTAAGTCACTGCTTGACTCTGTAGCATTAATATAATGCAATATTCATCAATAATTCTAAAAGTTTCTTGTAGATGCTATTGACAATACAGACTATAATGAATTCTGAATTGAAAGCTTTATAGAAAGAGTAATTTCGACAGAAATGAATCTAAATCATCATTTTGTCATAGCGTAAATACTAATTGCATAATAGATAATAGATCTGTAGCCTAGTCATCATATAAGATGACATCTATCAACTTTTGACGTAACAGTAAACAGAGCAATTGACTAATGTCGACATGATGTTAGATGCATATAAACTAATGCAATATCTAAATTGTACTAGCAAAATTTAGCTTGCTAGTCCTAAGAATAATTGTCATTACCTGCAAATAAAATGGATATTTAAACGCATCTAATCCAATGATCTGTAACTAGTAAATTTATGCAAAGAATTGTATCATAGATGTCATAGTTGATTATGTGGACACTACAAATGCAAAGATTACTCAAAAGCTAATTGAACTTCTTTCTCTAGAAGGACTTAGAACATCTATAGCAGATAAGTATGAGCAATTAGATTCGAGATCTGCTTTACTGGTTTAGTTAACTAATTTATGTATGCTATATTATTAACTAATATTACTAATCTTATGATAAATTACAATGCATATTTACATTACTGAACTACTACATTTGAGAACTTTGAATAACCAATGATAAATTGCATTAATGTATCAGTTTAAAAGTTCTTGCATAGATATTGATGCATAAATTCAGAATTGTTTCTAACTATGTTCTAAAACTGCAATGTATCATACATATCATCTAACTAAACTTATACTAATTGCATAAGTCACTATTGATCATTTAAAATCAAATTGAACATCAATCAGATGCTTAATGATCTAATTCAAAGACGTATTATATTCTGATATGATAGATCATTACAGATTGATACTTAGTATCATTATTGAATGTACTTGACTGATCAACTCTAGTATATCTAACTACTTCATATGTCTACATTACAGTATTGCATTTAAATCTTTAAGTACTACAAGATGTAATTGTATACTTAGCAATGAATTAATCTAATTACTAATCTGCAAGCTAGCTATCTGTGATTGTTATATACACTTGTATGTAAATAATAGATAATAGATTGTAATTGGTACATCTTGACTAGTAATATACTGAAATGATTGCAATCTTTAACTATGACATTAAATTGAAATATATAAATGCATTGATAAATATGATTGCATACAAATGATGCTATATTAATCAATTGTAAGATAAATAGTAACTTATGAACTATCATTGGACTTAGGATAATTTCATGAATATGTGTCTTTAGAATGTAAATTAGATAGTAATTTCAATATTGTAATTGAATAGACTGATGCAACTGTAACATAAATGATGACATCATTTATAATAGCTATGAAATTGAATGTTCATGAAATGTCAATAGTTGCATTTGAGTTACAATTAGGTCATGTTTGAGTTAAGTTCATAGATGTTAGAATGCTAAAGAATGCACTTGATATGCTTTAGAATACAAAGTTAAAGATTCATTACTTTAATTTATAAAAGATGTCTTTGAAGTAAAGAAATAATTGGTGAAGCTTATTATGACTTTAATACTCAAGTTAATCTGAAGATTATCAGCAAATTAAATGGTTGATATAGGGATATTAATTGCAAAGCATTTCTTTAAGTATTTAGAAGATTAAGATATTATGAAAAATTGTGACGATAAATTAGATTATTTTATGGAAACCGTTTACAAAAATTTTTATATGAAATGTTTCTAAGAAATCCAATGAAAGTTTAAGCTAAGCATTAAATGTGAAAAAGATGTAGAAGAAAAAATGGAGATGTTGTTATAATTTAATTCAAACATGGTAATTTAAGTAATTAATATTTTCAAATGATTTAAAAGTTTACAAATTAAATATAATTAGTTAAATAGTTTGAGAAAACATAAATCATTTCATAAGAAAAATTGATATTTGACAAAATCTTTATCAAAGCTCCCATCAGAGTCATTATTTCAATTATATCCAACAACTGTGAGTATCCTTTTGCACAAAATTTACTAGTTAAAAGTGAAATGGCTGTAACAAAAAATTCATAAAACTGCATAAGGCTTCATACTGATTTATGAAATATCATATTACTTAATTATAAAAGTATATTATTGTATTTTACTAGAAATCTAAAATAATAGCTATAAATTTGGAAAAATTAGCAAGAAAATCACATAATAAAATTCAGTAGAATTAGTTATTTAGGAAATTTACTGAAACCTAATAATTTTTAAAGAGTTAAGCAGCTGCAAATTATAAAAGCACCTTGGAAATTGTAACTTAAGAACTTATTCAATAAAAATGATTACAAAATTTTCAAATTTAATTCAAAGAGATCTGTATTTTCAGTATTACATAATAATTGATCAATAATTTTTTATTATCTATTTAAAATGATAGAATTATAAATTAAATTACAATTTAATTTATATTTTGCATAATCCTTTATAATCAATTCAATTGGGACAAGAAATCATTCAAAGAAGGAGACTCGTTGTCATTCTTAGTGGAACCATCATCGAGTGCGGGATAAGAAAATCAGATAATGGTTTATCATAATATTGATTAAATAAGAATAAAGAATATAATATAATATAATGACATAACTTGTGACTGCTACTTTCTCGTTATCTCAACCTTACGTTACAATCTCTGCAAACAACTAATCTTTTACGACTAATGACATCCGCATACATTGTTACCAGATATACCTCATACACATAGGTCTGGTATCTACTTTACAACACCGAGCAAGTACTGAAAATTTGGAGTGAAGGGCCCATAGCACCTGTTTACAAAAATAGGTAGCAAATCTAATCCTGACAACTATTGAGGGATATTTCTGGCAATGCCCTACTAAAGCTTCTATGCGTTGGCTTATATTGTTTATATGTAATATAAATTTTGTTCATAATAATCAGTTTGGATTTCAAAACTCTTTCTTAGCCCATGACCACCTTCTGCCACTCAAAGCGGTAATAAATAAGCACAGTGACAATCATTCTAGAAAAAGGTCTACTCATGAATTAAATTTTTGAAATATATGAAAATGCTTTCACATAAATTATAGATCATTTACATTCACACAAATCTGATAATCAATTAATGAACAATTTAAAGATCACAATTTAAATGCTTTGTGATACTTGTCAGTACATTGTGGTACTTGTTAGTAATTTTTCCTACATCTTGGTATTTTGTGGTACTTCGCAGTACTTCATGGTACTTGTCAGTACTTTGTTGTACTTTTCAGTACTATGTGGTACTTTTCGGTACTTGAGGGTACTTCTTGGTACTTTGTTGTACTTCTCGGCATTTCATGGTACTTGTCAGTACTTTATGTCAGTACTTCGATTTGATTATCTAATTGTTCAAGGCTTGACAACTACACTGTTGACAGTTATCCATCTTTGAGGAAACAAAGTATTTTGCAGCGTAAACAGGAAGACTGTTTTACATCGTAACAACTATGACACCGCAAAAGTATGAATATGAGTGCAGAACGTATGGGGTCACTGTGTTGATTGTAAGCTTTTCGCCGTGGAAAATGTATGGGCATGAAATTCAACGTTCCGGTGATTTTTTTTGGAATACCTGTGTAAAAAGGAATGAAAATAGTAATGAAGAGTATTGAAAGCGCTACAGAAATAGAGCTGGTTGCTAATGTGGGTTATGAAATATTAATTGGGGCAGATGATGGCTCTGCTTGTCTAAATGTAGAGTAATAGATGGAAACTGTACATGTTAAGGAAACCATTTTTTGCGCGAAATGTTTCTCTGGGATGTAGGCATTTTATTTGGCTTTGGAGAAGTTAGGGGGTGACCTGAGTATAGCAAAAGTGAGGCACAGCAAATTTTGTATTCTTGTGGAGAAAACAAATCGGAGAAGTGTTTAAAGAAAAGTTTATTCAACGTTATTAAGTATTATGGAGCAACAAAACAGGAAGCATGCACTCAGACAACAGGGGAAGAAGAACAGGTGATGATGATTAGTTATTTATTTATGTGTCTTTTTAACTACAAATATTTTTGCGTGGAAAGGGAGTTTTCAATAAGTGGTAGTGGACACTGTACTTATTGAAAATTTTCCAGCTAAAGCGCTATTTTCCTTTTATGCAGGGAGTTGTAGAAGAGAGAAGAGAGGACCACATGATGGTGGCCAATTTTTATAGCAATAAAAGGTAGGGAATGTAAACATGTTGATGCGAGCAAGGGCGCTGGTGGAATCTTGGGTAAGGGCTCTCATGTCAGAGGAGGGAAAAAAAGGGCCCCACAGGTTTTCATGGGAAGGCCTTTTACAAAATAGAGTTCATAAGATGCTAGTCAAAATTGAAGGGTCTCATTCTTATCTGCAGAAGCACTGTACCAGTTTTCTTTGATGCAAAGGTGTGTATTACAAAACTGAAGTCAATTTCTCTTGTTATAAATGTCTGGAAATAAATATCTCGATTTTTTCACTGCCGGCCCTACAGGCGTGATTTGTGAATAGATTGATGCTTAGATAGTATGAGGTTGATAATGACGTATTATATTTCTTTTTCAGGTTATATTCATCAATCTGACTCTTGGCCTCAGAAGAAAAAGATTTGTTATCCTTGTAAGTTACTGGCCTTAATTTAACAAATACTATATATCCTTTCCATTATTTGTGAATAGCTTTATGCTTTGATCAGACTAGGTGTGTGCATAATTTGTCAGTTGTTTTAATGCTTAGATCGGACTAGAGGTGTGCATGATTTGTCAGTTGTTTTAATGCTTAGATTGGCGGAGGGGTGTGTGTGATTTGTCAATACGTAGGTTTTATGCTTAGATTGGACAAGGGATGAGCGTTATTTATCAATAGATTTGTGCTTAGATCGTATAAGGGGATAATGATTTGTTTTATTTCTTTTTCAGGTTAGTAATCATTTAATTCGTGGCCTGAGAAGTTAAAAAAGATTCCTTTATCCTTGTAAGTTTTTTGCTTAATATAGCAAATATTTTAAATCCTTTAGTTATAGTTTTTCAATGTCAATATAGTTTTTATGCTTCGATCGGAGGAGGAGCGTGTGCAATTTGCCGATAATTGTTACGCTTTGATACGAGGAGGAGCATGCGCGATTTGCCAATAGATTTTACGCTTTCATAGATAAAGAAGAAGTTGTTTGCATGATTTACGATAATTTTATATGCTCAGATCATATTAGCAGTATACACACTTTTTTTATTAGAGTATCCTAATTTTTGCCTAGGCTCGAATTTTTCCATTGTTATTCTTAAATTTCCATTGTTCTTTGGCAATTTTGAGCCTGAATATTCTTATAGACTGTATTCTTATAAAAAAATTTGTGTATGTTGCTTGCCTATACTATTATGCTATGATCGGATTATGAGTGTGGGTTATTTTCCCTTTGTTTTTTTTTTTAATATTTACACTTGACCAGGTGTATACTAGATTTGTCAAAATGAATAAGAAGGGTCATCTGATCTACTACAGGTGAAAATGGTGAAACAACAGAAATTACAATGGACCGATGAATTAGTAAAGGACCTACTGCACTGTGAAAAAATAGCTAAGACTATTCAAGAACAGGGAAGCAGCAAATCTGTATATGACATTCTATATCAGGAGTGGATGAAGCATCACCCTTCTAATAAGGCAACGAAAGGGGCATTGAAAATCAAGTTGTCTAAATTGAACGCAGAGAGGTCCGCAAATTTATCTGAAACCAACACTAAACCATCTGATGCCAAGATCGAAAATAAACAAAAATCAGAGTCAAGCATAGATAGAAATGCCCCTGAATGGAAAAATATATCAGACTCTAAATCATCTCTCAGAAGAATAATCAAAAAGCAAAGCAACAGGAGAAACAGATGGTCTGCAAATATGAAAAAACATTTAATGTTTTGCTACAATAAGGTGATAAAGACAACAGAAAATCTGAAAAAGAACCGAGAGCATCTTTTCAAAAAAACAAGAGAAATTTGGAGTACCAGGTTTCCCACAAAGTCAATGTCGCTAAAGTCTATAAAGCATATGATCAATGGTTTCATAAAAGCTGGGAAGGTAAAGAGACCATCGAAAAATATGGAAAAAGAAACTCAGTCACCAGTGAAAAAAGAAGCAAAACATAATTTAACATCAAGTCCAAAGAAATTGCGTAAAATGAAATTGATAGCAGAAAAGCACGCAAGCAAAACTATATTTGCACACGTCTGCTACAATTGTGGGCGTATGTTAATCAAAAACAGAAAGAACCATTCCATATTCAAAATAGATCCCCAGATGCTGGACATTGAAATAGCGCCTGCAGCAATGCTTTTTCCAGATTTGAAGCAGTCTTCATACACAGACAAGACAGGTAATTACCTTTCCTGTAGACATTGCAAAACAGGACCGGCACAGTTATACGATTGCTCTGACCCTGAAACTGGTGTTCAATATGTACCAGCAGCATTGAAAGCACTCAAAAAACCATATGAGTTAGCACAAATATCGTTAACTGGCATTATCAACAGAAGAGTAAAGCAAAGAAATGATCGACTCAAAATTTGGGATCATTTTCAAGGACATCTACGTATAATGCAAAAGTTTGACGATCAATACTATGGAATGTATGGTTTCATGATAGCCAAAGACACAGATGATACAGCAATAAACGAAAGTGAGTCGAACGCATCTATAAAAAAAGCACTTAAAACACTACGTCGTATAAATAGACTTTATAAAAAGTTCTATTCAAATTACGACACATTGTACAGATACAATCCAGAGAAAATTGTACACTTGAATGATGCCAGCAAATTCATAGACAGCAATGATTACGACCTCAAGCATCATTTGAAGGATGAACCTACAGGAATCGTCATCAATTTGAATGAACCTGACAAGATACCACATATTGACGTCTCATCAGATGTTGCAGGATTTCAACATCCGATTCCTGACATTAGCAAAACAATAAAAGAGCTGAAAGAACTAACAAAGGTATCTTATACTGATCCATTCCTCGAAGCAAAAGTATTTCCACACCTCTTTCCATTCGCAAACGGAGGGTGGACAAGAGGAAGCGTTCTTAAGCAAGGAGAGTACCTCAAGCACAGACTCTTCAATTATGATGGCAGATGGCGTAAAGATGCCACGTATTCATACTATTTCTATGATAGACTAATAAAGGAACGATTGTTCTATGTTGCACAAGCAAGAAAGGCAAAAATAACTGGTCGAACAGAGGAACTAACAGCTGGCAAAATGAGAGACCCAAACAGCAACTCTTTCTATGAAAAACTAGGCCAGATTGTTCCTGCAACTATACCAGGATCAAAAAGTTATTGGCAAAGCAAGCTGCTAGATCTGTTAGCAATGAATAGAAAGCTTGGTACACCTACATTCTTCATAACGCTAACACAAAACGACAATTGGAGCGAAATTCAAAATTTCATACAAAATGGTCATGGACACGATCAAGAACAAAGACCAGTTGAAGCATATTGGGAGAAAAATGAAATCTTCCCAGGCAAAGACTTCTCGGTAGAAACAGCGGAAGCATATCACAACAGGCTGAAGCTATTTAGAGAAAAGATAATGCTGAACAAAAATGGCCCTCTTGGACAAGTCGTAGACTACTGGTCGAGACAAGAATTCCAGAGCAGAGGAGCCATTCATACACACATGGTAGTTTGGTGCAAAGAAGGAACAATTCCAGACCAAGTCGTTTGTGCTGAATTACCAAGAGGAGATGGCGGTGAACCAATGGTTGATGTTCTTCGATCATATGTGAAAAGACTGCAATTTCACACATGCAGAAAGGACAGATGCCTCAAAGACTCATTGAGAAAGCCATTAAAAAAAATGCAAATTTGGATTTCCCTGTCCAATGCAGGAAAAGGAGCAAATGAACAAAGCGGGCAATAGATTTTTGCCGCAACGCAGTTGTGAAGAGGATATCCATGTAGTACCCTACAACCCAGAGACACTGTTACTATGGGGTGCTCACATGAACATACAGAAAGTTACAACATCAGGCTGGGAGATGTACCTGGCCAAATATGTTGCAAAATCAGAGCCATCGTTCTCACTTAATGTTTCAAAGGATGCATCAGATCCCGAGAAATACATCAGAACCAGAATAATTGGACGTCTTGAAGTTGATCACATAAACCTTGGTCATTTTCTGACGCAATCAAGCAGACAAGTTATCTTTCTGCCCACAGAGATACAATCAGAATATGGCTTTTTAAAACGAAAGCAACATCTACCACACGATAGCAGCAGTACAGATGTTTTCTATGACAACTATCTCGACAAATACATGGACAGGCCATCAGAGCTCGAAAACATGTTGTATGAAGACTGGGCTGCAAAATTCATGCCAGACAGGAGTGGACGTCCATGCAGAGAAACAAATGCAGATAGTGAAGATGACAGCGATTCTGATAAACCGAAGGTCAGAAAAGTTTTCACAGATCAAAAAGGCCGTCAGTGGAAAGAGCGCACAAAAGAGGCTATTCCAAGATGGCGCTTTTTCATGCCAAACGGTGATAAGCAAGAACTATATTATATGCAGAAGCTTATCCTTAATCTACCATTACGTAGAAACACTCAGCTTATTTCTCCTAACAATGAATCTAAAACATACATGGAGGAATGCGCTATCAGAAACTTGCTTTGTAAAGAAGATGATGCACTGAACAGTTTGCATGATGCACATCAACAAAGATTCTCCATGAAAGATTTGAGGAAATTGGCACATTCACTCAAAGAAATGAACTGGATAGGACAAGACGATTTCAACACTTTCATCGACGAAATCTCAACTATCCAACACAATAATACCAACCAAGATGAAACAGAGATAGCAGATGTTGATATCGAAAGCGAGGAAGCTGATATGGGAAATCTAGTAAGAGAAGAAGATCAGACAATAGATCTTGATCAATACATTTCTACATTCACTGACTCGCAGAAAGAATCATTTCAACATATAACAAAGCAACTTTCTAGTGGAAAACAAGTTCTCGTTTCAATAATTGGAGAGGCTGGAACAGGTAAATCATACCTGCTGAAAGCCATAGTAGAGTATGCCAGCAGAATTCTACATATGTCAACGAGAAAGCTTGCGACAACAGGCGTTGCAGCTCATCTAATAGGTGGTGAAACACTTCATCACTTCTTTGTGATGGACATAAATTCCAATACCAAACTGGAGAATGGAACAGCTTACTATGATATGGTAAACGCTACAGATATGATTATCATTGATGAGTTCTCCTTACTGGAATCAAAACCATTTCACGCTATCAACAGGACCCTGTGTGAAATGGCACCAAGCAAAACCGACCAATACAAACCATTCGGAGGTAAAAGTGTCATTTTAATGGGAGATCCTGCGCAGTTACCTGCAATTCAAAAAGACATATTTGAAAGCCCATTATGGCATAGATTCGAAATAGCCATATTGAAAACAATCAAAAGGCAAAATAACAAAGAATTTCAAGGACTATTGTCAAGTGTCAGGCTTGGAAAAGTCACAGACGAGGTGGATAAAATCCTACAATCAAGAAAGGTAGACAACCTTGATATTGAAACCACAAACCTTGACAATGGTGCAATAATATGCTCTCTAAGGAAGGAGAGAGATGCATGGAATGAAAAATTCCTACAGCAACTAAAAACAGAAGGGTTTACATTCGAAGCAGAGGACAGTGATCTCTATGGAAAACCCCTCAAAGATTCAGATAAACAACGCATCAGAAAATACCACAAGGAGAGGCTTCCAGATAAGCTTACTCTGAAAGTTGGTGCAAGAGTTGTTTTAGCAAGAAACATCGACATTGAATTTGGTTGGACAAATGGAACTCTAGCCAAAGTTACAAACATTCACAAACATGGAATCACTTTGCAGAACCTCAAAACAGGTCGCAAGACAATCATAACAAGAGTGAAGCAGCAGCTTGGATTTCCAGGTTGTAATGTGAAATTCTTAAGAGTGCAATTCCCAATCATCCTTGGATGGGCGCTAACAGTTCACAAAGTGCAAGGAATGACATTAGACAATGCTTACATTCAATTGAATAAAAACTTCTTTGCAAGTGGACAAGCGTACGTTGCATTATCACGTGTGAAATCACTCGAGCATCTACATCTGATATCATACGACAAATCAGCTATTTACTTAGATCCATTCTACAGTGATCTACTAAAGTGGATGTCAACAGTTGATGTTATAGCCGATGTCAAACAAACACCGATGAAATATCCACAGAGACAGGAAGAGGACAAAAAACGCAAAAGACCTCATGCAAAGGATGAAAAAGAAAATGTCACTTCCAAGAAAGCAAACATCGAGAAACCAGACATCTGCGATGTGACAATGGAGGAATCTCCTGCTACTACAGAGTGCTTTGTACAGAAAGAAACAATCAATCTTGATATCGATGAATTCAACTACACTGAATCCAACATAGATCTCGTCATAACAGAGTGTGAAGAACTCAATCTTCTAAACAACAGACTGACGCTGGATCTGAAGGGTTCAAAACCAACTTTTTTGGACAAAGCCGATATATTTGAACAAATCATCGCAATTCTTCGTCAGAAATCAATTAAACAATATCAACCAGACTGGATGATTATCGATAATTACCAGCAACAACATCTACATCCAGTATTAGAAGAACACATGCGAGCAGTTCAAACATTGGGAGATGGAAATTGCTGTTTCCATAGCATTTGGAAGCAATTCTTCTTTCAAGAAGAAAACAAGAAAGCTGCCTATCTAATGCGACTATTAACGCTGTATGAAATATACAAGAACGAAGACCATTATCGTCAATTAGTAGCAACAGAGGCAGCCCAATGGAATGATTACATGAATCGCATCAACAGCATGAATGCACATTGTGGAGAACTTACTCTGATTGCATTGTCGAATGTATTCAACAGACCAATTTACAGCTACGACAATTTCATCAGCCAAGGAAACAACGAGTTCTTCTTCAATAATCGAGACTTTGATTATCTGCAGCACATGTTCTCAAACAGAGTGCATGGTACTCGTCAACACAGATTATTTGAGCCTCATGGACAACAATTTGAAGACAGACAGCCAATTACAATACTACACATTGGTGATCACTTCACAACTCTGTTATACACAACAGAACCAGAGAGACATCTCAAGCCGTACTGCAACACATGGAATATTGTACAGCTACTTTCAGCCAGTGAACATTGAAGTATTAACATCCGTCAGGTTGTATTACCTTTTTCACTGCTTATTTACATTGCTTATCTATTAAAACAATAGATAGGCGCTCTCAATTTATGAGTAACAATAGTAGCAAACCAGAGGAGACATTGCCAATGCAATCTCCCACAATTCAATAACACTGCTTACTACGTTTACTCAATACAAAATGAAAATACTATTCAATCTATACTTATGCAACATATATCAAGAAGCAACAACTGCTTATCATCACAAGGTAAGAAATTTCTATTACTTCAGATTTTGCAGAGACAACATGCATGGGTAATGCTTCTTTTCACTCTTGCACTCAACAATCGTGATGCTGCTTAGGCAAATAAAGAGTAATAAAGAGTTACTACTCTTCCTATTGCCCGGACACATGTAGCATCACACCTTGAGATGTGCCCTGACAGATGAGAACAACTTTGCGTTTTCACTGTCCTGACCAGCGCATCTCGCCACACAAGCACGCCATCGCATGCGTGCTCATAGTTAGCCTATTATGCATCATCCATAATTGCCGTAGGTCAAGTTTGATAGAAAAAAACTTGACGTAAGGATAGTTTTGTCGTTGCATAAAGACTAACTCATTCAAAGCTTGACATAAGCACAAAGCTTTAAGTTTACTTCAGGAACCTAACTTAACGATTTAAGTTTCAGTTACCTAAAGCAACTTAACGCTTTATGCCTTCTGTCCTGCTTCACTTCAGGCAGACAGCAAAGCGGGGCGTTAGCCTCACTGTCCTGCCCGGGTATGCCAGCAAATGGAGGGTTTCCTCCCTGCCATGCCCACAACACCTGCCAGCAAAACGAGGCCTAAAAACCTCACTGCCAGGTGGTGTAAGACGGAAAAGGAATATTACGCCTGTGGATAATACATTCACTCGTCTTTAGACGTTTGGCAAACCTTGCATTTTGTCTCTAGCAAATATTACTGTCTTAAGTTCAATGATTTCAATTTCATAGTTAAACCTTGAGCTGAAATAGTCTTAAATTGTGTTGTTTTTCTTTTTAGAATTGCAAACCTCCATCTACATGATCAACAAGGTGAGATGTTATATATATATATATATATATATATAGATTTTCATGTTAGTATGCATATTAACAACAGTTGCAAAAGACTTGAATTTTAAAACATGTTATTCAATTATAGGCAGTGCTGTCAAAAGTTGTCAAACGTGGATGGATATCAAGAAGCACGTAGCCTCACAGTGCATTCGAAAGGCAAAACAGCTGTGGCAGCAAATTCAAAGATAAGCATTTTTCTTTCTCATCTCTATGCTTTTGTAAATTATTAGTAAATTCTCAGGTGATGCCTGAGATGGACGACCTGCTCAAAAATATATAGATTGACGCCTCTTAAAATGAAAGACTTTAGAATCACTTTAGCTATATTGTTATTAAATAAAGCCATTCAAACAGCCCGCAAAGGCAGAAGTGGTAGGAAATTTCAAGCAATGATGACTATATAAAATTAATTGTTGGATATATAAGATGATGTATTGCGTAAACACATTTTCCTCGTCCATTTACTTTATTTATTGACAAGGCAATCACCTGAGAATTTTCTTCATTATTATATGTATATCATATTTAATACCTTATCTCTTTCAACATGAAGAATATATGTAGTTAGTGTTTAGATGTTCTGTAGAGAATAGAGCTACTGAACAGAGTATTGAACATTGTTTTCGTTAATCTATACATGGTATACGCGGTAAATTGTCAACAAAACTATAACAAAGTAGCTTAATAAAATAAATGTTGTACCATCTGGTGTGGACACTTCTACAGTGTAATGAAGAAAGATGTTAAAGAAATGATACTATTTACCACAGTCACTACATACATAAGGTATATAGAATGCACTTGGCATGCTCCATTTACTAATGTATACTAAGTACAGTAAGTTAAAAATCTAACAAGTGTATTTTATGTACAAAAAGTACCCTCTTTTTTTATAGCCATCAACCAATCCTTCGTATTAAAGCTAAGAGAGCAAGTAAATGGAAAGATGATAACCAGTGATGCCCAATGTATATGCCAAGACTAATGCAAAGAACGCAAGGTAATGATTTTTCGCCTCTTTGTTAACTACATGAATCTGGGCAGTGGCAATTCCAAAATTTGTAACCACCATGTTTTTCTCTTAATTAATAGGGATGAAAGAATTATGAAGATAGGTGAAAGAACGCTTGCATGATGGCTGAAGAGAATCACCGAATCCAGGTTTCTACTTTGTTTCATTCACATCATGCGTGAGCAGGTAATGGCATTACAAGTGTTTAAAATTGCAATTACAATGTCAAGAATTAAGCTTCATTATTATATAAAAGGTTAACGTACTGATCCATATATGTCATTCTTAGATGAGCAGTGAAGGCAATGTTGACCAAATATGCAGTAAATTTATTGTCAATTGGTGACATGCCCCATTGGTGAATAAGACATAAATCACAGCTCTGGAAGTAAGTAAATGAACAAAGTGTTTATATTAAAGTTTTTATATTCTGCCTTGATTTGAAATTGATTTTCTTGCTTAATTTACCTTAGAATGATATTATAATAAATGGAAATCTAAATATGCACAGGAACTGGTTGAAAGTGTTGGAATTCGGAAATGAATAGAAGACATAAAAGCGCACTGTCTTCTGAAGCCAAATACGACAATTGGTAAGGCTTTTCTGTACATAAATAATATACAGGTGATGTAACGTTGCATTTAACACTCAATCTATTACATACGTTATCCTTTCTAGATAAACTAAAACATGAATCGAAATCAAAAACATCCCATTATTGCAGGAAAAAGGCTTCAAACTGAACGGTAATCTGAGCACTTATCCTATTTCGAATTCCTGCAAATGACTTAAGCCTACAGATGATATCCTATTTTTGTTGTTCTTTGCTGAGAAAGTAAAATTCTCTTATGAACAGTTATAACCACAACAGATTTCATATCGACATATATTTTACAGATGATGGAGAAAAGAAAAGTTAAGAAAGGAAACCATGGTGCAAAAAACGTAAATTCCTGTATAAAATATCGTGCTCAAAAATCTATGTCTGTTGAACTTGCGACTCAAAAGATCGACCCATGCTTCAGAGCTGTGAAATAGTGCCCACAATGTTCAAGCATGAACTGTCATGGAGGATTGGCTGAGTAATTTGTCGAATGAAGAAGACGTTGTCAATGACTTGAGAAAACTGGACTTGGACATGTTAAAGGTAGCTGAATGTAAACATAAAAAAGTGTTATGGAATTCGCATGACATAGAAAACCCGCATACAAAGACGGCATTTTCGATTCTGTATCCTTACGTACAATACTTGCCACCTCCCAACACCATTGATAAGTTGATTGATTACAGAAACACCTTCTTTCGCAATGTTCTTCTAACAATGAATGCAAGTTTTTCCAAGTTTTTTAGTAAAGAGCAATTCGAATTAGGAAACCTTTTTGTGAAATGAAGTGAGTTGTATGCGGAATTTCTGTGCAATGGCTGTTTCATAACTGCCGAAAAGAACTGTACCTTGAAATACATATATGCGTATCTTGGTATTTTGCTGTTCTGTTTTTTGGAAGAAACACTCTCTTTTTAATCCAACCGAGAACATTAATGATACTGTTTATATATGCTTTTTGACGGAGAAGACAATCGAATTTCACCCTGTTATTGAGGTTAATACCGTACCCTTATGTGTCTGCTTGGAGCTACCGCCCTCCCACCCCCCTGTCTCCTTCCTCTACAGAAATAAATAGAAAAGAAATCGCTGATGTTTAAAAATCTTATGCGTAGTAATAAAATTGGAAAGAACTCCACAGGAATACAACAAGCATTTAGTTAGCTAAATAGAAAAGGATTAAAAACAAAGTGTTTCTTGATGAAGTCTTCTTAGAAAAATATTTCTTCTACTTTATGTACATAATTTTGATTCTTATTAACAAATGCAACATTACTAATCCTAAAATAGTTGCAGTCTATTTCTCTGCTAACTCTTGCTGCAGTGTATGAAAATGTGCGGCGGTTTGCAAACTTGATTCCCTTACTATTGGCGAAACTTTCAAAAACATTTGCCATGGAGGCTTTTTTTAATTTAGGAAGAAGAGAGCCCATTTTCCTGCGAACATTGCGATTCTGTTGTTTTTCGACAAATACATGAATTCCATACGAGCATTTTAGTTTGCTCATTTTGCCCACCAGTGTCTGTATTTGGAAGATTATCCTTTTATAGTACCCATTGTTTTCAGAATTGACTTGCCGCACGTCTTCATACATAAAGAAAATAATCAACCCCGGTACTATGTTATATGTATAAGTTAAATAGACTTCAGTAAGTTTTTCTTCTATGAATGTAAATCCGAACATTTTCCAGATACCTTCAGTGCGAAAATGATGTGTTGTTTTCTCTGTCTTTGATTTCTCTCTGGGTTTTAAGGTTGTTGTTGTTATCGAAATAGTTGTTGCTGTTGCAAGAAGTTGTTGTTGCTCAACGAAACTTGCAGAGCACAATGAGAAGAGAAATCTTTGTGGAAATCTTTTGCTCAGGGATCATCTAAATCTGAGCCATGTTAGCCGACTTCACCGTAGCTGTGGACATACTTCGGTCAACGTAAGGACTAAGGAGTGGACTCAACTTCTTCTGCAAGCTGCTCTTGAAAAGTGTTGAATTCTTCATCAATAAAGTAAGTATTCGTCGACTTTTTTACCAATTACATTTTAATTATTTGCCTGGAAGTATAAAAGCTATGAATTTCTTTAACCAAAGGGCTAATAAAAGGGGTAAACCCAAACTGAATGGAGGGTAGGCCTAATAGAACTTTGTTTATCAGTTTCGTGTCGCATGCCTTGCTTCTCACAGTCAAGACATGAAAAGGCCTTCTATTTCTCAACTTTTCGATGCTTGGAACTCCCTCGTTGATTCTTCCACTATGTTTCCTACTCCCAAACCTCCAAGACGTGTAGGCAACTATTCAAGGCTAAAAGTAGAGATTTTCTTGCCGCGATTTGTTTATCAGTACAACATCAAAGTTCTACGGACACACAACCAAGTCAACACAGGAGACCTAACTAACAAACCTAACTCCCCAAAAGCCACAATTCCTATCCATAATCTATGAGATGTTGGGCCTCAAGCTCAAGCAGTAGGGAATGAAGTATTAATTGTATGGACTAGACCAATGTTTATAACACACAACTTCAACCACAAATCTTGCACATCATTATCGAAATTTATTTTCAAAATAAAATGTTCTTGGAAGTTCCTGGATGTATGAAATAGACAGTAGTTTGCTTGCCTTGAAAATGTTTGCAATGATGAAGTAAACAACTTAGCCAACTATTGATAAACAACTACCCTAAGGTACGTTTTTTATACTATCTGCTCTAGATAAAAATTCACACTCTAGTAAAATTATGCTCCACTCTAAGCAAGCTACCTACTTACAAATTTCATATGCAAATACTATTTGAAATTTCCTTAAACACAAATTTTTATGGACATCTTTCATTTCAGATATTATTCTGTACAACAGTGCTCCGATGCTATGATGCTGCCACAAAGTATCACATATTACACAACAATGCTTTACAGACTGCTAAAATGTATGCATAGCAAAAAATAATAATTTGTATGTCTCAAACAGTTTGTGCTTAGTTTTTTAATTATAAAACATGTATACTGTATTTGATTAGATAAGATGGGCTTCTATTTTTATAGAATTTGACCTTTCATTAATTTCACCATATAGTTCATTTACATGCTATGAAATCCAAAATGTAGATGCTTATCAATTGTGGCCTTTTAAATGACTTCTTTTTCAACCCTCTGAATAATGTATTCACTTTTCTATACTGATGAGAAAACAGAACATCGAAATGCCAAAGTCTTGCTCTTACACTTACGCAAAACGTATCCGAACTCGGTACTCAGCAAAGACACACCCGCTCCCTGCTCATCGAAAAGCTATATGCAAATCGATCAGTGGGAAAGTGGGGGCAAAAGAAAAACCCTTTACAACAAAAAACAAACAAAAGTCCGCGAATCTTGCTCTTTCAAAAGCAAAATTCATCCGAGCTTATCACGCGGCAAACAATACACCAGCTGTACACTCTGTTCTCGCAAAACAAAAAAACACACTTACGACTATGACGCTGGGTGGGCGCAAAAATTGAACCGCCAGCTGCAGAGGGGCTTATTAATTAATTCGACATGCTGGGGTAAAGGGAGAGGGGTAGGGGGCTGGGGGTTGAGGGGTTTGGGGCGGTGATTCAATAAGAAAAAATAAGCGCAACTTCTGCATGCAAAAAAGTTGACAATCAATGTGAGACTCAACCGTCATCAACGAAAAGTAAAAATAACCCATCACTCTCTCCTAAGCTGGGGTTGGGGGGGGGGGTTTGGGGGTCAAAGAGGGAAGAGTCCCCCTGCCCCACGCCCCCTGATCATATAGATACCTACCCCCTTGAGCCCCCTGACTTGTCTTATAACATATAGTCAGGCGGATATGGAGGGATTCCTAACTTGAGAAGGATTTGCGAAAAATGTGTTGGACATGTTTAATGAAGGAAGAGTGAAGGTGGAGTCATGGGTTTGCTGTCATGAAAGTCATAAAGACGGGGGCAAACACTACCATCTGGCAATAAAGCTAACAGCCCCGAAAAGATTAGCTTAATCAAGACACGGCTTATCAAACAGCTTGACATATCTGTTCATTTCTCCTCATCACATGACCCATATTACAGTGCATGGGAATATGTAACAAAACAGGATGGCATGTACATTCAAAGTGAGAAGCACCCCGTTTTCGAAATATGTACACCACCAAGAACTACAGCCGCCACTCGCAAGAGGAAAGTGGACCAGAAAATCGCACCAAATCAGGGAATTCATGGTAAGAAGAAGTAGAAGTGTTTGACATGTATCAACGTGGCAGATATCATAACAAAGGCAGGTATTCATTCAAGGAAGGAATTGCTGGATCTTGCTCAGAGGCAGAAAAACTTAGGGAACACGCTCTTGGCGAAATTCATTTTGAACAGAGGGAAAAAGAATGTCAATGACTTGATCGAGAGTACCTGGGAAATGCATGGAGCTCATGATGAGATTGAAAGGAATAACCGGATCCGAATGGAGATCCTGTAGGAGTTTTTAACCAGACAATGTGTGAATGGATGCGATGGACAATGGCTTTTAGCTGCTATTGAAGTTTTAGAAGGCAATGATGTAGAACAAAGTGTCTTTGCAGCAGCAGTCCTGGAGCTACTTGAAAAGGGTAGGGGCAAATATAGGAATATTATGATTGTTGGGCCTGCAAATTGTGGAAAGAAATTTCTATTACACCCTCTATGCACAATTTTTCAGTGCTTCATTAATCCAGCTTGTTCGTCATTTGCATGGGTGGGTTAGAAGGCAGAGGTGATTTTCTTGAATGACTTTCGCTCGAGCACTCAGATCATTCCATGGCATGATCTACTACAATTGCTTGAGGGCCAACCAGTACACCTATCAGCACCTAAGACACATTACGCACAAGAATTGCTTCTCTACAAAGACACCCCTATATTCTGCACTTCAAGCTCAAGAATAAGGTTCATAGTTAATCCTCCAACTCGTGATGGAATGTCAGGAAGTTGGGCGTTAGTGCATCAGCCACAACGAGTAGCCTCCAAGGGGCCAAACGAGCACATGCTAAGCCTGTTGGCTACAGCCCCTTGGCCTGATACAGGGATCAACTGCCCTTATAGTCAGTGCCTGGAACAGGGAAAGAATTTCCGGCCCCTGTGCTCAAACGGATACCCCCCGGCACTCTAGCCTCTGCAAAGCCATGAACTGCCTGACTAAGACAGTGATTTTAAGGTCGGTGGCTAACAATGGCTAACGCACCTGAGCCACCGCGGAAGGAGGCGGTGAGAAAGAGGAGTAAAGAAGAAATTAGAAAAGAAGGAAAACAGCGCAGAGGGAGGGTGGGAAGGGCGTTTAAATAAATAGCTCAAATTGATGAAATCAAATCAAAGCTAATCTGAGCATGCTACATACGAAGACTTCATGATTGAAAGAATTCACACATACTTCCTTCATGAGGTTACGCCCACACCATGGCCTTGCTTGCTAGGGCCGCAATGCATGACAATCGAACCCAGTCCCTCTTGGGTGGATTAACCTCAGATCAAGTCTGTGCCTTATCTGTCATTTAATCCCCTCCAACTCGTGATGGAATGTCAGGAAGTTGGGCGTTAGTGCATCAGCCACAACGAGTAGCCTCCAAGGGGCCGAACGAGCACATGCTAAGCCTGTTGGCTACAGCCCCTTAGCCTGATACAGGGATCAACTGCCCTTATAGTCAGTGCCTGGAACAGGGAAAGAATTTCCGGCCCAAGGGACACCCAATGGGTGTCCGCCCAGCACTGACAAAAACTGCTACCACTTTGCTAGGCCTAAAACTGGCACTAACCCCTACCTGAAGGAGGGCTAAGGAAAACCAAACCGGAGAGAATCAGGAACCAGCAGGGGAGACAAGAAAGAGAAGCAAAGATAAAGAAAGCAGTGTGAGATTGTGTCAGAAGCTGACAGCCAAAGGAAAGCAGATTCGAGTACTTAACCAGTACTTAACCAGTACTCTGAGAGCTTACCTGTACTCACAGAGCTTACCCACATCTCTAAGAAATCAGGTCCTTGACCAGTAATTATGAAAAGGCTTGAGTACTTGATTTTTGTACGTTACCCATACTCAGAGAGCTTAACCAGCATCTGAACCCGTACTTATGACGAGAGTTGAGTATACCTAACTAGTACTCAGAGAGCTTAACCAGCGTCTCCAATGGAATCAGATCCCTGATCTGTACGTATGACGAGACTCAGTACTTAACTAGTATTCAGAGAGCTTAACCAGCGTCTCTAAGAAATCAGGACCATCATCCGTACTTATGACGAGACTTGAGTACTTAAGCAATACTCCGAGGCTTAACCAGCGTCCCGAAGAAATCAGGTCCTTGATCAATAAAAATGACAAGACTTGAATACTTAACCAGTATTCGGAGAGCTTAACCAGCTTCTCTAAGAAATCAGGTTCTAATCCGTACCTATGAAGGACTTGAATACTTAACCAGTATTCTGAGAGCTTAACCAGCTTCTCAAAGAAATCGGTCCTTTGTCCAGACCTATGAAGGAACTTGAATACTTAACCAGTATTCTGAGAGCTTAACCAGCTTCTCTAAGAAATCAGGTTCTAATCCGTACCTATGAAGGACTTGAATACTTAACCAGTATTCTGAGAGCTTAACCAGCTTCTCAAAGAAATCGGTCCTTAGTCCAGACCTATGAAGGGACTTGAATACTTAACCAGTATTCTGAGAGCTTAACCAGCTTCTCTAAGAAATCAGGTTCTAATCCGTACCTATGAAGAGACTTGAATACTTAACCAGTATTCTGAGAGCTTAACCAGCTTTTCAAAGAAATCGGTCCTTAGTCTGTACCTATGAAGAGACTTGAATACTTAACCAGTATTCGAGAGCTTAACTAGCTTCTCTAAGAAATCAGGTTCTAATCCGTACCTATGAAGAGACTTGAGTACTTAACCAGCGCTCTGAGAGCTAAACCAGCATCTCTAAGAAATCAGTCCTTAGTCCGTACCTATGAAGAGACTTGAATACTTAACCAGTATTCTGAGAGCTTAACCAGCTTCTCAAAGAAATCAGTCCTTAGTCCGTACCTATGAAGAGACTTGAATACTTAACCAGTATTCTGAGAGCTTAACCAGCTTCTCAAAGAAATCGGTCCTTAGTCCGTACCTATGAAGAGACTTGAATACTTAACCAGTATTCTGAGAGCTTAAGCAGCTTCTCTAAGAAATCAGGTTCTAATCCGTACCTATGAAGAGACTTGAATACTTAACCAGTATTCTGAGAGCTTAACCAGCTTCTCAAAGAAATCAGGTTCTAATCCGTACCTATGAAGAGACTTGAGTACTTAACCAGCGCTCTGAGAGCTAAACCAGCATCTCTAAGAAATCAGGTCCTTAATCCGTACCTGTGAAGAGACTGGAGTACTTAACCAGTACTTAGAGAGCTCAACCAGCATCACTAAGAAATCAGGTTCTTAATCCGTACTTATGACGATGCTCGAGTATTTAACCAGTACACGAGAGCTTAAAAGGAACCAACAAGCTCAGGCAGTGTTTTTTTTTTAATAGTCTATTCAATCACTTTGAATTGCAAGAAAGTTAATCAAGCCACGGGCATTGTAAATTCAGGTTATAGCTCAAAAACGAACGACAATAGTTTATTTATGGTATCTATCAGGTATGGAATGGTAGTGTCTATTTATTGAGTCCCTAAAGCGAGCGCTTCAAATTAAATCAGATCACTGACCAGTAAGTATGGCGATCCTTGAGTACATTAACCAGCACTCAGAGAACTTCACTCACACTCAAGACAAGACTTGTGTACTAAACGAACGAAACAAGTCCTTAACCAGTCCTTATGACGAGACTTGAGTACCGAACATTACTCGAAGAGCTTAAACAGCTTGCAAGCAACACCAAGCACTTAGCCAGGACTTAAGGTGGAACTTGAGATCTTAACCAGTATTCAGTCCCAATAGTTTAATGAAAAAACGAGTCCATAGGCGGTGCTCTTGAAAACTTAACCTGTTCACATGATCCCCATAAGTACTGAACAAGTACGTTTGGAAGATACAAGTATGTAAACAGTAGGGTTTGAGGATATCTAGTCCTCAACCGGTGCTTAAAGAACTTACAGTTCTCATGGTGCCAACAAGTACTAAACAAGTACTTTGATAAGATATAAGTGTGTAAACAGTCTTGTTTGTGGAGATTTAATCCTTAACCTGTGCTGAGAGAACTTTCCCGGTTCTCATGATGCCAACAAGTACTAAACAAAGTACTGTGACAAGATAGAAATGTATAAACAGTATTGCTTAAGTCGATTTATTACTTAACCTGTGCTGACCTGTGCCTAGACAACTTAACCAGTTCTCATGCTGCCAATAAGTACTAAACAAGTAGTTTGACAAGATATAAGTATGTACACAGTATGGTTGGAGGATATCTATGTCTTAATCTGTGCTTGGAGGACTAACCAGTTTTCATGGTGTCAACAAGTACTAAACAAGTACTGCGACAAGATAAATCACAGAAACAGTAATGTTGAAGGAGCTCTATTCCTTAAGCAGTGTTGAGAAACTTAACCAGTTCTCATGCTGCCAATAAGTACTTAACAAGTAGTTTGACAAGATATAAGTATGTAAACAGTATGGTTCGAGGATGTCTAGTTCTTAATCGGTGCTTGGAGGAACTTAACCAGTTTTCATGGTGTCAACAAGTACTAAACAAGTACTGCGATAAGATACAAGTCGTAAACTGATCCAGGATAGCAGTCCTTAAATGAAAACTTAAAGTTCTCTGGTGCTAACAAGTACTAAACTACTGCGACGAGATACAAGTATGTAAAGCGGTATGAGTGTTGAGAAACTTAACCAGTTCTCTGGTGCTAACAAGTACTAAACAAGTACTGCGACGAGATACAAGTATAGAACTTAACCAGTTCTATGGTGCCAACAAGTACTAAACAAGTACTGTGACAATATACAAGTATGTAAACAGTACGGTTCGAGGATATCTAGTCCTTAACCTGTGCTTGGAGAACTTAACAAGTTCTCTGGTGCCAACAAGTACCAAACAAGTACTGCAACGAGATACAAGTATGTAAACAGTACGGTACGAGGATATCTTGTCCTTAACCAAAGCTTGGAGAACTTAACCAGTTCACTGGAGCCAACAGGTACTAAACGAGTACTGCAACAATATACAAGTATATAAACAGTATGGTTTGAGGATATCTAGTGCCAAACAATTCTTAGTGAACTTAACCAGTTCACATGGTGCTGACAAGTACTAAACAAGAACTGTAACAAGATACAAGGATGTAAACAATACAGTTCGAGGATATCAAGTCCTTTCTCATGGTGCCAACAAGAACAAAACAAGTAATGCTAGTGCCAAACCAGATCCCTATCCAAAATACAGTACTCAAAGAAATTTGTCTGTTGAGTAACAAAGTAATGATGCAACCAGTGCTTTGTCAGTAACAAAAACTTTTTGTCCATGGCAAATCTAAATGACCACTTCCCTGTCATAGTCATACTAACAGGATACACAAAAATTCAAGATTTAGTGGCCAAACAATATTAATACGCAAAGCAGCACTTTACTAATTTGTTATTTTTTGTTTTGCTTGTTGAATTTGTGTCTAAAGCCCTGCCTTGAGGAAGATGCGTCAGCAGGTTATTTTAAAACCCTGATTTTGCCCTACCAAGACATTGAGAATTAATGCCAAAAATGGTACCTACACAATTATGGTGTACATCATGCGCATGTACCTGAAACTCAGGGCATGAACCCAACCAATGAAGGTTACAGGCAATAACTCGGAGGGACCTTAATTCGTATGTAGCTACACTCTTTGATGTTTGATACTTTAGAAGCTAACAAGCTCATGTAACAAGCAACTTGAAACTTGCCAAAGCCATTTATTGAATATCAAATATCTAGGCCCCTCTAACATGCTTCTACGACAAGAAAAACAAAAAGGTAAGATCTCACCAATTATCAATACGGCGAAACAAGGGCGCCAGTGGGATCATAACGACATTTTAGGCCCAAGAGGCGCTGGCGACGCAAGAAGAACATTCCAGCTCTGAAGAACAGCAACTTGAGGAACCATTGTATCCAACTCGGAGACTGTTAGATAGCGACAGACATGTAACGGCGAAGACCAGCGCCATCAAAACAGCGATCATAAATAGCTTAAGTTGATTAAATCAAAACAAAGCTAATCTGAGCATGCTACATGCGAAGACTTCATGATTGAAAGAATTCACACATACTTCCTTCATGAGGTTACGCCCACACCATGGCCTTGCTTGCTAGGGCCGCAATGCATGACAATCGAACCCAGTCCCTCTTGGGTGGATTAACCTCAGATCAAGTCTGTGCCTTATCTGTCATATAAATAAATTCTATGAAAATTAAGACCCTTACCAGAGCTAATAAGGAGTTCATGCAGATGATACACGACCAAAAGTAGGAGGGGGCGAAAAACGCCCCCCCCCATACCGAATAGGGTTAAATAAAGAGGGACAGAGATGATGGAAGCACGATGGAATGTGTTTTCATTCTGGAAGCAAATCCCCAGCAATGAACAGAGAGACATAGTACCATGTGGTACTCGCTTTGCACAACTAATTAGGGGAATGGACACAATCAATAAACTGCTATATTTTAACTATAGAATTGCATTGAACAGTGGACACAACTTTGGCATGATTTTTCGCTTTTAAGGGGGGGGGGGGCTTGATGCTCTGTTACTGTTTACAGTAAATGTATATGTTATTGAAGATATCTTCATTACCTTTGTGCTTGTTGTCTTAACTTGAATTACGGATTTCCATAAAGAGACTTCTATACAATGCAAGGTATGTCACACTGTTTTTCCCTTAACTTAACAGAAGTGATAATATATATTTTATGTTGTACATGGTTAATGTATGGTTTACCATACGGTTCACCACATGGTTTACCATGTGTATAATTGTATTATAACCCACCCAACCCATGGAAATATTTCCCGCAGAAATGAATGTTTTCACAGATTTCAATGCAGTGGATCCCAATAATAATTCAGTTTCTTTCTGTTACATTTTGTATGACATTTGGATCCGTTTACTGCTGAAAAAAGGAAATAAAAAAGATTCAGTAATGCTTTTATATTTTCTTTGTGCGGTAAACCATGCTGGGCATGGGCTTTCCGCACCCAGCTTGCCTGTGACACTACTGCATGGATGTAGTATTGCTATTGGGAGCACATTTGCAACAGGGCCTAACATGATTGTCCCCAAAGTATTTTGCAGCTTCGAAAGTGTCATAAATCATGCCGAGAGAGACAGTCCATTAGGCAGTAAAACATACCGTAAACCATACGGTAACTCATACCTTTATTCATGTATGTACAAACACTTCAAAACAGCAATCTTTAACATGGGAGCATGTGCAGCAATACATATTTGCCCACCGTAAGTACTAAATGCAGAACTTGTGTTCATCATATTATGTACTTTATTTCATTCACTGTTCATTGAGTCACTCCCACCATCTAAGGTGGAAATAAATGTGAAATTAATGTCCACATTACTTCTAACTACATACTTAAAATGTACAATAGGGGGCAGCATTGAATTGTTATTACATATATATCAAGTGAAATGATGTGAAGCAAAGGACATTCGCTCACCCTTTTCCTCAATATCTGAATTGCTGTCCATGATTTGAAAGGAGCATTTTGATGTGTCTAGGCATTGAATCAATTGCCCTGTCTATATCTGCAGCTGGCATCCTTAGGATTGTATTCCTCACACACTCACTAAATTTTTCATAAGTCTCATGCTGTATATTCTGCATTGCTGCATCTTCTGTCAGATTGTTTCGAATTGTATGGAACACATTCTCAATTGGGTGAATGTCTGGGCTACGAGGTGGTATTGTAAGTAATATAGCTCCACACTTGTTCATGCTGTCGCTTGCATGTTTTGAATTCTGACTTGGATCTTCATCCTGCAGAAACAAGGGAGTATTCTTGCCGTTTCTGTTAAACATCCTTTCAAAGTTGCTGTCAATAAATGTAGCAAAGTAGGTTCCATTCATCTTCTCACACTGTTCGCATACTATGACACCAGCTCCATAAGAGATAGCAACCAAGAAATTAACTACCTTGCCCCCATGCCCAACTTAACTGCCTTTAGATGTACAACCCTGGGTAAGTCCCTCTGATTTACGACACCAAATCCTTCCAGAGGGTGCCCATGCTTGAT
The DNA here is from genome assembly GCA_014526335.1 of Chrysaora quinquecirrha. Taxonomy (NCBI): domain Eukaryota; kingdom Metazoa; phylum Cnidaria; class Scyphozoa; order Semaeostomeae; family Pelagiidae; genus Chrysaora; species Chrysaora quinquecirrha. Next base: position 1,036,271 of record JACTAT010000049.1, on the reverse strand, counting down.
CTGCAGGATTGATTTTGTGAGCAAAACCTACTGCATCAAAATATAATGCTATGTTGTTGGTCCACACATCAATGGGATAATTCTTCATCATGTGTCTTGCAAATTGGACACGCTTCCTCATGTCCTTCTTTGACATGCCCTTTTTCCTGCTTTGCAAGTAGAAATATCCATGCCTATTCAATGACCTACGCACTGTACGATCTGATACATTCGATACACCTGCTTCTATTTTAAGTCTTCTTGCAGAGAACCTCCCAGACACCTCTCGAAGTCTTGTAACATTCCTCATTATACTTTTTCCCTCCTGTTCAGCAAGATGTCTCAGCCTACCAGCATTACTTTTCCGATTATCAGCTTTGACAGCAGAAATAATCTTCTTGCAATGGCGATATACAGTCGCACGCGAATATTCCTGGTATTTAGCCTGGGGGGAGGGAGGGCAAAGTGAGCCAATAGGCTATGTGGAGGTGCATTTTCCATATAGTCTCAACAATTTTGTCCGTGATTGTAGATACAGTATCTTAGGAAAATGGTTTGTGAGGCTTTGTGTAGCTGATGAGGAGTTGAGTATCGGAGCCTCTTTGGGTCTTTGTTCATTCTATATTTTGTTTGCCAAATGTCAATTGTATTTTTTCAATAAGACTGTTTTTTCTTCCTATTGTTACCCCAAATTTCAGACGCATACAGTAAAAAAGGTTTGATAGTTGCATAGTTGTAGAAATAGAGTGTATGGTAGATAAGCCCAAATGCTATACAATGCTTTTGTTGTTCTATATGCAAGACCTTTTACTGTACCATTAAAATTACCGTTATTATCAAACTCAAAACATAAAGATTTGTAAGATTTGGTTACTTAAAGACCCATCATCTCTTACAGTTTTCATTTCAAAAACCATCATTACTTATCATTTTTCCTGTTTTCGCTAAATATTACAATTTTTGTTTTGTCATTGTTTATAATCATCCTCCAGTTTTCGCAATATTCTTCTAGTTCACTTGTGCTATTCTTTAAACCTTGTTCTGATTTTGAAATAAGTACGATATCAGCAACCCATAGTAGGCATGATACTTTCATATTCATTATAACAGGTGCATCAGTGATTTCATTTTTCGCTATCTATCAAGTTGATGATATCCATATTTAATAAAAGAGAACTTAGAGGATTACCTTGTTTTACGTCGTGTTTATTTCAAAATGTTCAGTCATTGTGTTGTTCAAGAGAGTCCTGTTCTGAGTATTAGAATCAAGTGTATTTATTTTCGAACAATTTAGTTTTACCAACAGAGCAGAAAAATGACTTGTGTTTTTTAGTAAATTCTTTTTCTATAGGAGTTTTCAGTACAAAAACTATAACATCAGTTTAAATGTTCCAAATATATCATTGAACACACTTTTAATTATAATCCATCAAATTTTTAAGTAATTGGAGACTTTATTTCTTCTGATAAATTATTACAATATATATTGTAAAATATTTTCATCGAATTCTAGTAGAATTCATGCCCATGACTTTATTGCTTGTCAGATTGTTTGCTGTGTTCAGAGAGCCTTAACCTCCCTAGTGTAAAGGAAAGGAATGATTTATTCTTTTGTTCACAGTGCACAAAATCAATGCAGATATGTCTTTACCATGTACTGAGGTCATTTAGTAACATCGTACACTCCACATCAAGTCTCAAATTTCCAGCATCCAGTGGAAAATGTGCAACTGCTGGACCCACTACCCGGTTCATACATTGTATATCCATTACAATGCTGTCACAAGCTGACATGTAAATGCTTTGGTTGTGGGAGAATTTTAAGAAATGAAAGTGAGCAGGATGCAGTTGCTATCGTTTCCAAGGAAGAAAGAAATTATAGAGATGAAGCTACTGGTCAGATGAGTTCGAAGATTGGCAACACATATAATCATGCTAATGAGCGCTGTATCAAGCGAAAAAATGCATTATTTTTGGCAATATTTGTGATTATACCAAGCCATATAAAGAAGTACCTTTCCAATGGGCATTTAGCTACTCTTCCCCAACTCAGAATGCAGATTTGATTTCTAAAGACAGCCTGACGATCTTTGTTCTGTGTTTTTGGACATGTTTCTTTACCTTTTGTTCAATGCTGTTTTCAGTGCATAAATTTTGTTGATGACAACTATGGTTATTGCATTGATGATATCAGTATATCATGATGATTTAAAATACCGTATTACTCGGATTTATCGCCTGGTGTGTTTATTAAATTTTTCAACTTCTAGCTGGGAGGTTTTTTTGAGCGAGCTTTACGAGAGGTAAGCATTTACTTTCAGTTCAATACTGCATCATAGATATTTGTATCGAGCCTGTTGCAAAAGGTCCTAAATTGTAAACTTGATTATGATCAACGTGGAAAAGGAAAAAAGAACTATGGAGGAAGAAATTCATTTTTTAAAATCAGTTTGACTATTTACCTAGTTGAAGTTGAGTAAGTCATGAGTAAGTCAAATGAAGACGGGCACTGATTCGAATAAACGCCCTCTTAAAATAAACTAGAATAAAAGCAGCGTTTATAAAAAGGACGTTCATTAGAAGGGATACTTAAAAGAGGAGGCATTGTTAACGAAATTAAAGCTTTATTCGGGCGTTCATTTACGGGGCTTTAAATCAAGTAAAATGGCCTATGATACAAAGACCAAGATCCGGCCCAAGTCCACTTTTCCTTCAGAGAATATTACTGTTGTTTTCAAGCTCTGTTATATAATTATTATTAGCATATATTGATCCTTTAAAACAATAAAGGGTGAAAAGTTTAATTTCTTAAAGTTTCAGCACATAGCCAATCAACAAGCTCTTGCACAGTTTCTCAGGAAAGAACACTACATTATTTAAAATGTAATAAAAAATATCTATCGTTTCTTGGGTGATTGGAGCTAACCCTTCTTTGATCTAGGCAGTCTAGTGCCACTAAAAACTAAAGATTGTGGTCTTCGCTTCAGGATTAATCCGTTTTTCTTGAAACCTTGACACTTAGATTAGCACAGCCTGTTTGTTTTCCTATTTGGAAACAACAAGTTCAGGGGATTGATCCCCCTCAAGAGAGAATTGTTGATTTTGATTTTTGTTTATTTCTTTTATTTTATTAACAAAAATTTCTGTAAAAAGGAAAGGCAAGTCAAGAAGACTAAAACCATTTATTTCCTATAATTTTCGTCCCCAAAAGAACACTAAAATCATTTTTATTTTGTTTCTATTACGTATATATGTCGTTCTTATTTATTTTCTAGTAAAATCAAATTACCAAAATAAAGCATTCAAAATTAATGTGAATCCCGTAATGTGGACAAGATTTGTATACTATTTTAAAGGTTAGGGGAGCTTTTTGGAGGTCTCTTGAGTTCCAGTACTTTCATTTTCGACAAGGAAGTAGCATGTACAAGAGGATGATAAGTTATTTTCGTCACCTGGCACTGCTCACAAAACATGGATCTACAGCACAAGTATTGAGGAATAGGATTGAGGAATAAAAAAAATATTACACCCACCCCTGGTGTAGTTTAGCCATCAAACTTTCTTTTTCAAGTGTCTGCTATGGTTTCTGGGCTAATTGGGGCTAACCCTTCTTTGCTCTAGAGGAGAATGCCCCTGAAAAAACACTGACTTTGATTATTTACATTTTCGACAAAAAAGTAGACTGCACGGGATGTTGACAAGTTGTTTTCGTCATTTGGCACTACTCACAAAGCATGGGTCTACGATATGAGTATTGAGGGATAGGATTGAGGAATAGGAAAAAATCACACCCAGCAATACAAATATTGCACTAACGATAAGGTTCGAGCCACTGGACTTAAAACAACTAAGGAAACAACAACTAAGGCTTACCCTGTCTGGCTTCTATGCACCCAAACCTGCAGACAATAAGACATTGCAGGACTGTGGGAGGGCACAGCAACTGGACCAAAGTATAACTAAGGACGAGAAGTTTGAAACCAGAAGAACTAGAGTTTAGTTACCCTTGCAAACAGAGCATTGAAATGACTAAGGAGTTGGTACCTACTGTAAAGACTTTAAATGAATTGAATATTTTAGCCTCGTTTCTGTTAAATGTTTATCACATGGATGTCTTATGTATCATGTGTTGTGTCCTTGTAGTTTTTGTTTTGGTTGAAACTTGTTGATCTGTTGATCTGACTAGAATCTTAGAATCTAGAACTCTTGAAGAATCTCTTGAACTAAAGAATCTACTCTATGAAGAATTCTCAGGTGATATTGGTGATATTCGTATTGTATAGATTCAATAGATTTAATAGATTTAAATCAATATTAGAAAACACACAGTCCTCTTTCTGTTGAAACAAGGCCTAACGGTCTTTTGAAGCAGATCTCTGGATTGCTATTTCTCGTCTGATTTGATTCGTTGTAATAAAAAAATCATACATTTGGTCCACCGAACAACCAGATTAGAATGATAAAATAACCTATGATAAAAACAGTCTTTGAATAACTAATAAACACTTGAAGATGTCTCAAGAACTTGCAAAAAAGAAAAAGATACGCACAGGTCATCGCAGCCATGCAAACAAAATTGTTGCCAAAGTGGAAAACAAAATGCTCAAATTCAATCCTTCTCCAGTCGAACTAGGACATTACATACAAATCTTGACGGATAAAGAATTATTCATTAAGAGTCTAGATGAAGAGATAGTATCTTTAGTAGATGATGGTGATATGGAAACAGAATCTTTGATAGTGAAGAGAAACGATCAGAAATTAGAAAAGCGATAGTAAAACTAAGAGAAAAATAAAAGGCAATTAATCAAACCAGTAGTCATGCAGGGTCTACTGCTTCGAATACAGAAACTTTCTCTCTTCCCACAAACTCTTATCGTTATACACCTAAGTTACCAAATCTATAGTTGCCAAAATACAATGGAGATCCCAGAAAATGGAACAAGTGGTGAGATGTTTATGCCTCAGCTAAGACAGTAACGGAACCCTGTCTCCTGTCTACAAACTACGGCATCTGAAGACCCTTGTAGAAGGCCCTGCAGCCGCAAAAATATCCAGCTTAGTCTTGACCCCAGCAAACTACTCTGAGGCCATTGATTTCTTAAAAGCGAGATTTGCACAGAAACAAGTAATCATCAATGCACACATTGAGGCACGTTTTGGGGATGTTTTTTCACCCATATTGCATGCCATTCTTTTCAAATGTCTTCAGCTGTCATTTTCTGTGTCATTGTCGTCATCAATCCCAGGACTCAATGCTGTAAAGCAAAGCAAAAGCAGTTCTTTGTTCTATTTGAAAATAAAATAATTTGAAAGCCCCGCATATCCCAGAATTAAAAGCAATTTTTCCGTTTCAGTGAGAGGAGGAATTTTCCGAATTTTGTGGTCAGTGTCCATGCCAGGGTCAGAAGGATGGAAGGGGCTGTTGAATAACTTCAGTTTTAGGCTAACGTAGTAGCGTTTGAAAAACTGAGAGCAATAAACTGAAAATTTGTTCTACTGCAACCGCAACAGCTTTTTGCTAAGCCCCCTGCACTAGGTAGTGTTTTTTAAGTAAGGCCAACTTTGTAAAGTGGATTTAAGCCTAAGCTCTTTGCATAGCTTGATGATCAAAGACTTTTGACCCTTATAACAAATATTTTCACCCGATAATTTCTGCTATGATGGTTTGTACACTAGCTAGTGTTTGCTAAAGTGGCTTTGAGCATGATCACTTAGCATAGCTCTATTATCAAAGACATTTCAGCTCTTATAACCAAACGATATTTCAACCCAACGATTTCTGCTACATCCCATGCACTAGTTAGTGTTTGCTATGGGGGCTCAGCTTTGTAAAGTGGCTTTGAGAGTAAGCACTTAACGTAGCTCTATTATTTCAACCCAATTATATCTGCTACCTATTGTGCACTAATTAGTGTTTGCTTTCGGGGCCTAACTTTGAAAAGTGGCTTTAGGCATAAGCACTTAGCATAGCTCATTGATCAAAGACCTTTGAAGTCTTATAACATATTTTTCCAACCCAATTATTTTTGTAATGTCCCCTGCGTTAGCAAGTGTTTGCTATGGAGGCATAGGTTTGTAAAATAGCTTTAAATATCAGCGCTTAGCATAGCTCTGTTATCAAAGACCTTTCAGCTCTTATAACAAAGATATCAACCCAATGATTTCTGCTACATCCCGTGCACTAGTTAGTCTTTGCTATGGGGGTCCAGATTTCTAAAGCACCTTTGACCTCTTGTAGCATTTATTTCCACCCAATTATTTCTGCTACATCCCATACACAAGTTAGTGTTTGCTATGGGGCCCAGCTTTGTAAATTGGCTTTGAGAGTAAGCGCTTATCATAGCTCTATTATCAAAGACCTTTCAGCTCTTATAAAATATATATCAACCCAATGATTTCTGCTACGTATTGTGCACTGATTAGTGTTTGCTATGGGGGCCCATCTTTGAAAAGGGGCTTTGACATAAGCACTTAGCATAGCTCTTTTTATCAATAAGGTCTACAGGCCGAGAAGGCCCCTAACCTAATTTACAAACATAACGTAACTAAAAGTAGCAATTGAATGAGTTACAAAGTAATGATATAATCTACAGTAAAAAAAATTTAAAGTTAAATTAAAAATCAAAATAAGCTTAATATTGTTATTGTTTTTAATTACCAATTAAAAAAGTAATTACAAAATAAGTCACAGTACAAAATTACAAAATTATACATACAATTTTGGAGATTTTCTTTTACTAATTTTCAAGACAAATCTTTTGAAAAGCAATGCTCTTTTTAAAGGAATCTCTTACAAATCTTCCTAAAGCTTTAAGACAGTCTTGATTTTCTTGACTCATGATCCATATAAACTTGTCCCACTGAGTCAAGTTTTTAACATTTGGAAAAAACGTCTCACAGACATTCAGCAATGTACCTCTTTCATGAATATACAGAGGACAAATCATCATAAAATGAAATTCATCCTCAATTGCCGAATCCCCAACATTTTTGCAATTTTTGCAAAATCTTTCCTCTCTAGGTGTTGGAGTTTTTCCAAACCTCCCAGTCTCTATACTTAAATTATGAGCACTCACTCAGCCTGAGCTTTGACAAGAAATTTCTAGTTTTAAAATCAGAAATAGCATCTAAATAAGTTTCGAATTTAAAAACAGTTTTAAAAGTAGCAAATGTCTCCATTTTTCTATTAGTAGTGATATGATTCTGAAGTTTTTCCATGATGTTCATTTTGAAGAATTCAGAAATTTTAAACTTAATTTGTTGAACGCTTTCTTCTTTCTTTGCATGATAAAGTGAAATGAGTGACCGAACTTTTAAGACCCAATTAGGTATTCCTTCACTTGCATCGGCACATTGCATTTCAAAAGCTTTGCTTGCATAACGATCAGAATCAAGACTAGTTAACCTAAAGTAATACTTAATCATGTATATATGTCTAGCTGATAATAGCGGGACTCTGCCAAGTTCGGCGTAGACTGCGTCCAAATAGGTTGAAGACTTCACCCCAACGCATACTTACATGCCAAGAGGTGAAGTCTTTCAAACATTGGCCATTCATTTGCACCCCAGATTTCTGACCCATAATTTATTATCGGAAAATCGTACGATCAAATAGATATAAAAACAACATAAGGTTGAAACCATCCCATTCACGACTCTTAGCCAAAAGCGAGTAATACGATTTTTGAGCCTTTTCTTTTACTTTTTCAACATGTTCTGAAAATGATCCGTTCGATTTAATGGTAACCCCTAAATATTTATAAGAACTACATTCTTTAATTTTGTTCTCTCCTACAGTCCAAATAATGTCAGAAGCAGATTTACGTTTCGGCTTTTTGACCACCATGATTTTTGTTTTGTCAGTATTTATTTCTAATTTGAACCGACTAGTAAATTGATACAACTCATCAAGTTGTTGCTGCAGGTCTGCTGCTTTATTAGCTACAAGTGCAGGATCATCTGCATATAACAAAGTATGAATTTTAATGTTACCCAGTAAGACCCCTGGAGAAAATTCAGACATATTGTCATTTAGATTATTTAAGAAGAGGGCAAAGAGTAACGGACTTAGCAAGCAACCTTGACGAACACCTCGAGAACAGGAGAAGAAATTTGTAAGGCTATCCTTGCTTCGAACACAAGATTTTTCTTCAGAATAGAGAGAAGCAATAATACCAAGAAATTGTCCTTGGATACCATAGGTCAAAAGTTTGTGCAGTAGAATTTTATGATCAACCGAGTCGAAAGCTTTTCTAAAATCAACAAAGCAAAGGAAAAGAGATTTATCTTTTTGTTGAAAAGACTTCTCGATCATAGCGTTGAGTGTGAATATATGATCTTTGGTCTGATAGCCTTTCCTATAAGCAGCCTGATTTTGATGAATAATGTCAAAATCATGAGCAACCTGTTGCAACCTTTGGAGGAGAACCCCTGAGAAAATTTTACCAAAGATACTCAGTAACGTTATTCCTCTATAATTGTTGAGGTCCGATTTGTCACCACTTTCAAAAAGAAGCACAATTATACCAACAGCCCATTCTTCAGGAAACTCACCATTTTCAAGAATCTTATTAAATAAGCAAGTGAAAATATTCAAAAAAGGATCAGGAAGATACTTAAACAGTTCTACAGTGATCATATCAATACCAGCAGATTTACCATGTTTCAGATTGCAGACCATTTCTTTCACCTCTTCTATCGTTATTTTAGCGTTTAATCTATAATCTATTAGTTGAGCAATTTCGTCATCTATATTGGAATCACACTCTAAGTTACTAAAAGACGACTTATCACTATCACATGTTAAAAGTTTTTCAAAATCATTCGACAATTCAATGTTTTCAAAATTCAATTTTGTATTCGGCCTTTTACCTTTAAGTGCTTTCCAGAATAGTTTTGGATCATTACTTTTTAGATTTAAAATCTTGGCCTTTTCTACATTCATAAATTGTTTACCTTTCTTTTTTAACAGCTTTTTATACTCTTTTTGTGCATCAAAATATTCAGCACGTAGAACAGTAAGTGAATCAGAACATGAATTTGATCTTAATTCTTTTTGATACATTTTTCTAGCGAAGTTGAGTATCTTTTTGAGAGACTTGCAATCATCATCGAACCATTTAGCTTTATTGTATGCTCAATGTCCGCTTCCAAAAGGATTAACAGATATAAAACAGCTGCTCGAAACATTTACGAGTTCCGTTCTTAGCAACCCAACTGTATCTTCGACTGGTATATTATCGTCTTCTATATCTTTTGGAATGTGGTGTAACAATTCAGAAATATTATCACTAATCAGAGCTGTTTTCAGATTGTCAAGTGAGAAAGAATCAGGAATAAAGCGTTTATCATAATTGTTAATGAGATGATCAATACTTGAACTGCTAGACAGATCATGACTATTTAGATTAAGTTGATTAGTATTAACAGAAGAAGAATTCGATGTACCAAAAAGACCTATTTCCAATGGAGCATGGTCTAAAAATCATTGAAAGATCCAATATGAAAAGACCTAACTAAATGAAAGTTCCAATCTTTCAAGAGAACACTATTACCATTTTGAGTAAGGCAAGAGAACGCAGAAGAATTAGATGGATCAATTCTGCCATTTAGTATCCTAAAACCCGTAGTTTTACAGAAATCGAGAAGAAGAAGACCATTAGAATTCACTGTAGAAGCATCTTTAGATTCTCTGGAATCTAAATTAGCATCCGCAATATAATCCTCATCCAAAGGCAAGAAATCATCACGTTCGTCATGAATAATAAATTCGTTCATCACACCAGTTCTGGCATTGAAATCACCACAAATCAGAACCCAGCCATGCTGTTCATAATAAGCACATTCTTCTTGCAAAGTATCTAAACTGAAGGATTTATTGGATTTAACCCATTGAGAATCACTAAGAGGAATATATACAAAACAAAGAAATTGGTTGGAATCAACAGACAGATGTTTCCTATCAACCTTACACCAGCAGTGATAACTGTCAGCATGCAAAATCGACAAAGATTTTGCAATTGACTTGTGAATCAGCAATGAGATACCCCCAGAAGACCTCCCTCGTTTTGATTGCCTGGCACCATCATAATGAAATTCAAGAAAATTTTCGTCTAAGTTAAGTTCGTCTGGATCCAACTTATCCTTCCAAGTTTCGCAGAAACAAATCATATCATTGTTTATGAGTAGGTTAGCCAAAAGGTTTGCTTCATTAGCCTTAATTCTTTTAACTTTGTTAAATTTCAATCCATTGATATTCCAACAACAAATGCCAAGAGCAACTTTTTTTTCAATTTTGCCATCTCGACCAAGCCCCTATTCACCGTTAAAAAGCTTATGGTAGTCAGCAAAAGATCTAATTTCATACGTACGATTGTTGTCCATGAATTTGTATTTAATTCTGCCGTCTATTGTCCAACATTTATCAATACGCAGTGAACTCTTATGATCTAGAATTTCATCAAACATGGTTTTAATCCCTTTTGCCAGATCTTCAAAAATTTTGACGTTCTTCGCTTTCTTCTTATTCCACATAACGTTTTCTTTCATTTTGTGTGACAAGAACTTTATGAGAATCGGACGACAACTTCCCTCCAAAAAACGATCAAGGCGAAGAACAATGTCAATTTCCTTTGGCTCAATACAAACATCTATTTCATCTTTAATTACATCAATTATCTTTTGCTGAACGTTTTCACTTGGTTCTTCTTGAACATTTAGAACTCTAACAGAGCTCTTTCTGCTGTACTGCTCTAAACGACAAACTTCATAATGCAAGTCTTTGGCATCACTCTGCCTCTCAAGAATCTTACCTTTGACTTCATCTAAGATGTTCTCCACCGTAGACTGTTTACAGCCAAGATCGTCAATTTTACTTTTAACCACTTCCAATTCGGTTTCCATCACACCTATTCTCGAGAGCATGCCTTCTTGATTTACCAAATCGCTGCTTGACCATCCCTCAGCAATTTCAGGGTTTCCTTTATGTCACTTATGTCTTCACCTAAACCTTGTCCATGCAAAACTTTTTCCAAATCAATTTTGATTGGCAGACTCTCAACAACGTTAGACTCCTCAGAATGATTATCAGACCCAGGATTTGACTCAACATCCCCAGCAAGAAGAAGCAGCAAAGCAAGAAACAAGAACATTTGACCCCCATCACAGTTAAGCCCTTCCGCTACTTCCTAACGATGAAATCTCCTGAACCATTTCGCCCTGTGGAATTTAATCCATGCTCTTCCATTAATTTTATCTTCACCATCTTTGTTGAAGCATATATCAACATCCGACCTTTCTGCGATGAAAAAGGCAAACGAAAAAGTAAAACAAACAAACACAACTAGCCGCACAACCTCCATTTTGGCTGCTCTTCCCAAAATTCTCAATTCTTATCATAGAGCTTAGCATAGACCTTTCAGCTCTTAAAACAAAGATAGCAACCCAATTATTTCTGCTACATCTCGTGCACTAGTTAGTCTTTGCTGTGGGGGTCCAGATTTGCAAAGCAACTTTGAGCATAAGTGCTTAGCATAGCTCAATTATCTATGACCTTTGACCTCTTGTAACATATTGCCACCCAATTATTTCTGCTACATCCCATACACAAGTTAGTGTTTGCTATGGGGGCCCAGCTTCGTAAATTGGCTTTTGGCGTAAGAACTTAGCATAGCTCTATTATCAAAGACCTCTGAGCTTTTATAACATATATTTCAACCCAATGATTTCTGCAATTTCCTGTGCGCTAGTTAATGTTTGCTACAGGGGCCCAGCTTTCTAAAGTGGCTTTGAGTGTAAGTGCTTAGCATAGCTCAATTATCTAAGACCTTTGAGCTTTTATAGCGTATATTTTACCCCAGTTGATTTCCGCTACCTCCTGTGCGCTAGTTAGTGTTTGCTATGAGGATTCGGCTTTGAAAAGTGGCTTAAAGCGTCAGTGCTTGGCTAAGCTCAATTACCGAAATCATTTTTATTCCCTTGTTTTCTGCCAAGTTCTGTGCGATAGTTTTAATTTACTACTAGGTTGAAGTCCTAAAAATGGCAGGCACTTCACACTTAGCATAGGTTTATCATCAAATTCCATTGCGCTATTTGAATGTAAATTTTAACCAGATAATTTACTGCTAAGTTCCGTTCATTAGTTTTTATTTCCTAGGAGGTTCTAAAATTGGCACTAAGCGATTTATAAGGCAATATAATATCAGCAATGTGCTTTGCATTATTTGTACATCAATTTTATTCAAATTTTACTGCCATTGTTTTTGTGCAAGTTGTTATTTTGTAGGAACCCCTCTACATAAGAAGGTGACCTTTCTCTATAGCCATCGTAATTTAAGCTATTTTAGTTAACAACTACATTATCTTTTCTTTATAGAACTAATTTATTCCTATCACTAGAAAGTGTTAGTGATTGTTTTGATAACAATATTTTCCTTTAAGTTACTTTCAGTGCAATCACTGCTCGCAATGCTCATTATCCATTTTTAGTGTCAGTTTGTAAGCAGAACAATTTGTAAAAAAGATTGACAAAATGATTGACGGCTATCTTTTAAATATCTATGAAAATTGAACTGGTATAACCCTCTGTGCTAATATTATAACAACATTAAACAGTAATCAATAAACACCCAAACTTAGATTATTATTTGGTTAACGTAGGGGAAACAACATCTGAAATCACGCTAGTCAATGAAAATGAATGTGAATTCGGAAGTTAATAAATCAATCAAAGCCTTTTTCATCTGCTTCATTTAGCCTTTCTTATGGGTCTAACTTTGTCAACAATTTGTCTTGTGCTCTTCCACGTCAACAAACTGTTGCATTCAACAGACTCTTCCAATGCACATTTGAATTGTTGTCTTCTTGGGGTACATCGATGCAGTGAAACATTCTATCATTGTGACCTGCCACAATGTTGCACTCTACTGGCAAGGCTGTTGCCTCCGGTTGTTTTGAGCCCAAGAGGTGCCTTACTTTGTAAGCAGAGCGCTTATTTCCCTTGAAGAAGATGTGGTTATTTCAAGCCTCTCTTACTTCTGCCATTGTTATCTGCAGCAAAAATTTCTTTGAAAGTTCCTTTATCAGAATATTCTATTGACTGTTGCTCTTTCGAGTTTGTGCCGTGGCAGGTCTGACTAGCTGGTGGCAAAGATGACTATGACGTGTACCATATAAAAACCAATGGCTGGCCTATATTCATATGACGTTTATTTCTTTTGTTCTTGTGTTCATGTCTCAACCAGGGGGCTTTCACCTCAGACAAAACAACAAGAATAAAAGGTTTTATCGCGAAAGGGAACGGGAAGATGGCAATTCAAAGTAAGCAACATTGATGGGTACGGATGGCGAATGGTAGTGGGAAAACAAATTGCAAATCATCTTGTTGTTTCTACTGTGGCGATTACTGTTATGATGTATTACAATGTATTATGTGCTACACCTTTTTCAACCTGGTTTTACCTTGCCTCAAGGCCTAGATCTATCCTCTACTGCATATCAGCCTAGGCCAAAATCTATGATCTACTACAAATCTTATCCGGCCTATGCTATACAGTAATGTTAGAATGTCGCAATCTGGCAATCATTCATTCTGATTTTGATAATCTGGCCTAATATAGTTTTTCATTTACCTTGGCCTAAAAAGAAGCGAATTTCACCTGACATTGGATGATTTTTTACAAAAGAGTATGCATATCCATGGAGATAAGATAGCTAGTACAGTATGCAGAAAAATTTCTCAAATAATTATTTTAATTCTTTGTTAAAGATAATAATTTATTTTGATAAAACAGAATGACCATATATTTCATCTACAATCAAAGAGAGCTACAAAAGACTACAGAGACTAGAGATTATATTTACAGAAGTTTCAGGAAATTACTCACAGAGATAAAGTTTTTTGCTGGATTTCTTCTGAAATCAATCAAAAGAGCTTGACAAAGCTCTCTTAATATTTCTACCAGGCGTGGTTGGCAGCTGAAAGCATAGAGCTGGCTCAGGCTTTTGTGTTTTGCTAACAGACTATGGATCTCTGTTATATCATCTTCCACCATAGTCATATTATAGACTGAAAGGACTTCCAGTACAGGCAGTTCCACTGTCAACTGTAAACAGTCAACAAACAGCATTGGTGTAGCACCATAATTGGGTCCTAACTCTATGAACCTGTAATGTAAAATTCAGCATTGATTTATTTGCTATTGTATGCATTATGTATTTTCTGTGTATACTTACTTATGCTTAGCACCAAAAGACATAAATAGAATTAGAGAAGCGTGTTTTTGCTCCCCTCATTTTAACACTGAATATCTGTTGTTTGAGGTTACTAAATTTATTCAGTACTCTTATTTTCTCCACAATGTTCATCTTGAACCGAATAAAAGAAAATCCTCACAAAATTAGATTACAAACCAAGAAAACTCCTGACAGAAAATAATCACAATATTAAAGGCATACATTATCATAAAACAGCGATCAGAATCAATACCTACACACTTAGTAATTTCTTATTCTTACCTCAAGTGCACCATCAGCTTAGTAAAATCAAGGTCAACCCCTCCACTCCCCACAAAGGAGAAATGCTCCAAATTTTTCAACTTGGGCACAAGATGAAAGGATTCAGCAACTCCTGGTTCATAGCAGCTCTGAATATCCAATGCCTTCAGATTATTTTGGCATGCTGTAATTGCTTCTATAACCTAAATATGAACAATGTATATAACTAAAGAATTTGCAAAAGTAAAAATTATTGCTAGAATGTAAAGTTATCGGAAAATCAATTACCTTGTCATTTACGGAGGAGTTGTGTCCCAGAGATATATATGTCAAGTTTCTTTGACTTGAAAAAAGTTAGATAGCGCAATTGATGATAAATCAACGCAGTAGCTAAGGTTTATCGTCTTTATATCATTTTTTGATGTGATACGCTGGAAATCTTTGTCATTCAGTGAGTTGCCAGTTAGATCCAGATGCGACAGCTGTTCAAGGTATCCTTTGGGTTCAACAAGCTCCTTATCAAGTAACGCCCGCAGGCTCTCCACTCGATCACAACAAAACACACAATTTCTTAATACTATGTTGGTTAGATATGTTCTGATGATACACGAGAAGCCTCCTAAGCCGTCGTTCAGAGAGAATTAGGAGAAGTTGTACCAACAAATGTCATTGGTAAGTGTTTGCGTTTTGTTTTTGGTGCAAAATTAAAAAATCTTCAAGATAGCAGACGAGTAAGGTGTTATTATGGTGTTAAGTTTTTGCCTGAAGATATTGGTAACAGGAGTAGAGAAAGTGTAGATTCTCCAATGAGTAGGTCATTTCAATGCAGTGGAGAAGTTGAATCAAATAATGAAGCTAAAGCAAAAAATGAAATTTCAAATAGCCAGAAAAAGCAGGGAAAAGGTAAAGATATGTTGTTGTCAGATAGTGTTCGTTATAGAAAAGCTACCAATTTATACAGAAATGAAAGGATTGAGAAAGAAAAACTACAGGGTAGCTTAGACAAGGAAAAAGAGTTGTCAAAATTTAGCAGAAGTCTCCAGCTTCCTTCATCGATGTTCCTGAAAAATGAGGAATTAGAAGAAGTGCCTGATATTAAAAGGCATTCAGGTACATTTGGATCTTGCTGTCTCTATACTTATAGGGGCATGGATGTTGCTGTCAAAGCATATCATGAGCTAGAGGGTTTCTCTGATGATACAATGAAATGATTAGTTCTCAGGGAGGCAAATGTGCTGCTTAATTTGCATGCTCACAGAGGGATCCCAAAGCTTCTCGGTGTTATCATTGAAAGCAAGCCATACCGTCTTATAACAAGTTTTCATGGCATTAATAGACAATCCACAACAATCAGGGAAGTTCTTAAAATTGGATCCAATAAAATCCTTGATGCTGTGCCAAAAAAACAAAGAAGATTGGTGGAAAGTCTTTGCAAGCCTTGCTGATGTTTTGCTGCATGTCCATACAACTGGATATGTGCATGGAGACATAAAGACAGACAATGTCTTGGTAGAAGCTGTAATGTCTGCTGTCATTGTTGATTTTGGAAAAAGTGTTCTTTCTACCAAATCGAAATTAAACACTGTTCCATCAGCCGAGAGAGAAGAGTATCAAACAAAGTATCCATGGGTAGCTCCTGAAGTTGTAAATGGTATCAAGCCATTGTCAAGAGAAAGTGATGTCTATGCTTATGGATTTCTTGTTAGCAAAGTTGTTAAAACCTGCAAATTGAAAAGTAATCGACTAGATGACATTGTAACTAATACAGTTGTTCCAGAGGCAGACAAGAGACTTTGTCTTACTAGAGTTAAAAATATATTGTCTGGATATTTTTAGGAAAGTTGATCCTCTTTAACTGAGTAATTTAATGTGTTTTGATAACAACCAACATGTCTAAACTTGCATGTTTGGACTGCCATCCCATATTCATATATTCATCATTTGTAAAATTGAACACTTAAAAATGTTAGGTTTAAATATATTTTACATCTTTGTCATAGCAAGTGACACATTGAAAAACAAAAGTGTAACAAGGTTTTTCTGGTTTTTTTACGTACTAAGGGTCATTGCTAGAAAAATTAGGCCTTTTTTCCTGTCAAAGTTTTCTCTTCAGATTCCATATCTAGAAACATCTTTGAACAGATTAACACTTGGGACATGTTGAAATTTGCCCTAAATCCTAGCCTAGCAATTGGAATGTGTGGAGCACAAAATTTGAAAATATTTTTGTTTTGCCCTGTTATGCCACCTTAACATTGCCATTTTTATCTTTTTGTGACCAGTTACAATTTCTGACGCATGCCTTTGATTTAGTAAAACTCTTTTGTACAAAAAGAGCTTGTTTAAAAATTTCATATCCCCAAAATAGCATACAGTATACTATAGGAAAAATATGTGAAAAATCCGCCATTTTGAAAAAGTCCGCCATCTTGAAATTTAGGGCAAATTTCAACATTTCAAATTTCAATATGTTTCTAGATATGGAATCTGAAAAGAAAACTTTGACAGGATAAAATGCCTAATTTTTATAGTGAATTACCTGTCTATCAATAATATGAAAAAGTAGCTGCTCATTGATACAGTTTCCTTTTTTCTGAATAATTATTCCAATACTCCTGGCACCTTAATAAACAATGATTTACACTTTTCCCTAAGAGTTTTGCATTTGCATCTCTTTATTTTCCTTGGTCTTTTCACATAGATGTTCACTTATCTTTGTACTTCATTGTTTTTCAACTTGTCGCTTTGTTATTACACTATTTGTGATGTAGAATTTTGCCTTTATATGTATTCCTATATCATATTCAATGTTCAATGTTTTAACTGAGATGAATATACATGGTATTTCAAACATGCTATTATTTGCTGACATGTCATATGGATATTCTCATAAGAATACGGTGACACCTGCACATTTTTGGCTTTGGCCAAATAATCAAGCCTTGTTTAACGCAGGTTAGAGATTTGCTTCTCAAGCAAAATGTTTAATTAACTATATTGCAAATTTTTTCAACAATGCTAATTTGTTTATTTTGCTTACCAAGTAATGTCACTTTAACAGGTGCACCTTTACACTTTTTGAGGATTCCTTGTTCCATTTGCTCTTTTCTACACACTTTTTTGAAAATTTAGAATTTTTCAAAAACTCAAATTAAATAATCAACAAAGAGTATTGAATCAACATATAAACAGGTTAGAGAAGTTGCCAGGCAAATTGGTCCTTAGAGGATAAAACCCCTAAGTTAAGCTCAAGCCCCACGTCAAGGGTTTGCCCATTGCTCGAGTTTCCGTTTTTAAGCAGAAGGAACCCCACCAGTTTATTGGCAACAGTAAAACTGGGGGTAATCAAACTGCAAGATAACACCTTTGATATGTAGATGCCATCCAGATACTTCACATTGTGGAAGTAAGTTTTCTGCTATTTCCTGAAAGTCAAAAATCTTTTTGGAATACCTTACTAGCAGTATGTAGTAGGCTTAACTTAAGTAAGCTTTTCTTAAAAACAATTCAATAAGCAAAATCGCCATAACAGTATCCAAATACAGTAATAACAGCAGCATCCAGTGATACCAATGTCGATTGAAGAGTAATATCCAAAGATAACAATATAATGCAATGACAGCAGCATCCAGTTGTAGCAATGACGAATGAAGAGTAATATCCAAAGATAAAGATAAAATGCAATGACAGCAGCATCCAGTTGTAGCAATGACGATTGAAGAGTAATATCCAAAGATAAAGATATAATGAAATGACAGCAGCATCCAGTTGTAGCAATGACGATTGAAGAGTAATATCCAAAGATAAAGATATAATGCAATGACAGCATAATGAAACAAAGATAAGGATAGAAAAAAAAGATAAAGAGAGAAAAAAGATAAAGATAAGAGAATAAATAAAAGGGTAATAATAGCATAATTCAGCAACAGTTCTTCTTCAGCAGCAACGACTTTTATTCAGCAACAGTTCTTCTTCAGCAGCAACAATAAAGGCAAGGGAATGATTGTAAAATTCAGCAACAGTTCTTCTTGAGCAGCAACAACTTTTATTCAGCAACAGTTCTTCTTCAGCAGCAACGATAAAGACAAGGGAATGATGGTATAATTCAGCAACAGTTCTTCTTGAGCAGCAACGACTTTTATTCAGCAACAGTTCTTCTTCAGCAGCAACGACTTTTATTCAGCAACAGTTCTTTTTCAGCAGCAACAATAAAGACAAGGGAATGATGGTATAATTCAGCAACAGTTCTTCTTCAGCAGCAACGACTTTTATTCAGCAACAGTTCTTCTTCAGCAGCAACGATAAAGACAAGGGAATGATGGTAAAATTCAGGAACCGTTCTTCTTCAGCAGCAATGATAAAGACAAGGGAATGATGGTATAATTCAGCAACAGTTCTTCTTCAGCAGCAATGATAAAGACAAGGGAATGATGAAAAAATTCAGCAACAGTTCTTCTTCAGCAGCAACGACGATAACAAGGCAATGATGGTATAATTCAGCAACAGTTCTTCTTCAGCAGCAACGACTTTTATTCAGCAACAGTTCTTCTTCAGCAGCAACGATAAAGACAAGGGAATGATTGTAAAATTCAGCAACAGTTCTTCTTGAGCAGCAACAACTTTTATTCAGCAACAGTTCTTCTTCAGCAGCAACGATAAAGACAAGGGAATGATGGTATAATTCAGCAACAGTTCTTCTTGAGCAGCAACGACTTTTATTCAGCAACAGTTCTTCTTCAGCAGCAACGACTTTTATTCAGCAGCAGTTCTTTTTCAGCAGCAACAATAAAGACAAGGGAATGATGGTATAATTCAGCAACAGTTCTTCTTCAGCAGCAACGACTTTTATTCAGCAACAGTTCTTCTTCAGCAGCAACAACAATAACAAGACAATGATGGTATAATTCAGCAACAGTTCTTCTTCAGCAGCAACGACTTTTATTCAGCAACAGTTCTTCTTCAGCAGCAACAATAAAGACAAGGGAATGATTGTAAAATTCAGCAACAGTTCTTCTTGAGCAGCAACAACTTTTATTCAGCAACAGTTCTTCTTCAGCAGCAACAATAAAGACAAGGGAATGATGGTATAATTCAGCAACAGTTCTTCTTCAGCAGCAATGATAAAGACAAGGGAATGATGATATAATTCAGCAACAGTTCTTCTTCAGCAGCAACGACGATTAGAAGGCAATGATGGTATAATTCAGCAACAGTTCTTCTTCAGCAGCAACGACTTTTATTCAGCAACAGTTCTTCTTCAGCAGCAACAATAAAGACAAGGGAATGATGGTATAATTCAGCAACAGTTCTTCTTGAGCAGCAACGACTTTTATTCAGCAACAGTTCTTCTTCAGCAGCAACGACTTTTATTCAGCAACAGTTCTTCTTCAGCAGCAACAATAAAGACAAGGGAATGATGGTATAATTCAGCAACAGTTCTTCTTCAGCAGCAATGATAAAGACAAGGGAATGATGAAAAAATTCAGCAACAGTTCTTCTTCAGCAGCAACAACGATAACAAGGCAATGATGGTATAATTCAGCAACAGTTCTTCTTCAGCAGCAACGACTTTTATTCAGCAACAGTTCTTCTTGAACAGCAACGATAATAACGAGATAATAATCGTAAAAGCACAAGAATTCTTGTCTTGAAAGGTTGATGAGTGGACAAAGATTAGTTTAAATATTTGTTCTTTTTCATTTTATATATGTATTTCTTTACGTGTTTTAAATCTGTTAAATATGGCTGTTAAAATTGTTTTATTTATTCGAAATCTAATTGTTGTCTTAATCTAGTCTGTAAATCCATACGCCAGTTTGCAAACACACTGTAATCACGCCAAGATAAATGAACCCATCCCTTTCTCTCATATTTGATTTCATCCCATAACGTGTTCCATCTATCTTTTAAAAATCGATGTAGATATGGTGTCAGCTCTTCTGCGGTCATGAAACCCATTTTTACGTGATGTCTCCGAAGCCAAGCACGAAACTGATTCAGTTCTTTTTTCGAGACAACTGCGTAATGCATTCCCGTTCTGATGGCATGCCCTACCTCCTGCATTTCCAAAACATATCGTCGTGCATTGCTCCCTAGTCCAAGTAAGACATCATCTTTACCATAAACCCGTCTGAGAGAATCAGCCTATAGTAGAAGAATATACTTAATGCCATCTCAATACATCAGTAGCCTGCGTCACCGACATTAATACTCCCTTTGTTATGCGTGACGTGACGCAGGCTAAGCCATCATCCAATGCAACAGTATTGTTGCACATTAAGATTGGTTGAGAATGTGACACAGTTTTGCATTTATTTTACATGAAGATATGCTATCGAAGTTATGTTTCCTCAAGAATAGGCAAAAATATTAAGTATTCTCTCGAACCAACCGTCGATTTAAGATTAGTTGGAAAAGCTTTGCATATTTCGTCATTTTACGACTTTTATCTTCATGTAAGTACACCAGTAAACAAATCATTTATACTCTTGGAAAAACTAGTGTAAAATTTGTACTTACATCTATTTCAACCATATGCGGTTGAAATTGTTGAAAATATTGTGCAAGGCCTTCTTAACTTATATCATCTGTGGAAGAGAAACACCGCCATAAGAAGGACATTCAGAGTGCATTGTAATAATAAGAATCAGTGATGTGACAGGTTTTGCTTCAAGCAAGGAACAAGTTTCTAAATGGCAAGGGCAACTTGACTATTTTTTCACTATTTACGGTCGTAGTAGTCGTTCATAGTCGTTGAAATTAGGATACGAAATTTATAAATAAGAAAGGTTTGTATTGCCAACTAACCTTCCCATAGATATGAACTGCTGAGTTCCTCCTCTTTGCCATTTATAATACACCAGGCAACAGTCTGTCTAACATGATCCATGTCAAAGATGGAGAAAGTTGCTTGCTTCCTAGCTGCCTGTGAAACTAAGAAGCAAATCACAAATGCACCGCATTGAAATGTATTGGAACCTTGCCCTGGGACCTGGAACCTACATCTTTCTTTAATTCTGTAAAGTTAACTGTTTCGTAGCCATAATGTAACAACGCTTTCAACAACAAGGTGGTCTCGTGTTGCCGGCAGATTGCCAGAGAGTCCAGGACAGTGAAAATCCCTGACCCAATATCAATGGAGGCAACCCACCAATGGTTTCCTTGACAGACAGGAAAGAGAATCAATATCTTTCCTTGGCGAATTATTTTTGAATGATGCTTTGCAGCGCTGCGATTAGTTGCCTTGAGAAGCTTGGTTGTCAAGAGAGGATCAACTGCAAGAACATCACTGTAATTTTTGTTAATAGCTTGGCAAACAGCAGCAATTACGCTGTCATTTATATGATTTGTGGCATTGAGAGTTCTTACATCACCAGCTGTAACATGTTTGAAAATATTTGATATTTCTTGCATGTCATCAACTTGTGAATTAAGATTTGTAACGTCATAGACAGTATAGGAATGCTTTGGTTCAGATCGAGATTCAAGATCATCAACCAAGGTAATGTATTTTGAAGTAAATTTGTATATTCCAAGCATGCTGTTATATACAAGCTGCCAAAGGTAAATTAAAGCATCAGATGCTTCGTACAATAGCAGCCTGTTAAGGCTATCTAATAGGACCAAGTGTTTCTCCAGAAAAAGAAGAGAAATAAAATGGTCTGAAGCATTGTTCATCAAAATTCTATCACCAGGATTAATGCCAAGTGATTTTAACAGAGAGGTGAACATTTCTGCTGGCTTACTCGAAAGATGATCAGGATTTGCATGCTTAAAGAAAGAATGCAATTCATTGTTTAAAGATGAATAATCATAACCAACATGAATGGCAGCATTCAACAAAACATCAATGTTGTAATCACCAGTATCTGATCGACATTTTTCAAGATCATTGGTAAGATCCTGGTGTAGAGCCTGTTCAAGCCATGTCGTATCAGCTATGCGGTTCATATAATCTGGCTTGAAGTCTGTAGATTCAGTAAGTGTGTTGTTTAGGGCGCATCATCCACACAAGTTGGTGCTACCTTGCATTTGCATGTTCAAATGCATCCCGTTAGAGGAGAAATTTAAAGAGGAAAGGTTGTTTTGAATGTCAGTTTGGGATGCATTGAATGTCGTCTTAAGAAAATATTGCATATTCCTGTGAAGAAACTCCGACTTCTCTGAAGGCACATTGGCTATGCTGTGAACTTTCAAATTGAAAGCTTCAAGCAGCTTTTTTGTTTTTCATCCACCTTGCCATTCTCAAGCAGTAGAGAGCATTTTTGTTTTACTTTTCTTATAAGTTGTTGAGAAATAGTCTCACTATTGTTTTCCACAGTTGCAGATGCTTTTTTAGAGGAAACATCTGCATTATCTGTTATTTTGCTCTTTTTTTTTGGAGGAGCATCAGTTTTCAAAGATTTCGAGCTCTTTTTTGGCTCCAAATTGGAGGGATGAGGTCGCTTATTTTTTGAGGAGGGAAGCTTGCCTCCACATCGTTCAACAAAGTTTAGAGCACGTTGGAGGCAGCATGCATGGTTGCAGAAGGAAGAAACGTTTTGAAAACAATCAAGGCATCGATGAGATTCACCTAAGCCTAAGAAAGCCAAATGTTTCTCTGATAACCACACTTTTCGTTTACGCTCCCAAGCAACAGTACCATACAAAAGAAAAGGAAAGCCGCTTTTTTTCAATTCTTGCATACCGTTTGTATAGATAGCATGCATTTCACGTTGCTTTTTTTCGTCCTTACCGCTGTAAAGCTCCGCCAACACTCCGCAATCAAGAACTTCCAAATAGTGCATGAAGACACTATTTGTATTAGACAAAGAAAGATCTTTTCTGGGTCGTTTTTCCTTTGATTGATAAACTGTTCGTCTGACTTGGATAGCAAAGTCAGATACAGCATCAAGGAGAAACTTCTTATCATTCTTCTTATCATTCTTCTTCTCAATCTTATCAACAGAAGGAGACTTATCGGATGATTTTGAAGAAGGAAGAGGAGCACTGAATTCATTTTTTCGAAATAAAACCATTTCCCCTTCGAAAACATTTTTCTGATAGAACTCTTCTCCATCTGGCATTTTCAGTTTGTAAATGCCACCAGAGAGAGTCTCCACCACTTCGGCAATAACATTGACAGGAGCAAAAGGATCACGGCTTGCAACCATCCCCTTCGAACCTTTCAGTTCTGGATTTCTGACCAGCATTGAATCACCAACTGAAAATTTGTCTCCAGGACAATTTTTCATGACTCGTTCAATGTTGCGATGAATTGTGCATTCAGTTGATTGCAATGCATGTAGCTTGCGTAAAAAAGTTGCTTTTGAATTGCTGAATAGAGAATTGGAAAATGTGACTGTGCTGAACTCCTCCTCAACATCACTTTCGTAATCCTCAGACCGTTCTTCAGGAGGATTTGGTTGCTCAGAAGGGTCATCAGAGCTTCCAAAGAAAGATTTGGAAAGAGAAGATCCGAGGCAGGACTGCATTACCTCATTGTAAGTGAAAGAGAAATCGTCTCTGCTTCTTTCAATGTCAACGTGATCGTCAACATCCTCTAATGTATCAAGATCATTATCAAGACCATGACTGGAATCGGAAGAACAATCGTCAATGTCAGAAGAAGAAGATTCTGACAGAGACAAACAAGCAAATGACTCATCATGGGGTACAATAGTATATCCCACAGAGCTTATTTCTCGATTTCTATATACCCGAAATGGTATATTGTCGATTGTTGAATGGTATGATTTGTTTATTTTGTTTGCGATGCCAGGTAGCAGAAGAGGCCACACTTTTCCTTGCTCTTCGGCTCGAAAACTTTGTAACAACTTCCTCAAGTACGCTTTAACTAATTTGTTTCAACTTTCTACTTGCCCTTGGTGTTGGGGTGTGTATGGTCTTCCACGAACTATTCGAAAACCATATTCTTATTGGCTTTGGAGGATGGGTTTGGGTCATAGGCAAAGTAGTATTGACCCTGCAAGATTGGCAGTTTTGAAGGAATGTTTTTATTTTCTTAAAAACACCCTTATAGAAGAACGTTGCATTAAATGCCTTGCTTACGGCATTGACTCCGCCAGGGACACATGATCTGTTGCCATTCACCATAGAGTAGTGAATGTCTTCCAAAATTGCTTGAAGGTCATCTTCACAAACAAGGTCTTTAGATTCAAGCAAGCATTTCTCAGTTTTGCTGAAGGAGCTGTGAATAATAACTGGGAGATTGCTGTATTTGCTTAAAACGATATTCCCCAACAAATCATATTTTAAGCTGTAAATTGGCTTCCTACAATTTCTGCCAGACCATAAATTTCTGCTGTTTTTTAAAATAAAAGAACGTATTGCCTGCATTTGCTTCTTGGAAAGAAATTTTAAAGCAACAGCAACAACATATTGCCTGTGCTGGAAAGAGGACAAGACCAAAAACTTCAAAAGCATGAAATAAAGAGGCTTTGTCATTGAACGACTGAAAGATAGAGGAGCTGATGAATCGAAAGGAAGGTTAAGAATGAAATCAATCATTGTGTGGTTCCTTTCTGGAGGGGTTACAGTAGGGTTTGGGGAGGCTAAGTGAAAAGGGAGTGTTTCAGATTGAGAATCAGTATCACTTCTCTCAACTTCATTACTTGCATCTAAAAAGAAAAAGATTTGGATTACAGATCAAACTAATCAATTTTTTTACATTTATGCAACTTAACGATTAATAGAATATCTACTGGCTGGTTTATAAAACACAAACGATTATTAACAAAAGGACTATCTATCAAGTTTTCAAAAGGGTGAGCTTGCTTGTGGCTCTCAGCTTTTCATTATAAAACACTTGGGCTAAATAGCATCATGATGAAACATTTAACAGTAAAATATAGCCTTCAATAAGTTTTCATAGGTTCAATAAGTTTGCACAGCTATTGACTTAAGCTAAAAACTGAATGGTGCCTTCTTGAAACATTAGGAAAATAGTAACTATTATTTCATTTCAGGGAAAAAATGAAAGTTTGTAATATCATAAACACCATTATCCAATCTTTGCTTTGAAAACAAAATATTCGACAAGGGGATGCTTAACTTGATTGTTTAAGTAATACAACGTGAAAGCTTGTTCCAAGAAAGCTAATGTTAACTTCTGTAAAGATTATTTTACATATAAATGGTCCAAAACAATTTAAATGTTAGAAATTTTGGCTAAAGCAAAGCTGGTGAGAATATTTGAAAAAACGTTACGAAAACTTCTATTGTACCTCTAACCAGAAAAATAATCATATCAACAATGAAGCTTTTTAACTGAGCAGGTTGCTGTGGTAATTAAGACTCAACCAGCTGGCTTGTGGGGTCAGCTGGAGAGGTTGGCATTTCAGCCCCCACTACAGAGTGTCACAGCTAGGGTTAGATCCTAAAAAATACATCATTTCACCCACTACTATCATAAAGCCTTTCCTTTGTTAACATTTTTAGTAATCAAACTCCTAACAAGAGTTATGCAATCCTTGTCATGACTCAGAGTATGATTCTTTAAACTTTAAATATGATTTAAATTGATAGTTTTCTTTTCAAGCTTAAGCAAATTGTCATACTGTTACAGTGCATCAATATATATTCTATTGTCACCTATAATTGTGTCAAAGCTACTGAAAACTTCAAAATGGATATCTTATTAGATAAAAAAAGGAGATTAATTTGTATGAAAGGGATTTCTTATGAGAGGTTTCTTTGCAAAAACAATGCAGCCCTTTCACTGGAACATTTGGAAACTAAAGAGGAGGCAACAAATCTGGCATATAGGCAAATGTGAATTTTAAACCCTTTAGCAGTTGGCGTGGAATACAGTAAGGCTACACTTTTTTTTTCAATAAGCAACTTGACTTTGGTCCAGCCCTCACGAGTTGCTTAACATATCTAGGATTTCAGCCATCACAGAATGCCTGGTACCCCCTAAAACCTCTTATTTAGGCTCTTTTCTGGCTTCTCAATGTAACTGACAAGTTTGCAAGGATGTACAGTATAAAGAAAGCTATTTCACAAGAAATTTTAGCACAATCTCAGCCCTGGTTGCTTATTGAACAGTTGCTTATTAAAAAAAAAGAGTGTAATGAAATAAAACAAAAGAGGAAGTACCGTCAGGTCTCTCAGTGTGCCCATCAGAATTTTCAACCAGCATTCTCTCCAGCATGTCAAGGAGTGGTTGATGTTCATCCGTGAGAATATCCATTTTCTAGTTGGTTTGATCCAAAAATCTAATCATGAAATTAAATAAAAGCATCATTTAGTATTATCACAAGGGCAGTAGGATTTGAATTTCATTGTTAGAATTGATATGTTCCTTCTTTGGCTTTTTCTGTATATGTATAATTTTACATGTTATTTTACAAAAGGTTCTACAAGTTCCACGCTTATTTGCAGAAAGTTTGATGTTATACACGGATGTTATTGTGATGATGTAATGTAGAGTTTCTAGAAAAGTTTTAGATCTGGTGGCCATCAGAGGCCATAGCTGAAAACCTGTATATATCGATGGAAATCCCTCCCTAAAAATGCACGTTATTGGGGCTAGATAGACTTTAGCTTTTTTCCCTAAAATATCAGGCCTATCTAGGCCAAACAACCTAGGTAACAAAGGGAAAGGAAGACTTCCTATCCTGTCATTTACTAGCTAACTCACAATCGAACCTTAATAGAATGAATAGAGATATTGTCAACTTGGAAATAACATAAACATTGGAATATAAAGAACGTACCTTCTTGTTCTTTGCGTAAGCTTTCACAGCGATGAGTTTCCGCGTGCGATCACTCGTGAGAGTTAATTTGAACTCGCTAAATTTCCCGTTGGTCAGCTTTTTATCAGTTTCAACCCCCGTTAGCACAGAACGTGTAAGATGACGTCATTAGTAACGTCATATTTCTCCCGAGCTCTCATTGGATATCATTTATTGTGACGTATCTAGTCAGACTTGCCACGCTTGTCAGACCTGCCACGCTACACGGGTTCATCCACAGTGTTTGCAGAAATTTTGATGTTTTGGCGGAATTTCTTCAAGACAGAGAAACAAGGCAAAGAAACAGGAATGAAGAACATGAGCAATAACAAGGCTAACAAACAGGAATGATGACCGTAATAAAGAACAAGTGAGGTAGGACAAAGGAGCATGACTGAGCAGCAATAATAAACACAAAACTAAGGAACATGACCTTAGGAACATGAGCAGTAAAAATTAAGTTTAAAATGCTCTATTCTTATGTTGCAATCAACATTAAGACGAATTTTAAGTTGAGGATCGGATTTGAATTTGTTTTGTAATTTAAGTTCAAGTTAAAATTCAAGATTGAGATTCATTTAAAGTTTAAGACTAAGGCACAGCGAAAATTAAGATAAAGATTATGATTAACAATATGTTAAGTTCAAGACAAAGATAAACATTAGCATGAAGTTTTAAATTTCAGTCTAACACAAAGACCAAAACAAAGAATAAGATTGAGATTAAGAGTCAGTAAGATTAGGATTTGCATTAAGATTAAGATTCCGAGCAAGTATAACATTTTAAAGGCTTAATTAAAATTCACCCAAAAGTCCTTAGGAGGGAGAAATCCCTAAAGCAGAAGTCCTTGCTAGGTGGTGGTCTCACACAGGTAAGGGCTAGTGTTATATAAAATAAATGTCATGTAATGGTTCACTGTCAATGGAGGAATCATATCAGTGTTTCAAGCCTAAGAAAATGAATAAATATTAAGTGTTCTAATAAAGAAGATAAGCTACAGTTAGTCTTATGTAGGCCAAGAATCACAAGAGGGAAATGTCTGTAATGTTTCGCTGTCAATGGACAAATCATATCAGCATGTTATGACTAGAATTAATATAGAATTAATATAGCGTAGATGAATAGATATGAAGAGTTCTTGTAAAGAAAATCACTACAGTTAGCCTTTTCTAGGCAAAGCAAAAGAACATGAATAAATATGAAGTATTCTAATGAAGAAGACACGCTACAGTTAGCCTTATCATGGAAATGAAAAACAAGAAAATTATGGCAGCAATAGTTGACTGTCAATGGAGGAATCATAGCAGCGTTTTATTACCAAGAAAATGAATAAATATAAAGTGTTCTTGTAAAGAAGATACGCTACAGTTAGCCTTATCTAGGCAAAGCAACACAAGCAAAAGATGACAAGAATAGATCATTGTCAATGGAGGAAACATATGGGCGTTTTATGACGAAAACAGTGAATAAATATGAATCATTCTCACACAGAAGATACGCTACAGAGGATATGCTACAGTAATGGTTTACTGTAAATGCAGGAATCATCAAGCCAATTACATGACTGCACTACTTTGCTCTGGTGCACGAAGTTCTTTGTTCATAAACTTAAGCAGTTCGGAAAAATCTTTTACAACATTCAAGTGTGCCATTTTTGTTGCTAAAGAGATTGGTAATATGATAAAGCAAGCTGGAATGAGAATATATGCACATATCATAATTAGATTCTGTGAATAAGGCTAAAAGCTTATTATTTAAGCTTATTAAAAGCTAAAATTCCTTTTTCTATGATTGACCAAAATTGATAAATGATTCAGAAAAACAAGTATCGTTTCTGCTTAGCTCAGTTCAGATTAGATGGGCTTATTGAAAGGTGGACACTATCTTCCTGTCTGCTGACTTAATATGGCATGAGTGCAGTCAACAATAAGATTTTAGTTCAGAATGTCCAGTCATTTCTATCAAGGAGTTGTGCAAAATGTCTGGAAAAATGTTCAAGGTGGTACA
Organism: Chrysaora quinquecirrha; assembly: GCA_014526335.1. Lineage (NCBI taxonomy): Eukaryota > Metazoa > Cnidaria > Scyphozoa > Semaeostomeae > Pelagiidae > Chrysaora > Chrysaora quinquecirrha. Next base: position 1,007,052 of record JACTAT010000049.1, on the reverse strand, counting down.
GGTTGAAAGAGGTTGTCTTCAACATAGTTCATTCAAACACAACAAAGCAATTTTGAATATTAGCACCAGTTGGGGATAGAAGTGCATTAGAATAGTTGTTGATTCGAAAATTCTCAGATAATGTGTCCTCATCTGGAGAAGGTGCTGTGACTTTAAAGTTTGGTTCGGCAAGCAATACTAAGAAACTGTCTTTTTGGTCTTTCACTTATACCTGCATCATGCTATATGGCTGATTTATAACAAAGATTCACCAGCGTGAAACTACTTCTAATAAAGGACAAAAGTTTGACTTACAACCTTTATAAGGTTGAACCAGAACCACATCACGACAGGATTCAAGCTCAGACAGTGCTGTCAGCTTTACTTCATAAATCATAACAACAGCTCTGATAAAATTAACTGCTCAGACATTTTACATTCAGAAAGAAAATGGCAAAACGCCCTAACTTAAAACCTAAAAACTAATCAGAAGCAATAATATATCATAGGATAAAACAACTGCCCAATCAGAACATAGTAAGGGTGTAAAATGTTCTAGAAAAGTCTATTAATCGTTTGATAAAGAATTACGCAAGAAAACAACTAAAAATATCAAAAGTTCAAGGTTCATCAAACTCTTCTTTGAAGCATGACCTCGTCCTCAACCACTTTGTTCCATTGTTCAATTTCACCTTCCTCTTTAAAAGAGAGCCTCCTGGCTTGCCAAAATAATCAAGCGGGACCAATCTGGTGCGGAGTAAACAAGTCTTCTGGACAAGTAATTGTAGGTTCAGTAGCTGAATGGTGAGCGATATTGTCGACTTGATATCATTTGCAATGAAATTATAAGGTGGTAGATCATGATCGGCGAGATCATGTGACAGATTATTGATTGATGGTGGGACATCAGTCAAGCATTAGGGTTCATGCATGGCTTAATCTGGTTTGCATGAACCGGGATGCTAACAGGGAAATTTTCCGGGGTCTGTATGATTGAATATTTGATTCAAAATCTTTTTAGCCCTTTTCAGGCCATATCTTGGTAATCCTGTTGAGGTGATTTCCAGGAAAGTGTTATGGAGCTCTAAATCTGATGCATTTTGAGCCCAACAATGTTGACATAGTGGTTCTTTGCACCCGATCTGATCAGGTATAATAAATATTGAAAATTGGGTCCAATGTCATAGATTTATGATAGAAAAATCGGCCCGTGGTATAGGGCACTATATAACCTTGAGAGTAACCAGCTCAAAATATGGGGCCCTATATTTCTACGGATATCGGTCTGATTTATTGAGCTTGATAACCGGTCTATTATTGGCTCCAATAATTAACCAGTCTATTATCGGGCCCAATAAATAACTGGTCTATTATGTTACTACTTCATCTTCACTGTTACAGCTCTTGTGAACGAAAGGGCTCATCACTCAAAAATTACAAATATCATACAACATATGTTATGCACAGTCAAGGGAAGCTTACCCTGTTTACGTTTACAAGTTCCTAGCAATTTTCTTGGTCTCATTCTCCAACAAGGGCATTAAACTCCACCGATGGGACCAGTAGGGCATAATTGCTCCACCAGTGTGACAATGAAAGAGGCTAGCAAGGTATTTCATGCACTTTTGTATGATACAAAATTGCCTTGTGGAGCACTACACATTGACAGCTTTTGAGTGTATAGCAATGTTATATTTGGTACAAGAGCTGAATTTCCCTTTTCTATTATCAGCAACCGGAGATTTTCTAGGTTACCATTACAGGAACAAACTATAAAGATAATGATTGTAGAGTAAATATACCGATACTAGATCTTTCAGTTCTGCATATGTAGCTACGCCGTTTGCAGTTCTTGTATAACCAATCGCTTATAAGCAATCAAGATGTGAAAGGCCTTTAACTTTAAGCAACCTATAGTAACACAGGAAAAAGAGGCCTATTCAACATTTTAAATTTTAAATCCTTCTTTGACATTGCATTTTATATTTTATATCAAGGATTGATCAAATATGAGCTATTTGCATTCATTTGCAAATGCCTTCAAAAACTCGCATATCAACTGAGTGTTACTCATTAAGTGATGCATTTTTTTAGGGGTCTCTGTTTCACTTTCAATAAAAAGTCTCTATATTGTAACAATAAGTGATGTTATTTATAGTACTTCTTTGCTGTATGGTGTTTTTGCTTTATGTTGCACAAAAACCTATAACTCCAAATTGTGCTGTTTTTCTAGCATTTATAATATTCTATAATATTCTTAGGGTAGAAAATATACAGTTAAAATTCAGCAACTACAGTACTAAGGAACTTTTGCTGCTAAAAGATTGACATAAAAGGGCCAAAAATGAGCACCTTTTTGAACTAGACCCAAACGAAGTTGCTTATAAAAAACTGCCTGTAATAAGTATTAAGTCTTTCATCTTTAGCTTATTTGCTGTTAGTCTTTCTGCTGATACGTTGACTTCACATTTTCTTTTGCTTTTGTTTTTAACAGTTGGTTGGCACTGGCTAGTCTTTCTTTTCAATTTAGCCAATTTGTTACCAATTTAAAAGAAAGTGATTAAAGAAAACCCTATCTGACATGCATGGATATTTTACTCGATTTCCCATCGGGGCGGGGTTTCGATCACAGACGGAGTGTATCATGAAGGTCTGTCTATCTGGGGAAAGAAAGGGTTTCCTGTAAACCCCCGTATAAATTGGTTTGCATGACCAAATTGGTTTGCATGACGAGCCAAGGAATTTAATCTGAGTAAATTACTAGAGTAAAGAAAATGAGTGCATGAATAGGACAACAGAATAACATTAGAATGTTTTATAGGCCAAGGGAATTTAGAACGGGGGTACTAACAAATTGGAAATGTCCAAATCTCTTACAGACGTCCCCCAAGGGGGGTACAAAATTGTGCGATCAGGTGCAATTTTTCAACAATTCACACAATCACGCACGATAAAACTTTTCACGTGCGTTCAGCTTCAGGTGCTGCTCCCCGAAATTTGCGCAGGATCTGCGTTCAGACTGCTTAACTTTGTGTATCTAAATGACTGGTTTGTAAAATTCTTTCCACAACGAGTTTGTAACAGGAAATGAACAAAATTAATTTTTTAGAGGCTAAATTAATTCATCATAGGAGAGAATGGCAGAAATGTAGTTAGCTAACAGTGCTTCAAGGTTATAATGGCATTCCTGCATTCAAGTAACCTCTCGATTATGTTGACAATACTGTAAATGTAAATCACAAAATCACGAACCGTACCAAAGCATTTCACCGGACACCCAAGAGTTAAGATTCACACATTCACACAAAAAAATTTCTCCTTTCAAGAAATCACGCATGAAAAATGGTCCAATGATGCATCACGCAGAACCGCTTTGGGGGCTTCCTTAAACTATTATATACAGCAACAACCACTCGTGCTGTGTGTTTCAGTTTTTGTGCGTTGACTCATGACTTAGTGGTGTGGCAAAATAGGGGGGCAGGCAGGGGCAAGTGCCTCCGGCAGCCAAGTAACTTGAGGCGCAAATTTGAAAACTAATTTAAGTAATAACTAAAGTAATATGCATTTGAATATAAATTCAAATGGAAAATCAATGTTACACTCATATTGTAACTAAAAATAGGATATAGGGGCCACAACATTGGTGTTTGCCTCCTGTGCGCTGATGAAGCTCGCCACATCACTCATTCAATTTATTTAATTTCAGGTTCTCCTTTTAGATTCTGAAGGAGTTAAGAACCACACCACACACAGACAGCTCAGTTCAGTCATGCATGCGTTAATTTTCACAGTGAATACTGTTTTGCTTTAGGCACATTATAGGGGAAAAAACTTATGTCGAGAACTGCTCGTGGGTAATATATTTCTAATCAATTTTATCAAGTTCGAAAAAACAGCTTTTCAGGCCAGCAACAGCAAAATATGATTGGTTTTTCATTGGTCTGTACAAGCCGTATTGACCGGCGTTGATAAAACCACATGATATAACCACGTAATTTCTTTTTTCGTGTGTGAGAATATTTGTTTCGAAAAAATTGTTCAAGATATTCATTGCTGTGTTTAACTCGTTTGTTAGGATTATATATTTTTCATTTCATATTTTCCTATTAGTCTTTCGGATGACTTGATTGCAATTTTTCTCTTCAAGAAGAGCAAACAACAGAGTGCACTCAGGAGTGCCAATCAAAAGGGGTGTGGGAATGTACAAATTCATAACCATGAACGATAACGGCATTAACATTTTTTCCAATCCCACAGTTCCATTGGAATAGCTCCAGTTCCCAGTCCTAATGAAATTCCCTTTGTGGATACTGTTTTTTATCCAATAAACCCCCTTCTCTTTACATGGCCTATCTTGAATGAACGCCCCGTGGTATTGTTAAAAATGTTACTGTCGTCCATCTCTTATCCACATCTCTGTTCCAATAAACCCCCCACTGGAATCACCTCTCATTGGGCGTTTATGCTTAGCATTTATGTTTCTCCAGACATGGGTTAGTTAGACACACATGGTTAAACAGTTAGCAACCTCACAGCTCCTTCCCAATTCCATAATTTATTGAATTTAAAACTACATCTTCACTGGTATTGTGAAACATAAAACAGTCTGAGTTTTGCTGGGGAAAGAACAGAATGGATGATACATCACATATTGTAAGAAATATTACAACAGTACGAAAAGAAGCTCAATTGCTGTTGTGTCAGCAAAATGAACCTACTGTTCCAGAAATAAAACACATGGGAGCTAGACTGTACGCTTCAAGCAATGCTCTTAGACACCTCAAGGCCATGGTACTTGATCAGCATGCGAACCAATTCGAATACATAGACAAGAGTAATCTAGTTCCAAATACAAAGACAAGAGTCATCTATTCGAAAAAATGAAAGAATCTGAAACGAAACTTATGGACTTATCAGGTTAAATCAAAGATCTCATTGCCGCCAAGGAAAGGGAAAATAAATTTGCCTTTTTGGAGATTTTCACTAGAGCACAAAATAGACCAAGAAAGAACATAAAAATTGACCAACTCGAATCCATGTTAGTACTTGGCTATTCATTGGTTTCAATAGCAAAGATTTTCGGTAAGTTTCAGCCAGACCTCATTAATCTGCGCGAGCAAGCGAGCACCGCTCGCAGACACAACATGTATGCTGAAATATGCACAACATTTTCTGCAGGCACATTTTTTCTGAATCGATCTTTTATTAATCTTTTCTTTACTATTTCACAATTATGCTGTTGGATATAATCATGCAGTTCTGACGATTCAAAGGTCAAACGGAAAGCATTTTAAAGTTTTATATCTGTCAATCTTGATTACCTAAATGACAGGAAATCATTATTCTCATGGCGCCAGTGTACTTTTTAATAGTCATTATCAAGTTAAACCACTTTGGTTCGTCTTCAGAATGAGAATCAGTCTGATATCGGGGATATTAACCATTCTAATAACTTTCCACCAAAAGTTTTGCCCTTTGTTTTGAAGGAAGTTGAAAATCGCTTGAAGAAATTTCTTGCCTGCCCCTTGCAACAGACAGGTTTTCGACCAGCAGGAAAGATCGGAGCTGACAAAGCAACATGGAAGCACCGATTTCGCCAGTTTGTAAAGTTATGACAGTCGTTCCGGACTCGCCTGATGTGCTGCATGCATTTTTTCTTGGCCATCCGGTGGTCAAAGGTCAGAACGGTGATGGGGTTACTGAGAGTATTACAAACTGCCTTCAAAAATATGACATCATACAGTCTCAGTATCTTGGTGGGTCTTTGATGGTGCGTATTTCTCTCTTGGCGTTCCTGATAAACTAGATTCCTATTTTGGGTTCATTAGGGACAAGAAGAAGCACCATGATTTGGATCCTCTTCATAAAGCCGGTTTGCAAGACACCCATGTACGGAAAGATCCAAAGTACGCTTGGCTGGTTTCTTGCACTAAGACCATCGGCAAAGTTTTTAAAGTAGTCAAATTTGGCAAAGAATTTGAGCATTTTTTTGATGTGGCCAATTAAATGAAAGAGGAAGGAGACGTCGATATCAGTGTCAATGGCCACTGCTACACAAGGATTTAGCTGACATCGAGCAGGGCACATACAGAGGGATTCCCCTGACACAGCCTTACGGTGAAGAAAATAGGACAAGACAAGGTCAGAGCAGACAAGCCATCAACATCCAAGAAGAACAGCAAGGGATCATTATCAAACAGGCACTTACAACATTGCAGAAATTTGTTGAAAAGTTGTCCACTGACCTGGCTCAGAATGTTTATGATGAGAAAGACCGGGCGTTTCTTGATATTATAAGGCCTCTCATTGATCTCACGTCTCTAGCAATGAGAATAAAAGAAAAAGGATCTCAGCATGTAGCTGCACTGGAGGGTCTGCAGTTCATCTCCACTGCAAAAAGAGTTGCAAACAACATAGAAGATGTTCCTGACAGTGAGCTGAGAATTCGGTTCTGAGAGTTTGTCAGAAGATTGGAGTGTATAGTTGCACCTCTCAGCGAAAAAGAAATCAGAAGCCTTGAACTGATAAAAAGATTCCTCAGTAGTATTTCAAAACATTATGGTAATAAAGAGATGATTATCCACAGCATATGCGTAGCTGCTGCAAGCATGTCGGTTGAGTCAGTCATTGAATCCATGGTATCTATTTATGAAGGCCGAAATGAAAAATGCAGAATAAAATTACATAGTATAAAGTTGATTAAATGAAGCTTTTAACTTAAAAAATGACAAAGTTTGATAACAATGATAAACTAATAGGTAACGGAGTATGAAATGATATTTGGATTTCTTGATTTCTTGCTATGTTGACTAAGTCTCAGAAAGTTTTGTGTCTCAGAAATTATTGGGAACAGAATCTTTCACACCAAACATACAACACTTGTTCGCTCTCGACATTTATGTCATCCATTCAGTTCTACATGTGCAGTTGTAGTTATTTAATGATCATATTGCATATCATATTTGCTCAGTGAAAAGGCAGACCTGCGATTTACCGGTACTTATTATCAGTTGCTTCCTACTTTTACTTGCAGGCACATTTTTTACTCGGTTCTGCGCTCGCAGGCACACAATATTTTTAATGAGCCCTGTAGTCATGTAGACATTGCAGTCTGTCGACAGCCTCTTTGTGGTATCACAATGATTCAAGCAGAATTGTGAAGCAAAGGATTATCGGTATTGTGTAACAGAGTTCGGGAATCAATGATGTGAATAGGTGAAGTCTTAGTTACCGCAATGGCCAGAGCTGGTATTCATCGCTTTGTTTGCAAGTTTGCTGCACCAAATTGCTTATGGCACCTGGACAGCAATTTGAAACTCACAAAGGATGGAAATTTATGCCTCCTCACATTATGCTACTTGTTAGTATAATTTTACAGCAACAAAATAACATACCGTGTTTATTATATTATAACAATAACAAGGCTGCATGCTGTTCTAAACTGGGTTTTTTAATAGTGCTCTTTGCATCAATTTAGGAAATTTGGAATTGTCAAATTTTCGAATTGTCAAATTCCCTTTTTCGGATCGGAAGTGAATTGAACGAGCCAATCAGAGAGTTTTGAATGCCAGTAGGTTGCAAAGCAAGGCCCATACTCCAGTGACGTCATCAGTGACGTAATCAGTGACGTCATCAGGTCGCACTAAAGTGCGATAGTTTTCATTGATCTAGCGTGCTGGTTTCTCCAACCTCAAGAGTCCCCCGACTCCAGTAACGTCATCAGGTCGCACTATAGTGCAACGGTTTATGTTGATCTAATGCGATGGTTTCTCCAACCTCGTTTTCAAGAGTTCTTACAATGCAGCACACAGATTTTAAATAATAACAGAGATTCAAACATGAAAACAATATATTTGCAATTGTATTATTATATTGTGAATTGAATTATTTAATCAAATTGAGTTGAATTGAATAAATTCAAACAACCAAAACGAAACAATGTATAAGAAAGCTAACAATCCTGTTAGATGATGGGGGAAACAAGCTGGTAATTAAATATGCACATAGAGGGATATTTTATATTCAAAATTTGGTGATTAGACTATGGTCATTTTTCTTTGAGTGTCTATCAACTCCTATAAATATAACATTCACAGATTGGATTATCTACCAACTGAAGCGGTGCTATCATACGGGGATTCCATAATAGTTATAAAGGCATCTTGAAGTGGAACAATCGGGCTAGTGTTTTGTAAAGGACGTGACATAGGGAGGAGAATCTGTCTGCAGATTTGCATGTTGAATAAAGAAGAATTTGGGACGTTAAAAGCAACATCAAACAACCCTATGGATGAATTACAAGAACATTATAAGAAGATAATAAACAATATTAGTTAAATTAAATTATTACCTTTCAAAAAGTCATAATGTTCTTGTAATTCATCCAGGGGGTTGTGCGCCATTGCCTTCAGCGCCCCAAATTCTTCTATGTTACGGCATGGCATCCCAATCTTCCGACAAATTTCTCTTTCTATATCGCCGCCTTTGTAGTATACTAGTTCGATATTATTCCACTCCACGATATCCATAATTATTTGTATTGATTCGCTGCATTTAAGTGCTGCTCCAGTTGGCTCATATTTTAACCCATGAATATAATGAAAACACCATTTGTACGTACGGTGCCATTTGTCTTCAATTTCCTCAAATGGAGTACACGGGATATACTCCTGCACAAAGGATGTCACACCATCATCCAGGAGGATTGCTATCTTTCTGATACATTGTTTCGTTTTGGTTGTTTGAATATATTCAATGTCCATCATAGCTTTTCTTGACATTCTAGAATAATAAGGTAGAATAAAAGATAGTACAAATTGTTTGAAATTGAGGCCTGGATTATATTCAAATAAAACTATACAAAAACCAAAAACTACAAAAAAAAATAAAAATTACATACCTGAACTTTTTTCAATGAACAACTACAAAATCAAGAATTCGAAATTTTGTTGAAAGAATTGAAACGAAGAATTGAAGTGAGAGATTCTAGGCCTGAACGGGTCTCTAGTTTCATAGTCTTTAGAATAAGTTATGGATAAAACAAATAAAATGAAACATCCTTAAATAAGCAAGAAATAGTTATTATAAGTTAAAATGATAAGAAAACTACATTTGTAACACTTTTCTATGAAAAAATTAAGAATTGAAAAGAAGAATTGAAGTAAGAGATTCTAGGCCTGACCGGGTCTCAGAACTTTGTAAAGTTTCATAGTCTACAATAAGTTATGACCAAACAAATAAAAATGAAACATCCTTAAATAAGCACGAAATAGTTATTATAAGTTAAAATTACAAGAAAACTACATTTCTAACACTTTTCTGAGAAAAAAGTAGGGAAAAGTGAAAGGTACTTACCGGTGACGCATTGTTATCGAATGACTTTCTGAAGAAGACTAGATCTGATTGGTTGGTTGATTATGTTTCCAACTTACAGCAATTTGATTGGTTAAAACTCTTGTTTCCAAGGTTTCTTCGAAAAGACTTCGAAAAGTTCTAGAAAGTTCTGAAGAAGGCTAGATCTGATTTTTTGGTTGTTTATGTTTCAGACTTACAGCGATTTGATTGGTTAAAACTCTTGTTTCCAAGGTTTCTTCAAAGGCTTTCTAGAAAATTCTAAAGAAGACTAGATCTGATTGGCTGATTGACTTTACTTAAAAACTTACAGCAATTTGATTGGTTAAAATCCTTGTTTCCAAGGTTTCTTTGAAAGCTTCTAGAAACTCTCAAAACCATTGAGTGTGTTGTTTTTATTTTGCTTCAGTCTACTTCAGTCTGTTGTGTGTTTAGTTGTGCGTCTTAGAGAAAAGATGATTGGAGCATGAAGAGCAATTGTCAGCTTGCAGCAAATGATTAGGCTGAAACCAGGAGAGGCAGTATTTCAGAACATCTGCTCCATTTGTCTAACAACTGAGTTGGATGACGCTTACTACTCGAGATGCAGGCAGTGTGAGCAAGTTTTTCATCTGAGATGTGTAAACCAGTAAGTTGTTTCAAGCATTCACTTAGGCCTATAATAATTATTTCACACATTCGCTGATACTAATTATTGTAAGTATTTATTTCTTTCTTTTTTATTTCAGATTGCGTTTAAGAATGAATTCATGTCCCTTATGCAGACTCGCACCATACAATGCTGATATACTAGAGGTAATTTATAAAAGCATAATTTATAATCATTTAAATACACTTATAAGACTGGAAAGATCTTGTCATATAAATATTTTCTTTATTATTAGATTGCTGCTCAAGCATCAACACAATCTTCAGAACCTGTGATTGTACAACCTTTAGAATCTATGTTAGCACAGCCTACCATGGTGCATGATGTAATGATACGCGTAAGAGACAGGGTAAAAAGAAACAGCGTATAAAAAGAATTTGAGGTAAAGGTCTTTTTAAAAACCTTCAAAATTGGATCGTCAAAACAGCGATTGGTATTACACCATTACCAGGCTTGCAACGCGAATTGAAACCAAGAATTTGGAAAAAGGGGTGGAAAAAAGTTAAACCTTTACAATTTATCCCTAGAGAAGTCTGGAGAGCTGCTTGGGTACCAAAGGAAACGCTGAATAAATTCGCATATGCTAAAAAATCCAATTTCAAATAATGGCGTCAATGGCAGGAACTATTATTGCTTCAATGATTATTGATGATATGTTAAAAAATGATGGCGGACAGGAAGCAATCTTACTTGGAAACAATTCTAACGTTTGATGAAACCAGAGCTAAAAACTATTTGAAAATGACAAACTGGGTCAGTGATACGATTGGCAAAGAAAATGTTGGTTTTCCTACAACCACATCATCATCAAAAAATCTGGGTTTAAATACAAGATCAGGCGCGGATCCAGGGGGGTGCTAAGGGTGCTTGAGCACCCTTCGAAATGTCCTAGGAAAATTATGAGTACGTTATATTTGGTAACACACTAGCGCACCCGAAGCGTTGTCAACCTTAAAATTGCGATCGGGTCTCATTTGAAAGCCAACAATACAAAATTTTAATCACGACTCCTGTTGTCGCTGTTTTCAATCAAGCACATTCTATTGACCGAATCTCACTCAGAATAAAACATCAAACCAATCATGTGAGAGTATTTCACGAATCGAGCCAATGAGGGCATCGCATATCATTCTGCAGAAATTGAGCGCGAGCACCCCCTGGTCCGCGAATTTTCATATGCCACAGCAGGGAAAGCCAATCAAAACCAATTTTCAGGAGTGCTCGGCTTTGGCGGGAGCACCCATGGAATTTGAACATTTAACTAGATAACCAATCAGAGTCAATTTTATTTCACTTCACCAATGATGGCTTTTCTTCACGGGTGCTCAAGTTTGGCGGGAGCACCCACAGGATCATACTGCTCTCATACGACCGTGTTTCACAATCAGTTCAGTTCAGCACTTCAAAATGGCGGTCAATCTGTTGAGGGACGTGTCTACGGTTCTCTCTGATAAAGGAATGATCGAAGAAAAGAAAGTTGAACTTTTAAATGATTTAAAATCTAACTGTTTAAAGTCAATGTTTGAAGTTGTTTCAGGACGCATTGAAAAGAAGCTTTCATTGTGTGAGATCTCTAGGCTTCAGTTCCCAAAGACCCAATTGCCAAGAGTGGGGAAACGACAACCAGTGAGGTGAGAAAGTAGGCAGTGATAGACCTATAGATAAATGCTCCTTGGCATGATAATGATTCATTACATTATTCTAGGGTGAGTTTGGTTGGGATAGAGGTAGGGTAGAGTCTACTAACTAGGCCTGTGGCCAGGCAGGGGCAGCAAGCAAGCTTATGGCCTAATGGGCCTAAGTTTCTAATCTAGTAAAGCCTTACCTAACAGGCTATCTCTGCCAAGGTAGCTAGTCTGACAGACCGCCTAGGTGCACAACAGTCTATTAATATAAAGGTTAAACTTAACAAGAATCTTGACAGTTTGATCACTGTTTTGAAGTGCTGAACTGTATGACATACATGCGCTATATTCATTATTGGAAACGAGCAAAAGAATTGGTGTGCTGGTGCACCATGCTCTCTGCAAAACTTTGTCTCCGATGCGCCATTCACATTTCTGCAGACTGGTCGTATTAAATGGATTTAGGTTATAGAAGAGAAACGAGAGTGATCTAATCTGTTACTATTAGTAGGGCATTTTTAAAACATTCAAATAATTTCATCTGAACTTGAAGTTTTACCTGAAATTGAAAATGAGAGATCATTTGATTCACTTATTATCTAGCTTTTTGTTTTTATCTATCTAAACCTTTGTTTTCATGTGATAAATAACTAAGATGCAATTTGTTGATCTCAGAACCTCACCCAATGGAAGCTGTCTCTTCAATGCCTGCTCTATTTCACTTGTTGGTAATGAATCTTTGTCTGTATATCTCCGAAGTCTTACGAGTATTGAGCTGTATATGAATTCTTTGTATTATTCTGAGCATCCCATTTTATATGGTCATTCAAGAAAAGGAAAAATTGTTGATGAGAATACTGTTTTTACATTAATGATCTCTGACGTTGCATACAAGTCATTCACCAAGAATAATAGAATTCCCTCTGTTAAAGCAGAAGCTGTAAATATTGCAAAAAACTTCACTTTTTCATCATTTGTTTGTGTGCTAGCTTTGTCAAGTGTTATTGGTCTTCCAATAGAGTCGTATTATCCAATTGCTGAAGGTCCTGGAGAAATCTCTGAAGAATTATATGAAAATCTTTTCAATTGTTCAGTTTATCCACATTTGGTTCATGATTCTCCTGATTATCCTGATGTTAAGGTTAATTTGTTTCGTTGCTCTGTGGCTGCAATAGATTGCCTTTCTACAAAAAAAATCTATTCAGCTAAGAATCATTTTGTGCCATTGCTGCCATTAGATTTGAAAGATATGGAGTTTCCATTCTCAAAAGCCTTTCCTGTAAATATGTCTTCATCACCTGTATATAGTGTAAAATATCCAATGTTGGCAATGCCTGAAGTGAAACAAGATTTTGAGAAGTCTTTTATGCAAGCTATTGATCATGTAAAGAAAAGGAAATAACTTACAGTTGATTCATTTGTTCAGAAGAAAATAAAATCTAACTTGGACAAAAATGTTCCTGTCATAATAAAAAATGAAACCATTGAAGCTCCAATTTCTAGTGCTGTTTCCACTCTTGATATAAATCAGAGCATAATTGAGAAATCTGTTGTTAGTTCTGTTGATCTTGTTCAAAACAAGGACATAGTTGCTGCAGATAGTAAGTCTAACACCTTTGTTTCATCTGGAACAATAAATGATATTGGATACATCTATGAAACATGCAATAAGCTAAGTGAGGTAGAGAAATATGATCTGCTTGTCAATCACCGGAAGCCAGAGTCTGATTTTCAATTCCCAAAAGGTTCTTCGGGTAGAAAATTTCAGGCTTCATGGCTGTCTCGATTTCCTTGGCTTGTTTATTCTCAGTGTCTTGATGGAGCTTTTTGCATTAACTGTGTTCTTTTTGGTATTGCTGATGAGAGCACTAATGGTGCAAACAAGCTTGACCATCTTTTCAAATCACCTTTTACACAATGGTCAAAGGCACTCGAGAAATTTAAACACCACACAGAAAAGTCCAAAGTGCATGAGGCTGCTACCTTAAGAGCAGTAGGGTTTCGCCAATATATGGAGCATAAGGTTAAGTCAATTGATGTCCAGCTAAATGAGAAAATTGATGAACAGGTCCGAAAGAACAGAGAAAAGTTGAAGCCAATAATCTATGCTATAATTCTTTGTGGTCGAATGAATACTGCCCTGCGAGGACATCGGGACGATTCTAAGTATTACGATGATGAGAAGAACAATCCTGGAAATTTGCAGGAAATTCTCAAATTCTTGGTTCGTTGTGGCTTAAATTTCTTGTTTGAGGAACATCTTGCAAAAGGACCAAAAAATTGCACATATCGTTCCAAGACCACACAAAATGAGATTATAAATATATGCGGTGAGCTTATTGTATCGAAAATTTGTGCAGAAATTAAGTCTGCTAAGTATTTCTCAATACTTGCAGATGAGGCTGCTGATGTGAGCAACATCGAGCAAATGCCTCTTGTTATTCGGTTTGTTGACGGGAACGCTGAAATTCGAGAGGAATTCATGGGTTTCATACCTTGTAACGAAGGAATGACAGGGGAAGCCATTTCTCAAACTATTTTGAAAGCTGTGAAAGATATCGGTCTTGATATGCAATATTGTAGAGGTCAGGGATACGATGGTGCAGGGAATATGGCAGGTAGATGTTCTGGTGCTGCTACTCGCATACAGAGCAGATACCAAAAAGCTCCATATGTTCATTGCGGATCGCATGTCTTAAATTTGTGTGTAGCATCTGCCTGTAACATCCAGTTAGCTCGAAACATGATGGGGGCAGGTTCGAGTCATTTCAGAATTCTTTGGTGCTCACCTAAAGCGTTTTGATCTTCTGAAAAGCCAGATAAAGGCCTTGCTTCCTAAAGCTCGCCATTTGAAGCTCTTAGATGTCTGTCGCACCCGATGGGTTGCTAGACTGGACGGCTTGGAAGTTTTCATTGAAGTCTTCGAAGCTGTTGTAGCAGCTCTTGAAATAATCAGACTAAACGAGTCACGTTCTTGGAACTCGAACTCTGTCACCGATGCTGAATCACTATTCCATTCTATAACGCAATTTCAATTCATCCTTGTTCTGACGGTAGTTTCACGGATTCTTGAGGTCACAAGACCTCTAAGAAAGCAACTTCAAACTGTTGAATTGGATGTTGTTGCCTCGCATGACAAGATCACTTTGCTTTATGCATCCTTAAGACGGTTGCGATCCGAAGTTTACGAAACTCACACAAATGCATTTACCGAAGCTGTCGAACTAGCCGAAAAAGTCGGAAGAGTTCCATCTAGACCTCGTGTTATTCGAAAACAGGCACATCGTGTTAATATACCTGCAGAATCTGTATCTCAATATTATGAGAGAGCAATATCAGTGCCATTTCTTGATCACCTTGTCACTCAGGTTGAGACCCGTTTTTCGGAGAGGAATTTGGCAGTTTTCAATGGTTTTTATGCTTTCCCTAATAAAGTTGTCTGTAATATCGAATGGAAAAATAAATTCAGCTCTTTCCTTAAGGAATGCTTTGATGATCTTCCAGAACCGCGCTACATTAAAACCGAGCTTAAAATGTGGGAAGATCATTGGACTGCAGCACAAGGTGCTCCTCCAACTACTCTTACGCATCTTTTGCCAAAAACTGATAAATTGACTTTTCCGAACATTTACACCGCACTTCAGATCTTGGCAACGCTACCTGTTACAACTTGCACATGCGAGCGGTCAATTTCTGTGCTTCGTAGAGTCAAAACCTATCTTCGCAACACAATGTCTCAGAACAGGCTTAATGGGCTGTCTCTCATCAATGTCCATCGTGATATTGAACTTGATGCTGACGAAGTAATCGATGTTTTTGCAAGGCGCCATCCCAGAAGAATGAAATTGATCGACATTCTAAATACTGATCCGGAAAATGAGTATGCCGGTGCACGAACCAATTGTTGAGCATCCTGTTTCTACGTCGTTCTCGTGATATCGAAGAATTGTATAAAAGTGTTTCACAAGTTCTTCGCTATGTATTATATCTGTAAATATTTCTTGCTATCTGCTAATTCAGAGTGTCTTGTTATGTATTGAAACATAGTCACCCATCTTCCGTGGACTAAGAAATTTTGAGCTCACTCTGCTTTTGTTTTTGAATGCAAAGCCATTAATTTCCTTTAGTTTATGTGCTTTTAGACTATAGGATTCCATTCATTTCCATACTGTTTTGCGCTACCAGGCGTAAAATGAATTTTTTTATCGGAGTGAAGATGAAACCTGGTTAATTTCAAAAGAGTAAGGTAGAAACGACTTGCCAGTTCTGTGGTGTGTGCAGTAATAAGGAAAATCATAACAACAATAGAGCATTCTAAATAATGCTGATGATTTTGATGAGTTAATTTTCAAAAGCTGAACAATTTCTAAATAGATTTTATTTTCATTGCTTTTTTGATGTTTCTACGGTATATCTTTATATGAGTTATTTATTAATGGAACTGCAACCAAATAAGCAAAAGCTAGTAAAAGCACAGGAAAAACTGTCAATTTCCCCAAGCATACTGGTTTTTTAATGCAAACTATGTTATTGCCTAGCTGAAAGCATAGTATGTCTATTTTTAGAAGTTTGTAATGTTTCATGCAATTTTGTTGGAAATGTACCGTATTTTACACACTTTCAAATCACTATATCGTACAATCTAGTAAATTCGTATAATTTGCACTTGCTTTTGCTAGTAGGAGTCAGTTTTTGTTACTTAATAAAGGGCGAAGCCCTAAAAGTTCTTTGTTAATGGTATACGACCAGTTAATTTTGTTTTTATTCTGCCTTCGACGACACATCGGCGCGAATTTAGATGTTGCTGCTGGAAAAGGCTTAATTCTGGGTCTTTAAAATGGGCGTTGGCCACCAATAAAAGTTTGAAAATGGGCGTTTCCCGAGAGTTTGAAGGGCGTGGTCCCAAAAAATTTTCTGGGGGCTACGCCCCCAGACCCCCCTTCCGCACCCCTCGCCAAAAACCCTGGATCCGCCCCTGAAGATCTGCACCATTTGATTATAGTGAAAAGGTTAAAGTGTTGACAAAACTGCATGTTAACATTTGCAATAAAAGCAAATACTTGCTGCCTGGTGTTCGTCTTCAATGGCGATTGAGTCAAAACAGTGATGTGTTTTGTTTGATGAGGAAGACTGGAAACACTTCACGTCTGTACATTTCCGAAGTGAAACTGGTGCTTCGCCACACACATGTTAAAGATGATGTATTGAAAGGAATTGAAAGAACGCTGATGAAAACTAACCCAATATACTCAGTGTGTCAACCTCACATGGCAAGCTACTTAATCAATACCGTAACAACCAGTTGGGTTCAAGATAATGTTTTCAATGGAAAGATACCAAACAGATT
Source organism: Chrysaora quinquecirrha (assembly GCA_014526335.1). Lineage (NCBI taxonomy): Eukaryota > Metazoa > Cnidaria > Scyphozoa > Semaeostomeae > Pelagiidae > Chrysaora > Chrysaora quinquecirrha. Next base: position 990,101 of record JACTAT010000049.1, on the reverse strand, counting down.
GTTTTTTGTGCTGGTCGATAACTCATCATTCAATGAAGTGGATGAAGGAAATCCGTTTGAGTTTGAACATGTTTCTGTTTCTGCCATTCAAGTGACTATTGACAATCAAGAAATAACCCCACCTCTAAGATTGAATTATGATGATGATGATTACTTTGATGCCTACAGTTGCTTGGTGACCAGTTTGAATAATTTACCTAGCCTAATTGATTACGATAGATTCAAACAAGGATCGGCAATCTATGGGTTTGATTTGACACCAAAAGGAAACTGTGCATATGAGCAATATTTGCTTAAAAGAGAGCGTAATCTGAGAATAAGTATAAATTTTGCAAACGCTGTTGACAGTTTAATGAACATTGTAATTTTGGGTGAATTTGATAGGGTCATTCAAATTGATAGTCATAAAAACGTCATTGGAGATTGGTAATTATGGATGATATAACGATTAATAACTGTGAAAAGCTACCTCATTTCCATGGTGTATTCGGGAAAAATGAAATAAAAAACATAGACATTCATTCTCTACCTTGTTCATTTATTTTCAATGAAGATTATTTTACTGGTAAAGGAACCCACTGGGTAGCTGTCTATATTGCTGATGATGGTCGATTGGATTTCTATGATTCGTTTGGTGAACCTCCTTTGTTGAAAGAATTTCTAGACTTTATTAGTCCGTTCAAGCTCGCTTATAACAAGGTTCAAGTTCAATCCTATGAGACTGCTACATGTGGACAACATTGCATATTCTTTCTAATTAATAGAACAAAAAATGTTTCAATGAACTCAATGATTAATAAATATTTCAACATTCAGAACAAGTTAGATAATGATTTATTTGTTTACAACTATGTTAAACGAAGATATAATTAAAGTTTGTTAAAACAGTTTGTTACAATAGTTTAGAATAATTTTACAACAGTTTGTTAAATCAGTTTAGAATTTGGTTACAACAGTTTAGTTTAGAATAATGTTCAAATAGTTAATTAAAACAGTTCAATCAATGTTTTCTTCTTCACAGCGTCTTTCTAGCGAATAATGCCCATATGTCAGCGTGTTAAATCCATCGTCAAGAATGTATCTTTTACCGTCAAAGGGATTCAGCGATGTCTTTTTTCTTTCCGTTGTGTAGATGGTGTGACAGTGTGATTCAATGTTGCGTTGAATGTGTGCATCTGCTCTCATTTCCATCAAACATTTCACATAATCTTCATGCTTCATTTGCTTTTTCACAACATACTTTTTGATTCCTTTTGCTCTTTTGATTGTATTTCCATCATCGATTCGACAGCTATACATCTTTGATCTCAATCCAACAAATTCTTTCATTCCCACACCACCAAGCTCATCTTCCATTTTCCCGATAACTTTCTTGTTTCTTGTAGAGTAATTTGGATGTTCTTTATCATAATTGCGGAAATCGAATCCATCTTCGTGATCTTTCAATACTTTATCAACTTGACCTTTAGACATTTGTATGTCGTAAATGAAACTATCAGTATCCATGTAGCATAGCTCAACTTTTGGAAGGTTTGGCTTTGCAAAGTTGTAGTGGAAATCATACATCAATGTTTTGCTAATATCCAATATGCTGAAACCAATATACATTGGTTTGTTGAGTGTAACTTTCCTCAACTTTTTCTCAACCAAAAGCGTGTCTTCATTGATTTCAATTACTCCGTAAAAGTTTGGATTTCTTACCCATTTTCTCAAGACTTCTCCATCAGTACAGATTCCAAAACGTCAATGATTTCAAACATTTTCCATCGTCTTCCCAAACATGGAATTGTTCATCAACTTGAACAGATCTTTTTCAAAGTTGTTTCTTGCATGTGTTCTCTTCTGGGTATTAAAATCAATGTATTATTTCAGCCATAGACTTTGCTTGAGTTCAATGATTTCATGAACTTTTGTCAGCTTCAAACCCAATTCCAAACATTGCTTCAAATTTCTTTCATGCATGAGGTATTCTTCTTTGTTGAATAGATTTGGTTTTAGCTTTGTTGTTGACTTACACTTTTTTCCATTGAAAAGTTCTTTGTGAGCGTTCTTTTGATGTTCTGATAGCATGTCTTCTTGAACTTGCAATCTTTGCAGCGCCAATGGTAGATCTGCATGATGATCGTGTAACTCGGCTGGATATTCCAAATCGACTTTACGAATATAACCAACATCTTCATTCGATCTTGTCAGCAAAGCATTGATGTCTGTATTTCTGATTTCTTCTTGTGTAAACTGCTTGAAACCACCATAGCGCATTTGTTGCGACATTGCCCATCCATAGAGATTGTTTGCATCCAGATACATCAATGTGTTGTTTTCTGTTGATTTAGCATGCTGTTTCACTGCTATCAAGACACCACCACAAATGCCATCTTCAATCATAACTAGAATGTCCATCTTTTCTTCGGATAACAATTCCAGCTTCACACCGGTCATCTTCAGCATTGCATCCCAGGCCAGCGAAGGAGCAGTTAGATAATTTGCAGGGTCGAGTCTGTAGAATTTCAGACTTTGTGCTCTGAACGATTCGAATATATCAGTCAACAGCAACACATCGGTTTTCAAGTACAGTTTATGATTATCTTGAAAAGTCTGACAGTTGAAGAATTGCCAAACCTGCTGAGCATCTTCATAATCTTCATCACTGATGTCAGAATCATTGAGTTTGTTGTAAAATGCTTCTTTCAGTGATAGAGATGTTTCTTCCATTTTCTCTGCTCTATCCACCCAATCGTAGGGATAAACACCTTTTCTTGTCAGCAACTCAAATGCTCTCTCAACTTCTTCAGCTTCAGCATCTGTCAAATCTCTCCTTGATGGTATTTTCCAATTTCTATAGTCTTGAACATGTTCATCTTTTAGCGGGTTTAAGCATGCCACACCAGGTTCAAACATGCCTTGACGTTCTCTTTTCAATTCTGCGACTCTTTCCTGTTCATTTCTCGGTACCTCAGGATACTGTTGTTGAGTAATCTCATCATGTAGGTAGCCTTTGACAGAGACAAATTGTTCTTTTCATAGGTTGCCAGCTAGTGTTGCCAAACTTGTACTCAGAAATGCAAAGGAGTCAAAGTATTTGATCCCATAAATATTTCTTTCCTTACCATCTTCATTCACATCAGTATGAGCACCAATCTGTGCAGTCATGATCTTTTCTTTCGAATTGGCAATGACCTTTGTATTTCTGCCTTTCAAATTCTTCAGGACATGATGCATGTCATACCCTTTCAGATTGTGGAAGACGTACATACCCTTTCGATTCATCAACACCTCCATGCAGTCTTCGGAATCATGTGAGTGTTTGCTATTATATTCAGATGATTAAAAGTGCAATACTTACAAGCTGGACCTCTGTATTTCCATGTAATGTGGCAATGATCTTTGACTTTCTTTCTGCCCTTGTCATCAAATAGCTGCTTGCAGCAATAGCAGTGTGTAGCCATATCATGTCTTGCATTTTCTTTGGGTGTTAATATAATCATCGGCATGGTTTTCTTAAACACTGCTTGGATTTTCTCATTCAATTCATCTAGTCGATTCATCAACACCTCCATGCAGTCTTCAACAGTATAACATTCCAACGGTTGTTGCCATCTATCATCGATTGATTTGACATAAATGCAATAACTGATCGGCTTGTGTTCTTGATAAGCAGCTCTTCTGTTTGAGCTTTCCAGAATGGATTCAGTAGCTGCATAGATGATAAATGGTAGCCAGCTCTGATGTTTGAAATGTTCAAACTTTAATTCTGTATCTCGGGGATATCCAACAGCTTGAGGGGCCTGACATAACTTTTCATGCTTTTCCAAACTTTCTTGAGTTGTACACCCCAAACAACTTAGTGATTATCACTCCTTAGTAGCGACTACCATGAAGCGAAAAATTCCCCGCCTTAAGCCGAAAAAGGTGATGTACCTGACCTATAAGAATTTCAATGCAGATAATTTCTTGGCAGATGTTTGTAGTTTAGACTTTGGAAGTAGACTTGGTGATGCTAACCAGTTATATAATAACCTCACACGTTGTTTTCAAAAAGTGATAGATAAACATGCTCCGCTTAAAACTAGAATTAAAAGAGGAAATAGTGCCCCATTCATGAATCGTGAGCTAAATAAAGCCATTTATGTTCGATCGATTCTGAGGAAGGAATTCAACAAATTTCCTAGTAAGGAAAACGAGCTGAAATATATAAACCAAAGAGCTTTCATTAAATCTGTATGCAGAGAGTTTTGCAATCAGAAGATCGTGGGGAATACAGTCAAATGCTTTTGAGAGATTCATAAGGACTGCGCCTACAACATGATTAGTATCGAGCATAGACCTCCAGTCTTCAACTAGTCGAATTAATACATGCTGGGTACTGTAAGATTTTCTGTAGGCAGCAATAAAAACAGAGAGGGTCTTATCAAGATGAATCATTAACTGTTTCTTAATTATTTTCTCAAAAATTTTAGAGAAAGCATTTAGCACGCTCACAGGTCTAAAGTGTTTCTCCTTTGTTTGAACCAACTCTCCCTTATCAAGTGGACAAACTGCTGCTCGTTTTCCATTATCCGGGAACCTACTTTCTCGAATTGAGGTGTTTATTGCATCAGTTAAAGGTATTGCTAAGTCATTCACGGCTAAAGATAAAAACCTAGGGGGGATTTGGTCTTCTCCAGTTGATTTCTTATTATCAACAGACTTTTACAATTGCCAAACATCGTCTATTCCAACTTCGTGGAAAGAAAAGGGTTCAAAAACCTGATCTGACTGTTGTTTGATCACTACTATGCTTGGATGGTTCCTGTATTGTTCTATGATCTTTTTAACAATATCTCGATCAGCATCACAGCCAATTGTGTCAGCTATACTAGTCGGTTTCCTACCACTAGTTTTCTCTACAATATTAACATAGTGGTTGTTAAATAATTCCGAAAGAGCCAATTCATCCATAACAATTTTTTCATCATTTACAAGCATTATGTCGTTTTCAGCTAACCCCCCTTTGTTTGGATAGGAAAGGTTTTACTAAATTCCAAAATTCTTTACTGGACATGTTGTTATTTTCTGTTGCCTTCTTAAAATGAGATTTAATTGCCTTTTTCCTTAGAGAAACGCATTTATTTCGCTGCTTTTGTTCATTTCAGACTCTCCTCTCAGGTGTTCCTCAAGGCTCAGTTTTAGGTCCTATTCTCTTTAACTTTTATATAAATGACCTTTTTTTATTCATACAGCAAGCAACTATTTACAACTATGCTGACGATAATACCCTAGGTTTTTTCTCAAAGAATATACCTGATCTAGTGAAAGTTTTGGAAGACGAGTCCAATGTTGCCCTGGATTGGCTAGCTTACAATGAAATGATTGCTAATCCTGAGAAATCCTAAAGAAGGACAGATCTGATGCTACTTGGTGGTGCTGATGCTTGACAAGGGATGCATCTATCTATCACATTTCGTACCATTTTTCCAAGATTTGGAAACCAAACATATTCTCGTAGGAATGAGATTTTGACTGTCCTTGATGTCCTTCATGTGCAATCAAAATAGCATTTTTTCTGCAATGAAGCTGGTAATATGATTTTTGTGCCTCGAAGAATAATGTTGTTTTCATACTCAATGCTGATTTCTTCCTTTATTTGTTTAAATGGCTTTAGTCGATCTGAAGACCATATTCCTGTTTTTATTGCTCCACGTAATGCTCTTAAAGTGTTGTCTTTTTACGTTTCTTGCTGTATCTGTGCCATAGTTAGGGTTGTAGGAACTGCAAATTGCGATACAAACTTGATATACTCTTCAGCACTATCCTCTTTTCGTTGTTTTTCTTCAGGAGGATGTCGAGATAAGTAATCTGCTGGGTTATCTGAGCCTTTCTTGTAAATAACTCCAAAGTCGTATTGTTGGAGATGCAATAGCCACCTTTCAATGCGTGCTGGAGGTCTTGACATTGGATTTGAATAGATAAGTGCAAGTGGGCGATGATCTGTGTAGAGGGTAAGTCGAGCGCCATATACATATAGATGGAAATGTTCTATTCCCCAAACAATGGCTAAACCTTCTTTTTCGGTCTGTGAATACCGATGCTCTGTTGCTGATAAAGCACGACTTGCATATGCTATTATCTTTGTTTCATTTTTCCCATGTTCACGCTGTGTGAGAATAGCGGATAGACCAACAGGACTTGCATCTACCATAATGATGGTTTCTTTCTGAGTGTCAAAATAGGCCATGACTGGGCTCTTCATCAATGCCTGTTTCAAAGTTTCATAAGCAGTGTCTTGTTCACTACCCCATGTAAATACTGTATCCTTGCAAGTTAGTCGTCTTAATGGCTCTGTGATCGTTGCAAAATCTTTGATAAATTGGGAACTATAGTTCGCCATTCCAAGTAGACTGCGTATTTCACTAACTGTAGTCGGTTTTTGAACAGTTCACAAAGGCAGATACTTTCTTTGGATCTGGTTGTGTGCCTTTCGCAGAAAACAAAAGTCAAAAGAATTCCAGATTTTGTTTTAGAAACTTGCATTTGCCAAAATTCAACTTCAAATTGTTATCTTTCAGTGTTCCGAGACATGCTTCTAGTGCTTTGTTGTGCTCTTTGTAAGTTGGGGCAAAAATTATAATATCATCTGCGATATTTTTGACACCTGGTATGCCTTGTAACACTTGCTGGAGTGTATGCTGAAAAATTTCTGCACTCGAATTTGTGCCATAATTCAAGTATTATATCTGATTAGTCCTAAATGTGTTGAAAAGGTTGTGATTGGGCGGCTTTCAACTGCCAACTCTAGTTGATGATAGGCTTGGCTGAGATCCAACTTTGAGAAAAACTTAGCTCCATTTAACTCCAACGATACATCTTTCACAGTAGGTATTGGATGTCTTATTCTCTTTATGGCTGTATTTGTAGCTCTCATATCAACACAAAGACGTATTTTTCCTTCAGTCTTTGGAACTATAACAATGGGTGATACCCAATCTGTCTGTTCTGTTTCAGGAAATTTTTCAATGATGTCCTGCAATTCTAGATTTCTGATTTCTTGCTCCACCTTTTCACGTAAATGGAATGGAACACGGCGTTGTTGCTGTGGTATAGGTGTTACATCTTTGTCCACACATAATTTTATTTCTTTATCTTTCAATTTACCTAGTCCCACAAAGGCATTTTCGTATTCCTTTAAAATATTCCTGACTCCAAGGTCCTGAGTTCGGGCTTCTTCCACGATTTCATCATTCCGGCTTCTATTCAACTGCACATTATTCAAATGCATACTGATCAGTCCCAATTCTTTTGATGTTTTAGAAGAAAGAAGACAACCTCCGTCGTCCGCAGTAACATAGATTGTAGCAACCGTAATTTTCTCATTTGATTCCATTTTAGTCTGGAATTTACCTTTCATTTGAACAGGGGTCTTTGAGCTGAACGGAAAAGCCTTTATGTTTGTTTTCTTTAACTTGATATCACGCAGCTTTTTGAAAACTGATTGACTGATAACATTGATAGACGATCCTGTATCTATGGTGAATTTTACCGTTTCCTGTTGACCACTTAGTTTGATTTTCGCAGTTGGATGATCTGTTGTCGTTGCTTGAATTTGGTAACAATAAGCACTTTCATTTTCACTGCTGGAATCTGAATCTGACTCCATTGTGTTTTTGTTTGCATCGAAAAGGCGTATGTGACTTCCTCTCTTGTTCCGTCGTGTGATTTTTGAGAAGCACTGGCTGGCAAAATGATTTTCTTTGTGGCATTTTGCACAAGGCTTTCCTTTCGCTGGACATTCATTTATATGAGGCCATTCACCACCACATTGTTTACATATACCTTTTCTTTGTCTGTTGCGTGGTCTGGTTGTCTTTTGAGCTTGATTTTGCGGTCTTTTCTTGATATAACTTATTTCATTCTCTGTTTTGCTGGGCCTGTCTTGTTTTTCTATCGCAGTGGCTTGAAACTTGCTCAGTTCATCTTGACGGCCTGCCAATAATATATCTTTGAGCTTCATTTTAGGGTCTTTCAAAGCCTGCTTTCTTAGTCGAGTAGACGATCCATTTAATACAATTTGAACTTTAATTTCAAAGTCCAAATAGTGGAATTCACAAGTTTCTGCAAGCGTCCTGAGGCGGGTATGATATTGGTCGAGTGTTTCTTGAGGGCCTTGAACAGCTTGTCTTAATTTATATACTTAAAAGAGACGGTTCTTCTGTGGTTCGAAATACTTGTTTAATTTCGTAAGGGCTGTATCAAACTCAGCGTCAGTTCAAGTGTCTGGTAACAGTCTTAAGATTTCGCGTACTCGGGGTCCAGCTAGATAGGGTAGCAGTGCTCTTTTCCTTTTGTTGCTAGTGATATCGTTAGCTACAAGATACGTTTTAAAATCTTCTACCCATACCTTCCACTTTGGTGCAACACTCGCTCCCACATCAGTATCAGGATTAAAGGGCGGTAACTGTAACTGCAAATTCATTGCTCAATGTCTCAAAGTTTTGGGTGATGATTCAAGTGAACATGTATCAGGGTCAGAATGCAGAGCCTAGCTAACTGTTCCAATATATGCAACCTGGCCTTGAGATAGAATGCCAACTTTGTCACTTGACATTGTAGAGTATGAATTCTAAATAGAATCTATACTGCACTTTGCATGTTAAAAGATTGCTTTTAAAACTGAATATTTTGGAATTACATGGACACAGTTTTTGAAAGTCATTATGTGTACATCTATTGTCAATGACAATCTGGTTCTCACCCAAAGTGAAAAACATATAGAAGGAGTAATGATAAAAAAAACCAAGAGGAAGAAGAAAAAAAGATGTTCAGATTCTTTTAGTATCTCATATTCATAACATAACACTCCTTAAATATTTCACCTCATCTTTTACTTTTGAAAAATCTTTATTCAACAAAATGTGATTTCTCAAATCAAGGCTATTATTCTCTACTTATACAGATGACAGAGGTATTTCCTGGTTCTCTATTGAACTGAAAGGTAAATATTAGTTCCATAAAATTGAACTCTGAAGATCTATAATCTGAAATTTACCTTTCACCTTGTACATCTGCTTTGCTTGGCAAGTTAAATGGCATCTCCGATTAAAAAAAGAACATTGGGCTTAACTTTTATATTTTTGTCTTTCAGATGAAGTTTGCCTAATCGTTGGTCCAATTTTAAAATTTGCTTGTTCCTATTGTATGTCAAACTAAGTAGACTAACAGAATGCATTTAATACACAAAAGATTGTATTTGTCTAGCAGATGTAAATAACTCCATTACAAGTGGAAATTTCTTGAAAAAATTCTCATACCAAGATTGCTTACACCCTTCTTAAGCTCTCTCAAACAGTGAGAATCAGTGTTTGTGTCACTTACCAAAATTTCAGGCAACGTATCTGGCGGAACATATTTTGGACCCTGAACATTCTGGAGAAGAGCAATTGCAGCAAGCTGCCCAATAAAATAGTAATCTTCTGAAAGATGTTCCTTGAGACCCTTGTTAGTGCAAATTTTTATCTTGTGTTATTGTCTTCTTGTTCCCTTGTGTAATTTGTTTATTTACTTGTAGTCTCGTGTTTTCTAATTTGTATTTGCATGAATGTTAATTTTTAATCGTATGCCACGTTGCTCAAGCCCATATTAGGAACTTCCGTTCAGCTTGCAGATTTGCACTCTCGTGCGTTTCCTGTGGCTATAAGAGCTTGCGTCCTCCACTGTCAACACACATTCTCTCCTTTTTCACTTGGTATCACCACGTCACAAGAAGAAGAAGCCGTCTTGGCCTAATTGAGTATTGAGGTCTGGCCTATTTGTTTTGTTGCTGTGTCGTGTTGTGCTGCATTTAGGCCATTCTCGCTGTGGCTAGGCCCATCTACATCGTGTTGCTGCTGTGTTAGGCCGTGCAAGCTTCGTAGCTACAGGGACACATAGATTGTAAGTTACGCATTAATTAATTACTTTATTTATTTACTTGTCTATTGATTTAGGTAGTTTATTTAAATTATTTATCGGGAAGAATATTTACGAACATTTGAGAAACTTTTTGATTGCTGAACCAGATGCAAATTTATTGTTGAATTTTCAGTTTTGTTTTGCTTATATTAGACTTTCAGATTATAATTTGTATTTATTAACTTTCTTTAGCGAACCACCCACATATATACATAAAGAGAAGGCCTGCTGTGTTTTCTGCTTTGTTTCTGTTCGGCGTGATCTGGACGTGTGCGTTTGAATCCTGTAGCTGTGGGCTACACCCTGTTCAAAATACTTTGTTGCTATTTCCCTATTGCACAATCTGATCCACTCCTTTCTATGGCCTCCACTATCTACTGCTTGTTCACCATAAACATCAACTTGAAATGTTTTCCTGGGATCATTGACTGATCTCAGCTCCTCCAATGTTGTGGATAAAATATTTTTTCTGTCAACAAGTATGTAATAAGTGTCACCCACAAGCTCAATTCCTGAATTTTTGACTTCCAATTCATGCCCTGTTACCACTTTCTTCTGCAAATATCGCAGAATTTCTGCTTGATCAGATATTGTTTCTGGCATATCTTTGGCAATCTTGATAAATGTTGCTGTTTTAACATCATCAGTTGTAGTTTTCTTTAATTCTACATCCAGAACTTTACTACATTTCTCATCTGGTTTTGACTGATCCACTCTTCTGGTGTTGTTTTTTGTTCCTCTTTTTTGAAAAGGAAAGGATTTGCATTGAGCAATTCATCATCAGAATCACTTTGCGGAATTCGATCAAACACAAATTGTGCGGCTATCTTCAATTATATGCATAACTGTCCTTGACCTGCAATTTTATCACTACATGGTAATTGTATGCTGTGCCAGTTCCTAAATGCATTAGTGAAAACTTCTTCTGTGAGACGTTGATAAAATCAAAATTTTCTTTACCAATATGGGAATACTTTCCTTGAAGTGCAAAAGGCACTTTTCCCCTTATTGCTTTCTCATTGTCACTCTCAGTGAGAGTGATTATACCCCTTTCGAGGATCATATCTGTTGTAAGGGTATCTACTCCACCATCGCCATTTGATTTGGTAAGGAGGGCAAATTCAAATGGATTGCTTTCTTTTTTTTCCTTACTTGAGCGACTTCCACTTGTTAAAGCTTACAATCCACTTACACTTCAAAATGCTCGTAGCCTCTCGTTTTGATTGACTCATCTGTAGAGACCGGCAGATGAACTGCTTTGCATCATCGACCTGGCACTTGCTGGTCGTTGTTCTGTTGTTGCTCAAATTGTTTACCCTGTTGCTGTTTAATGCCATTGATGCTGCAGTTGTTGAGCTTGCCTAAAAAGGATGACAGCTTCCTCAATTTGCGCACACTGTGTGTCTTCGTCGATCTTCAAACAGCAGACCAGAAAAATGGCAGAAAAGAAACAGCAGTTTGAAGGGCCTGGGAACATCGTGGATTGAAGTGTTGCTGTTGATGCTATGCGATTTTCTGTGGTTGTTATGCCCCCAGCAAAAATGGTAGATGGAGGTATATGGAGATATAAAGCAAATGAATTAAATGGAAGTATTAAATATTTCATGGAAGTTTTAAATGGAAGTATTGAATATTAAATTAAAAGATTGGATTATTAAATGGAAATAAGAAATAAAAATATTACATGGAAGTATTAAATGGAAATATTGAAAATTAAATGAAAGTATTAAACGTAAGTATTAAATAGTATCAAACCAGTCTTGCACGGCATATTTTCTCATTTTTCTGTACTGAACCTTATGTTCATGCATCTTGCGCATGTACCAGCAAGCTCTCGCTCCATGTCCGCCATTTTTGGTTATGATTTTTGCACAATGAGGTTATCATTCCAGTCTTTTTATTTATAGTTCAATGAATGCAAGGTAGTTATTTGAAATCTCATAACTATATCATTTTTGAAAACAGGGCTTTCAATTCTTGACAATGAGTGTCTCTTGAATCCTTGCGCCAAGAAAAAGTATGACCATGAGCCTTCTAGTTATATCAAAAGCCTTTGCCCATCTCATTGGTACTTTGCTGCAGCATGGGAATCTCCCTACCTACTGTGTGATATCAAATCAACTTAAACAATATTTCTCTGTTGTCTTATCTTACTTCACAAGGTCTTCCTTTTTGTCGTAGTACTCTTCATCTTTCACATAGTGCAGAGCTACTACACGACCATGCATCTTAGAAGAAGTTCGAGAACTGTTCACTTTCGTTATTCAAACAAAACATTAGCAGAAGAAATGTGAAGAAAATCTAAAATGTGCACTTTCTCACTCCTACCTCTTATCCACAGAATCATTTGTGGATATGATAAGGCTAGCTGCTTTAGGTGTACCCAGGCTGAGATTTATGGACCCTTGCATGAGGCCTTCTTGCAACTGCAGCACAAATTTGCTTATTGCCGCACAAGATAGCAGGTCATTGACAAAAAGTAGCATTGCTGTTTTTCACATCGCTTTCCTAGACGAAAGATTGTACTTGTTGCAAAGGGTATGGCAAAAGAAATGAAACAATATTCAAACTAACTATCAAAAACATTTGTTAACAACAGCTTCTGAGCATTTCTATCTCATTTCAAAAAGAATATGAATTTCTTATTCCAAAAGATTGTGTGTTTCTATGGGTACGCCCCGCCATATGGATTTGTTTTGAAAGTACGAAGATTCATAAATTAAATAGGCATAAATCCAGGCATAAATTAAAAAGTGAGTCCTACTTCATCATTGGAAAGCTGTTATGGTTTTCTGTTCTTAACTATACACACAAATGGAAACTCACGTTGTTGTCCCACTAACCGTGGGATAAAAGTGTGAATTCGAAAATGAAAAGGCCTTACCATATTCAGCTTGTCTAAGTTTCGAAAGCTTCGCAACCATTGATGTGCAGTGGGAAAGCCAGTCATCCATTTCTTTGCCTTTTTATTGATCTCTTCCAGTAGTGCATCACCACTTTGATAATGGCCGTTGCTTGATGTTCTGCTAGCAGTCATTGATACATTTAGAATCTCCTTTACATATGGCGGTGCTAGGCAGTGCATTTTAAAATTATTGAAACATATTTCACGGTATGGTGGATGATTTCTTCAAAAAAAAGAAGGGTTAGCTTTGATTTGGCTGCCGTAATCGCAGTTGAATCTGCAGCTATTGTGCCTGATCGCAGTAACGTTAATGCATGGAGATAAGTCAACACTATCTCCATGCAGTATTGATATTTATTATTCTTCACCGCATTCACAAAAGACCAAAAACCCCGTTAATTTGGTTGTGAGCCAACTAGTAGCTGTTGGCGAACATATGGCAACAAAAGTTCATCAGTCATTGCAATATATAAGATTTCCAGAATGTCCCATAATTTGTGGTGATCATTTCCTTTCTGTATATAATGCAGTGCATTTTCACTGACGAAACCAAGGCTTTTAGCGACTTCTTTCATAAAAACATGCCAATTTAACTGCATGAAAGACTTTGCTGCATTCATTTCGAAGTGCAGTAGATCTGGCATTGGGACGATCCAATCAAATTCCCGTAGAGGATTCCCATTAGCTTTTTGGCAGTCATGCTCTTCAAAGTTTGTGTCACCATATACCATCGAACTGTAGTGTTTACATTTGAAAGCATTTTTCATCAGTTTGACTATGATAAATTGCGCCATCATTCTCCAGGAACAGCCATTCCCTCTTCGCATCTCAACATAGCATGCTATTCCGGCTCTTTGACCAAGTGTTAGCAAAATATCTGAAATGTTTTCGAATCCAGCTGGATTTTTTAAATCTGGCTCCCCCACCTTAAAGCTGAGAGAATTTGGTTTCACTTTCAAATTGAAATGTTTGTACGGTATTGCTTTATTAGTAGTGACTTGGCTTGCAAATTCACCGGCCGCATCCAGTTTGCGCTTTTGCAATCGTCCTTTACAGTTTGTGCAGACTGTGTAAGTGGGATCGTTAGAGGCTCCACAATCAAAGCACACCTTTTCATTTTCTTGCTCACTCTTCCTTCTTACTAAAGCATCTATGAAGTCTTCGATTTTACCGTCGCTGCACTGTTGATGTTTCCTTACAAATTCTAATCACTCAGTCAACAAACAATTTCTTGAGGCTTGGAAATATTCTTCTGTACTGGAGGTGATGTCCATCAATGTCGACACTAAGCTTTAATCCATAGGTCTAAATAGCCAATGTGCGGGTTTCAAATCTTCCCTCATTTGCAGGTCACTTTCGGGATCAATCACCATATAGCCATGGCTTGTTATCACACTTACTGGCACAGAACTGCTCCCTGCTCAGACATCGTAACGTAGTCCGACAACCTGTTCATTGTCAAACATACATCTTACAACAGCAGTGGGGAATTGAATTTCATTCTTTGCTTGTTCAGCAAGCCACTTTGTCAGCAACTGGTACGATCCAGCCGCTGTAGTTGAACCAAAAAAACAAAATTTTAATTGTAAAAATATATAAAACGAAATTTTAATTGTAAAAATATAAAACGAAATTTTAATTGTAAAAATATATAATCCCCAGAGTAAAATAAAACTAAACGTATCGGGCTGTGCCCTTCATCAGTAGTAAAGAAACGGTTGAAAAGAAAAGAATAAAAGAAGCCTAGAATGATAAATAGAATGAAAGATTCGAATGAGAGAAAGGAAGGAAAATGTGAGGAAAGTGAGTAGATCCTACGAAATGAAATAAAAATAAAAATAAAAAAATGTGCTACAGAAATGAAAAATGTTTGTTAAGACCATTAGGAACACGCGTATTAAGTTTAAATATAATCCTTTTTTCTAAAGTCTTTCTATTATTAGCGTCCACAGGAGCAGTCAAAAGTCCACAAACAATCATGTCTTCTAATGTATGTCCATCTGAATTGTAATGTTGTGAGACATTTATATCTCCTTGTTCACTTCTTCTAACATCCTCATGTACTTTGTTTTGCACGTTCCTTAAATGTTCACCAAATCTTTCGTTTAACTGCCTGCAAGTCTCACCAATGTACAAAAATCCACACTTTCTGCATATAATGCAATAAATGATACAAGAGGTAGAGCAGCTGAATCTTTTTTTAACGGTGAAGGAGTTGTTATTATTTGTTATGGTGATTTGGTTGGAGACATGGTTGCATGTTCGACATCTAGCGTTATTGCAGGGATAAGTACCAGGGTATTCAATGTTGTGGTGTAGTTTAGAATGAACAAGAATGTCCCGAAGATTGTTGTCTCGACGAAATGCCATAAGCGGTGGTTTCTTGAAGATTTCTTTCGTGTCAGGACCAGTTTGCAGAATTCTGTAATTTTCGTAGATGATCTTCTTTATGGGCATGGATAAGGGATGGTAGGTGAGAGTGAGCGGTATTCTGTCTTCAATTGTTTTATTTTCATTGGCAATTAGGGATTGTTCTCTAGTTATTCTGGATACCCGTTCTAAGGCTTGATGGATGATGTCTTGCGGATAGCCACTGTCGATGAAGAATTTGCACATTTGTTTAGCTTTATCTTTAAAATCAGGTTTATTTGAGCACAGTCTTTTAAGTTGTAGCAATTGTGAGAATGGGATGGAATTTTTGCATTTAATAGGATGTGAAGATGAATATGAAAGGTAACGATGAGCCATAGACAGAACCATTGTAGTTGAACCATTGACATTGACTAGCAGCTTGCTGCCAAAGAATGAATAAGTCAAAAGGTCTTGACAGAAAGAAGCGGGCAGAACTAACAGTTTGTTTTGTGAGCTATAGATTTGGTCAATGCAGGATATAGGCAGGATTCAGGATATAGGCAGGACTCACAGACATATTTCGATTGCTCAGTTAAATATCCCCTGTTGATCAATGCAGATATGTTTGACTTTTTAACTCTTTCTGAAATTTTTATGTTAAGAAGTTTTCACGAATTGCTCACATGTGCAGAGCAGCTACAGAGTGAAGTGCTGACTTCTCAAGTTAAAAAAAAAACGTGACTTGGATTAATGTAACTTGCTACTATTCAATATCACTATAACGTGTCGAACCGCTAAGCTGTCTGCAAAATACTGAGAACTGTTACAAAAGCCTGACATTAATAGGCATCAAAGTCAATTAATTTCCATAGCATAATAGTTATGTGCTAAATGTTTGTAATCGCCAATGAGCCTGATTTGTGTAGCCTAGGCTTTAAACACTTTCTATAAGGATCTGGTACGTCACATCAACTTTTGTCTTTAATGAATGAGAAAGAAGGATTTTGCAATGGTGAAGGAAATTAGGAGAAGGCGCTAAAGTCAATTAATTTCCATAGCATAATAGTTATGTGTTAAATGTTTGTAATCGCCAATGAATCTGGTTTGCATAGGCTTTAAAACACTTTCTATAAGGATCTGGTACGTCACATCAACTTTTGTCTTTAATGAATGAGAAAGAAGGATTTTGCAATGGTGAAGGAAATTAGGAGAAGGCGCTAAAGTCAATTAATTTCCATAGCATAATAGTAATGTGTTAAATGTTTGTAATCAACAATGAATCTGGTTTGCATAGGCTTTAAAACACTTTCTATAAGGATCTGGTACATCACATAGACTTTTGTCTTTAATTAATGAGAACTGAAGGCTTTTGCAATGATGTAGAAAATTATCAATAAAGACAAGTGAAACTTGTATTTCCATTTTCATATCTGCAATTTCAAACGTGCTGATAGGTTGTTGCAACAAATTCAGTTTTGACTTGCAATTTTGTTAAAATGTCAGCAGCACGACAACTTCAAGAAAATTTGTGGTGGGAAATCACAGTTCTTTGTTCGATCAAAGGGTACCATGTTTTCTAAATTCGCCCATCGATGGATATTTCCATGAATGTAGTTCCTGATGTAGGAAATACTTATGACGAGAATGCAATGAAAGTCATGATGCCTGAAGAAGCTGACATCCCAGAAGAGTTACTTCCCAAGGTAACAAGAGAGGGTGATGCAAAACGGCCCCCACAAAAAGTTAAAGATATTTTGGGAAAGCAAGTTGAAAGGGTGCCTGCAAATCTCAGCAAAGTCTTCCGTTTTCTTCTCCTGAAAGGGCTTACGGAAAAGATTATGCGTCTTTATGGTGGGAAGGCTGGCCACTCAGTTAATCCACAAGTTCACCAATCATTTCAAAAGGCGAGGACAAGGCATGGTAAGGACAGAGCTGGTGGAGGAGCGGAGCTCAATTGTAGCTATTCTTTGAGGGTGAAAGAGAAGGACTTTCAGGTTGTTAAATCAGCCTTTAAAGACAAACTTTCAGAGGAGGGCTACAGGAAAGTTCTTTTTTAAAAAAATATGTTCTTAGAATTGTTATTTCATTAAATTCGGGAATTCAAGTATCAATGAAAAGTTTAGTTTTTTAATTTTATTCACTACTTTAAGGGATTTTTCTACGAAATATAGCTAGTTAAAAGTATTGGAAATAAACTTATCCGAAAGACTTAAGTTTTTGACATTCGGGAATATCATCTCACAAACATTCAGCAATGTAACCCTTTCAAGTGTGTACAGAGAACAAATCATCATAAAATGAAACTCATTCTCCACAGCCAATACTCCCGTAATTTTGCAAACTTCACAAAATCTTTCCTCTCTAGGTGATTTTTTCCGAGTCTTCCTGCTTCTATATGTAAATTGTGCGCACTGAGTCTATGTTTTGAGATGAAATTTCTAGTTTTAAAATCGAAAATAACATCTAAATAAGTTTCAAATTTAAAAACAGTTTGAAAGTAGCAAAGGTTTCCATTTTTCTGTTCGTAATAATATGATTCTGAAGTTTTTCCATGATGTTCATTTTAAAGAATTGCGAAATCTCAGACTTGACTTTGTGAACGCTAATTCCTTCATTTACATTATAATATTTACATTATTATAATGTGCAATTAGAGATTGAGCTTTTGAGACCCAATTAGACAAGCCTACCCTTGCATCAACACGTTGCATTTCAAAAGCTTTGCTTGTATAACAATCAGAATCAAGACTTTTTAGCCTAAAATAATACTTAATAATTTTTATGTGCCTAACTGCTAATAACGGAATTCTGCCAAGCTCAGCGTAAACTGTGTCAGAACAGGTTGAAGACTTCAACCCCAAAGCGTATTTACAGGCCAAGAGATGAAGTCTTTCAAACATTGGCCATTCATTCATTTGCACCCCAAATTTCTGACCCATAGTTATTATCGGAGAAATCGTATGGTCAAATAGATACAAACAATCTGGGATTAAAGCCGTCCCATTCACGACTCTTTGCAAGTAGCGAGTAATACAATTTTTGAGCTTTTTCTTTCACTTTCTCAACGTGTACTGAATATGACCCATTGGATTTAAATGTGACCCCTAAATATTTATAGGAATCACATTCTTTAATTTTATTCCTTCCTACAGTCCATACTATAACAGATGCAGATTTACGCTTTGGCTTTTTCATTATCATGATTTTTGTTTTTTCCTTATTTATTCCAAAATTAAATCTATTCGTAAATTGATACAGCTCATCAAGCTGAAGCTGCAGGTCCTCCGCTCTATAAGCGACCAGTACAAGATCATCTGCATATAACAGAGTATGAACTTTCATGTTACCTAATAAGACCCCTTGAGAAGATT
This sequence comes from Chrysaora quinquecirrha, assembly GCA_014526335.1. NCBI lineage: Eukaryota > Metazoa > Cnidaria > Scyphozoa > Semaeostomeae > Pelagiidae > Chrysaora > Chrysaora quinquecirrha. The sequence goes on along the minus strand of JACTAT010000049.1, from coordinate 971,549 downwards.
TAGAAATATTGTTATTTATGTCATTCAAAAAAAAGACCAGAAAATAACGTACTCAGTAAGCAACCTTGACGAACACCCCTGGAGCAAGAGAATAGTTTTGTAATACCATCATTACCCCGCACAAAGGATTTCACTTTAGAATAGAGATAGGCAATAACACCGAGAAAGTTTCCTTGTATACCATAGGTTGGAAGTTTGTGCAGTAGAATTTTATGATCAACAGAATCAAAAGCTTTTCTGAAGTCAACAAAGCAAAGAAATAAAGATTTATCTTTTTGCTGAAAAGACTTCTCAATTAGAGCATTAAGTGTGAATATATGATCATTCGTCTGATAGCCTTTTCTATAAGCAGCCTGATTTTGATGGATGATGTCAAAATCATTAGCAACTTTTTGCAACCTTTCGAGCAGAATCCCTAAGAAAAGTCTACCAAAAGTACTCAATAACGTTATCCCTCCATAGTTGTTTAGATCAGATTTGTTTCCACTTTTGAAAAGAAGAACTATTCTGCCAATAGCCCATTCCTCAGAAAATTCACCACTGTCAATTATCTTATCAAACAATTTAGTAAAAGCAATGAAGAAAGGATCAGTAAGATAATTAAACAGTTCTGCTGTAATCAAATCAATACCATCCAATTTTCCAATTTTTAAGTTTCCAGTAGATTGTTTTACCTCATCTATGGTTATTTTAGCATCTAAACGACAGTCAATAAGTTGAGTGACTTCGTCATCTATATTTGAATCGCACTCTAAATCACTAAAAGGCATGTTATCATTTTCACATTTCAAAACTTTTTCGAAATAATTTGATAATTCAGTGTTTCCAAAATTAAATTTTGGACTAGGCTTTTTACTTTTAAGAGCTTTCCAAAATAGTTTTGGATCATTAGTTTTTAAGCTCAGCAGCTTGGTCTTTTCTAACTCGATAAACCATTTACGTTTCTTTTTCAAAACCCTTTTATACTGTTTTCCTGCATCAAAATATTAAGCAAGTAGAACAGCAAGTGAATCTGTACATGTGTAGTTTAATCTTAGTTCTTTTTGGTATGATTTTCTAGCAGAGTTGAGTATCCTCTTAAAAGACTTAAAATCATCATCAAACCATTTAGCTTTATTATATGCTCTATGTCCACTTCCAAAGGGATTGACATATCGGAAACAGTTGATCGAAATATTTACAAGTTCAGTTCCAGGCAGCTTTACCGTATCTTCGACTGGTATATTGTCGGCTGAATATACTTCTAGATGAGATAAAAAACATTTTCTACCTGTATAGGGTAAAAAACAATGGAGAATTCGAATTTTTCAGTCAAATTGTCAAAAAATGTTACGGGGGCAAAATATGGGGGCTGGGACATATGGCCCTTCAGGCCTTTAAAGGTATAAATCGCAAAAAGGCACAAAGAAGAAAAATCAAAAGAGCTTTAAAGTAAAACTTTTTTGTCAACAAAAGAATGAAAATTAACATAATAACATAAGGGTCTTTAAAAGTCCGGAAGTTAGCTAGTTCTTCACTTTTTGTGGAAGTCTAGAAAGCAATTTCTTTTTTCAGTGAGGCAAAGACCTTTATTGCACTTCTGGCATCCAATTCTTGTTTTGTCCCCACAGTGAAAACAGCAAGGTCGATCTGGTCTGTGTATTGGCCAATGATTGCAGCCTTTCTGGGTTGCTTTTCTGCTTGATTTGAGGCTTCATTCTCTACGCTGGGTCTTCCCCTTCCTCTTCTCACTGACTGTCCCTCTGCTAATGATGCTGATACTGAAGAAACAAAATGGAGAAGATCATCTTGTCTTGCAGATGGAATTCCATTTTGTTTGCAAATCCTGCGATACAGGCATCATTTATTTATTGTTGCAGATGCCAACGCCCAGAAAAAGAACTGCATGTAGCCTTTTTTGCTTTTGTGGTGGAGTCGATATAGTGCTTGAAACATGTCAAACAGTTCGACACCACTGATACCTCCATTAAAAATCTTTACAATGTTGGGTCTTTGTACTTCAAGAAACTTGCGTGCTTTTCTTGACCACCTTTCCACAGTGTCTGCAGGATCAATAAAAACATAGTTTGACGCAAGCTGGACAAGCTTTTTGTCAAACCATCTGACAATTCTGATGCTAGAATTAAGATCAATCGCACTAGAAAATGATCCTCTTCCATTCTTTTTCAACTCTTTTTCACTAAGAAGTGTTTTCTCACAGCCTCTCAGACGATCTGCTCGAATTGTTCCAGTTGCAGGCATTCCCCATGCCTTCAGCTTGATTAATAATTCTGGAAAGTTGAAATAATTGTCAAAGTACACTTTGTAATTCTTGTGCTTTGGCAGTGTTTGACACATTCTCAGAACAATATTTCCAGATACATATCCACAGCTGTCTTCAGGGCTAAGCGTGCATTCTTGAGGGTCAGGTGCACCATCAATTTCAAAAGAGTAGCAAAAGCCACTCTTACCATTGTGGGATAATCTTCTACCTTTGAAAGGGATAATCTGCTCATCTATTGAATGGTCTTCTGGGATTACTTTCAGACAGTTTCTTTTCAGGGATCTCAGAAGAGGACGGACTTTGAAGGGTTTATCAAAGTTAACAGCAAGAAGTCTTTCAATTTCACCCTTTGTTGTTCCAATGCTTCCTCTCACAATATTGCTTTGGGTGGAATAGAGGTTTGTTTGATCACATATTAACTGGATCATTTCGTCTGAGAAAAACTTCTTAAAATAGTCAATTGGATTCTTAATTCCTTCGATGTCAACATTAGTGTTCTCATTGAACAAATCCCCATGTTGGTCCGATCTCCATCTATAAGCATGAGGCTGAGGGTAGTCAGGCTCTTTATGTGCAAGACCAGCCAGAGGAACTATTGACAGATAGAAAAGGCCAGGAACTGCAAACTGTCCTCTCGGATCTTTCGATTCTTGTGGCGATTAAAGTAAAATGAAGCAGTACGGCAGTAACACTGCAAAGCGACAAGAAGACAAAGCAAAAAAAGATTTGCGAATTAGTAATGACATACCACCGGAAGACCTTCCTCTTTTGGACTGTCTAGGGCCCTCATAGTGAAATTCAAGAAAGTTTTGATCTAAGTTATGTTCTACCGGATCTGATTTATCCCTCCATGTTTCACTAAAACAAATCAAATTGTTTTTCTTCAATAAACTGGAGAAAAAATTTGATTTGATAAACTGGAGAAAAAGTTAGCCCCAATTTTTTTTGCCTTGTTAGATTTCAAGCCATTAACATTCCAACAGCAAATGCCATGAGAAGATGCCACAGAGAATCTCTTTTCCAATTCAGCATGTCCTTAGTCTACCGTTTACAAATGAAAGAGACCTTCAGGTGACTCGCGGTATAGAAATGAATTTCACAGAAATTTGATGAAAAAAGAAAAAAATTTAGTTTTTCTTCAGCAAAAGAAAGAAAGAAAAGAATACACAAATCATAACACCCTCTCTTAGAGACTTTTATATTTAACATTTCAGCAAAAATTCTCAGATATTTTCTCAGTTTAAAACAGATTTAAACTAACAAACAGAAGCTTAACTTTGCAGTATGTTTCAAATTTTTGTAGCATATGCAGCACTTTCATGCTTTCCATTTTAATATATTTTGAGAGAATACACGTAGAAATCATGTGGTTTCAAACAGACTAGTTGAATGGCCACTGTGGCATAAAAATTTATTTGCTAGAGACTCCCTTGTTTAACCTGTTAGAGGTTCCCTTCATTTCTATGTTCCCCATTCCCCGTTTCCCCTTTTAGACCTAGCCACAACTATGAAATTATGTAATTTTATGTTATTACTGAATATTGACTTTTCTTTTGTAATGCAAAATAAAGGATATGCCAATATGCATAAGGAATAGATTGATAGAGATTTCTTGTTTCAATATTAAATCCATGACTGATTGGCAAACAAATGGCAAAAAGTTAAACAGGCCAATACCCCAATACCTCTTCAGCAACCTTTGCTTTGAGGGCAAATTATTTGTCATGCAAAATTCACAACACTTAATTCAGTTGGTTTGAAATCACACAGACCCTAGCATTTTACCACCCAACAATGGTTGACTGATTAGAAGAAACGTACCAGCAAGATAAATAGGCCTACAAGGGAATTGTTTAACATAGGCCTACTAAGTGATAGGAGCAATTGCTCCCATAGGCCCTTTGTCAACCATTGGCCTGAAAGATGGTAAATAATTTACTAATTATTACAGGACATTACTTATTATAACATTTCTCATTGCCCTATGATGGGAGACGGATCTCTCCAGAAACGTTGCCCTTACTACCTAAATATCAAAGGCTTGCCATGATAAGTGATGACTATCATGTCTAATACGGTAATTATTACAAATTCTAGCCTACTGTATATTAGCTTTATTTTATTCTGAGAAATCTATTTCCAACTAAATTCACATACACTACCTATCATATACTATACTACATTTCTACATTTCGATCTTTTATGAGTTTGATAAAGCAATTCTAGGCCCACTTTTTGTAAACAATTTGCAGTCGTCCTAGTAGACCTAAACTTTTTGTTTTTGTTAACGATTCTCATCACCATTTCGAAGAGGAAACCTGTTAGGCAGACCGAAAGCTATAACGTATAACCTGTAGGCAATCATCATAATCTTTTATTCCAGAACAATGCCTGATAACTTACGGCCAAGAAGTACCAAGAAGTAAGAAGGGGCAAGACAAATGCTAAAAGCCGCCCGCCATTACTCTGTTTTCAACGTTGAACTCCATGGACAGATTAGAGATTAATGCAGAGACACGATCATAGATTAATGCAGAGACAATAGGACAATCGAGATTAATGAGGGAGACAAAAGAACAATCGATTTCTCGCATTACAAAAGACTAGCCCTGGCCCCGAGGCGCGCTGCGCGTGCCTCGGGTCGTGCTTTTGCGCTCCGCGGGTCACTTGGGACCCCCGCCTTGCAATGGTTGTTTTTGAACGGGGTCATTCTAAATAACAAATCAGTTTGATTAGAGGACACGATCACTGCTAGGAAAGTATGAGGCAAAACTGTTTCAGTGTGGTGTCTTAGCGTAGAAGAAAGCTCCACTGTTATACGAAGTGACGTGAATGAGACTGTCATAGTATGCACGGGAAATTAGTTTAGTTTGATTGTATGCAATGGTTTGGGGGAGTATTTTATCACCAAGGTATTGCATGAACGGTTCGAAGCTGGTTAGTCTTAACTTAGTTTCAGTGACTGTCTGCACGAATGGCTTAGTCTTGAAGTGGAAAGAAGCTTTAGCGTTTATAGTGCTTTAACTGGAGAAGGACGTTGGTGTCCGTGAATCATGGACGGGCGCAGTCTTTTAACGTTCTATACATGGAAGGTAAAAGGCACTGCTAGTGACCGTAACGATGCTACTATTCACGTGGATTGCTCTTTGTATCGAAGGGAGATTAGTGACAATGAGGTAACATGGCACCGGTAAATCTGCGACGGAGAACGGAATTTTTGAAAACGGTTTCCAGAGTGGAATGTTTTCAAAACGGAACTTTGTTAAAACGTATCCGTGTAGACGTTGCCCCTTAGAAATGGCCGTGTAGACGTTGCCCCTTAGAAATGGAAAGAAATGCTTCGACCATAATGTGCAGCTGGTTCCTAGGTCCTCGTCTTTGGTTGTTCTTCCGTACAGTTGCTGTACCCTTGGTCCATTAATGTCTGACTGACTTCAGGTGTGGATTGCAAAGCACTTAAACTTTAGTCCCAATGACAGTAAGTATGGGTCGCTTGGTGTTTTGAGTGCTTAGTATTCCTTATTCCTTATTTTGCAGCAGGTTCCAAGTCCTTCCATAGGCGTGGATTGCGGAAAACCTTAGTGTAAAGGACAATATCTTGACAGTAGGTATTCATCGGTTGCTGTTTTCTGTGCTTCATGTGCAAGGAAACCTTCGCGTCATAGGCGTGGATTGCGAAAATAGTCGTTAGTGTGACCAATCAATTAGTCTTTTCAATGCTCTTGTATGCAAGGGAAAGTTATCTTTAGTTCTTCAAGTTCTTAGACCCTCGTCCTCAGTTGTTCTTCCCATAGGGGGTACATGACTTATTGATGAAGGGGGATGTATAACAGATTTTTCGAACGCACCCACATATAATGTAGACATTAGGGAAAAGAAACCCTGAATAATGAGAGGAAAACAGGGAATGAGGGAAATGAGTTTGTTGATCTCATTTTATTAAAGCTTTAAATTGTACTGTTAACATCTGCGACGCGAGTTTAACATTGATCTGACCGAAATGAAGTAACATGTTTGAGTGTTCTTTAATTTCCCACCCCATTTTATGGGGTTTTGGAGAAAATCTAGCAATTTTTAGAGAATTTTAGGGCCGAAAACCAACATATATGGGTGGTGCCGGTACCCAATTTATATTAAGTACCCCAACGGGGTTGCTCAGCCCTTTTGACACGGTACGGATTGCTTGTTATTTTGGATGCAGAACGCAAGAACCCTAAATGGTTGTTGTGCAGGATGTTTTTGGTTTTCGTTCTCAGTTCTTGAAAAGTTCAGTTGCTCGGACCTACACCTTAGTCCAGAAATTGTTGCTGCTGATATTGTGGGGTGTGATCTTTATCCTTTTCCACAGTCCTCTTCCTCGATGCTGGAGTCGTAGATCCATGTTTTGTGAGCAGTGCCAGGTGATGAAAACAACTTGTCAACCTCCCATGCTGTCTACTTCCTTGTGGAAAATGGAAATACTCAAACACAAAGTGTTTTCTCAGCGAAATTCGTGCAATTGGAAATTGTTAATAAAAATGAAATGTCATGGATAAGTTACAGAACAAAATTTTTATATAATAACTTGAAATTAATCATCAAAGACATGCAAAGAAATCATGCAAAGTATAACTTGGCAGTAATTTTCAAAATAAATTTTAGACTTTAGTCTGCCATTCATTCAAGATGTTCGGCTGACTTTAAGAAAAGAATACTGTACAAATCTTGCTCCAATCACAGGATTCCAATTGATTTCCAATTTCTTATTCTGTCAATTTGATTTTACTGGAGAAAATAAATTGGAACCACGCATATACGAATTGGAATGATTTTTAGTGTTCTTTTGGGGAAGAAAATTATAGGAAACAAACGATTTTAGTCTTCTTGACTTGCCTTTCCTTTGTACAGAATTTTTTGTCAATAAAATCAAAAAAATAAAAATAAATAAAAAGCAACCATACTCTCTGGAGGGGAATCGATCCCCTGACCTTCTTGTTTCGAAACAGTTGGAGAAACACGCCGCGCTAATCCAAGGGTCGAGGTGTCAATAAAAAGGGATTAATCCCGCGGGGAACACCTCGTTCTTTTGTTATTGGTGGCACCAGACTGCCCAGATCAAAGAAGGGTTAGCCCCAATTACCCCAGAAACGATAGGAGAAACGGGAAAATCAAGGTGCCATAGCAAAACTACCCCACGGGTGGCAGGGGAAGGTGCAAGAGCGAGCACTGGATCTTGAAAACCCTAGGAGGTTGGTCTATCACAAAATCGGTCTCCATGACTACTCCTGATTTAGTATATAAGATTACAATAGACAAACAATACTTTTCCCAATGCATCATCACGAACAATGGAACAATGCCGAATTGGACGACAAGAAACACGAAATGCTCCCCATCCATACTCCTCGCGCTTCCCGCGAGTCAAAAATTGCATTTTTTTGGGATGCGTGGAATCTGAAGCCTCCAGGGTCTCCTTTCTCCTGAATTGAACTGTATGTCCCAAAAGAAGGCATCTATGAAAATGAAGGAAGTCACATTCATAGCATTTTACTCCAGTTTTCATGATGTGCGAAAACGTACCCCTTGTAGTTTTCTGCTTACCGTCTTTGGATATTCTTCTCTTCTGCTCATCAACAATCCTTTCATTCTGATAATACTCCATGAGATAATCGAAAAGGAAATGAACAAGGAAACTTTAAGTGGTATCACTTCGCAATAGCTTGTCTTTCTTTGCATTATTCTGGGCTTCTTAGACTGATGTGCGAGTTGTTGCAGCTTGCTTGCATAGGTTGATATTGTTGAAGGAACAAAGCTCAGATTTGTGAGGGTTTTTTGCTGAATGGAACCTGTCACCAAGCACAAAACGTCTGGAAGTTCCTGAGACTGGATGAATGAAATCATCTTCATTTCCTTTTGCATCTCTTTTGGTCATCGGCCGGTATTCAGAAGTCACAATGAATGGAAAGTTTTGGTCCTGCGAATAAGACTTGCACTTTAAATTATGTACTCAAATTAACGCATTTAAGCTTTTCAAATCAATGGAGGAGACAAAGTTCGCACTTGACATTAGAGGAGTTGATGTGTATGACACGTGGAGACATGGCCATCAAAATAGTCACTCCCTTTAAAATTTAAGGTCAGAAGCTTTGATACAAAACATAGGTGTCATCAACATGGGAACAAGAACAAACCTCAGACAATGGGCTTGAATTTACTCTGAGTATTCTTGAATGGAAAGAGCAGAATGTTCACCAAATGGCAGCATCCACTACAATAGGCATCAATTGCAATTTACACACATAGCTGTTAGCATCCAAGATACCAATACAAATCTGAGATCAAGATAACTATAAGGTATTATACTTGCCTTATCTGGAGTACAGCCAGGCTTTGGTTCTTGAAAACATCAATCAAATTTCCTCCATAGCCTGCCTGTCAATTCTTGATCTCTCAAGTTCATATATCTGACTTATGTGCATGCAGTATCACAAAGGAAAGTAATGGGAGGGCATTTCTGAGAGATATATATATCTGCAGCATCCCTAGCAGATTCCGTCAGTGTTATGAACTTTCAAGCGATGTTACACTGAAAGAAAGGAAATGGTGTAAAACAATAGTTAAGATAAGTAGAACGTTGGTAATGATGGTAAAATGCTTTTTTAATTTTATTTCGTTGTAATGGTTAAATCAACAGGATCTTAATGGAAATTAAAAAAATTATGCCTTACCCCCATAAAAGTCAAACCAATGAAATGGCCAACTGCATCTGAAAGCCCTAAAACCACTGGACACCCCCAACCTTTATCTCAGCCAATTGGCAAGCAACTTGCGAGAGGTTACACATATCTGCATGATAATGCCCAGTGTTTGCCAGCACAGTTTTTTCTCCAATTTGTGAAATTCATTTTCCCGTAGAGAGCTGGGGTTGTTTGTGTATGGTTGAGAAGGGGGCAAATTAGGTACATGGGGGCAGAAAAATAAAAGTTGTGCCATAACCCTGAAATTGGTAGAAAGGAGTAATTTGGGGTGCTATTTTCGACTCTGAACTTAACCTTCAAAATTGTTAGTCCTGGGCTCAAAAAGGGGACAGAAAATTAAGGAAATGGGGACAGAAAAGTAAAATTTGTGTGATTTTGTTGAAAATTGGTTGAAAAGGGTAATTCAGGGTGCTATTTTTGAGTCTGAGCTTTATTTTTCAATATGATTCAGTTTTTGGGATCAACTAGGGGACTAAATGTGGGCCAATTAGGTAAGTGAAGGCAGAAAAATAAAAGTTGTGCAATTACACTGAAAATTGGTAGAAAGGAGTAATTTTGGGTGCCGTTTTCAAATCTGAGCTTAATTTTTCAACATGTTTCAGTTCTGTGGGCCAACCATGGGACCAAATAGGGGCAAATTAGGTAAATAGGGGCAGGAAAAAATTTGTTCAATTATGCTAAAAATTGGGAGAAAACGGGTAATTTGTGGTGTTGATTTCAAATCTATACTTTTCTTTTAATTTTTTTTTTTGTTTCCAGGATTAAGTGAGGATAAAATGGGGTTGGGGCAGAAAACGAAATGGGTATTTTTTGTGTTAATTTCTAATAAGGACTTTGTTTTCTGAAATTAAAAGTTTTGGCGTAAAGTGGGGCAAAATGAGGATATATTGGCTAACTGGTGGCAGAAAATGAAAGTTGTTAACTTTTCGTTGAAAATTGGCAGAATGGGGTAATTTGGGATTCAGAGAGATATGGGTGATTCAGTTTGAATTTCAATCACACTGTGGACATCCAGCTTTGCATCCGTACTGCGCTCTTTGCTGCAGCATGGTAAAATCTGGTTGGTTCAAACTACTGTGAACTTTCACATCACATCCAGGAGATAGCAGCTACTTTTTGTAGCTCCTCCGTTTTCTGCTCATGGGACAGCTTAGTTGCTATTAGAGGTCTTGATCGAAAAACGTAGCGCAGATTATGATCTCTAATCAAATGCTGAAGTGACTAGGACCACTACAATATTGCATTTGATTTTTTGCTTGATCATAAATAACTTCTAAACTGTGCATGAAAAATTATGTAGTAAACTATCATCGAGAACAAGTTAAAAAATTTTGGTTGGTTTGTGTCATTTGGAAAAAACCTTGCCTTCTTGGTAACGCATTGTTGCGAAATGTTGATGTTCCTTTGACTTGTGGCAGCAGTTTTGCAAGTGGTCATCACTTTCAAAAGAGTTATTTAGCTCACTATCTGCATCATCTTCATCTTCATCAGAATGATTGTGCCGGTTTGCCGATTCATGAAAAGATGTTTCTAAACTAAAAGAAGCTTCTGTACTAAGATCATCATTGTTGTTAATGTCATTCAAGTTGCTGACGTCACCTTTGATTGAAGATACATAGCAATCCTAATGAAGTAAAGCCTGATAAGTGCAAAATATGCTTTTTTATTTTACTCAAATTCGTTTTCAATTCTCCACAATTTTCCTAGCTTGTTGAATTTCCCAGTTTTCCCAAAATGTTGGGAAAATAATTCCTAGCTTTCCCAGAAATGTCACAAAGCTGGGTCAACAATTTCTAGCTTTCCTAGAAACCTGGGCTTTAATTTTGACCAACTTTTGAAAACAGCTGGGCAACCTGGGGAAATCCTTGGAAATCCCAGTGCCCCAGCTTTGTTCCTAGCTTTTTGGTACAGGAAGCTTCAAAATTTTGATCAAAAATTTTAAAAGAATAATTGTTCTAGCTGCAAGACAAAGCCATCCTGTTCCTGCCCGTGTCACTTTTTAAAACAAAGGACACTTAGCTTGATAGTTTCTCGTAGATTTTTTCTTTTTGTCCCCAACCCATTTTATATTTAATTTAGTTGTACTTGTATGTTTTCGAAAGTATGTAATTAATGTAGTTAACTAGCCTTGCAACGTTTGTGTTTGAATGAAATGATATCTATCTATCATTACGTAATGGCATATCAAAAACACAAGATTGCTGCTGCACCAAAATGGTTCAAAGGCATCATCAGAGTACAAGAAAACGTATTTTACTGCAGGAAATTAAAATCCTTTGTTGCAAAATAAATAGAACATTGAAGAATGTTGAAAATTTCTTTAGTCATAAAAAAACAAGGAATAATGTTAGTAAACTTTATTTGTTAGATTATGAAGTAACTGATATACCACAATGTTTTACCAATATACCACCGTTGCCAATCAAAGGCAAAATTTATGCCTGTCAACTGAAACACATAATAAAGAAGTGAGTAAACAAACGAATAGCGATTAACAAAAAGAAGCTTGCTGTGACAACCGCCAATGAGCTAAGGGCAAATGGGATGAGTGTTCCTCGACTGGATTTGTCAGTCTCTGAGAAATTACTACAACAGCAAATGAAAAACCCTGAAGATAAATTCAAGCAAGGAAAATGGAAGGCTGCAAAGAATAAGAACAAAATTAGCTGTACTAAATCATGTCAGTATTGTTTTTGAACATTCTGTCCTCTAACAATCATGCTTTGTCAGTGTTCCATAGTGATGTAAGCAAGTTGAGTTATTTTTAAATTGAACAGCTAAATTACTTGTTATTTAGATTTGTATTCTAAACAGAGAATCAGAAGGGATGCATATCATGTCAGTGAATTTTTGCTGCTTGAGAAAGTATCATTGCCTAATCATCATAATCACACATGCATCCTTGTTGCAACGAAATTGAAACATCATCTTTGAAAGCTAAAAGAACATTGCGTGATGTCTTTTGAGCTTGCACATCAGGTAGGCTTGTTAAAATTCGGTTTTTTAGCTCTGTACTCTGCACTCTTTCTGAAACTGGAGCACCAAGGCTTGCTAAACGGCTTTTATACAGCCTTCCGAGATCTGCGAGTTTGAAAGCTGGTTTAACCTTCAAAGTTGCATATGTTTCTTCCATAAACGATGTTAACTCTGAAAGGGCTATACCCTCAACCCGTTTAGTGCTTGTGTTTGAAGTTTCACTTACCGTTTATCGGCTTGCTCTGTTGTAAAGTGAAACAAGAAACTTGTCGTGATAAACTGCTTCCTGCGATATCATGTCTCCAGCACTAAGCTTGGCAAGGAGCAGTGTATCTTGCAAATCTATTGCACATTTTCTTAGTCAATGTTAAAAGTGGATGCCTGATGCAAGTCACCCAATGCCACATCACAAAAAAAGCATTTGTCTTGAAATGATGCATTTGCAGCGGCCCAACTATTATTCCTTGTAAATTTTGTCCTGTTTTCAGCATCATTTTGGGATTGGGCTTTCCTTTTTTCTGCTCTCTTCAACTTCAAGCTATTGAATTTATTATAGCATCCCTTATGCCATTTGGCATTGTTAAGTTATAGTTTTTCTGTTAAGCGATTACATTCATTCAAAAGATCTCAATCGATTGGCATTGGTAAGCATTACAATCCATGAAATCGTAGTATGTTATCAGCAATTGTTCTGTACCAAGCTCCACTTTCAATATCTGAGGGCTTTGATCGTGCTGGGCACTGCAAACCTTCTTTGCAAATAAAACATTTTGACAAATCCATTGCTATTTTTCTTGATTCTTCTATTTCATTCTGTTGTGTCAAAATCTTAAATTTGCTCATCATAGTTTTTTGCAGAAGAAAAAATCTTTGCAACTGTTGTACGGAGTACAAAGTTAGGCCCTTGCTGATCAAAGCACGTGCTTTTAGATCCCAAACGAGACTGATATAAAATCTTCAAAATCTTGAATTATTTAGAGTAGGTCTATGTTTAGAATTGGGATGAGAGCGGAATCATTTCCGGGCATACTTAAAAGCTTTTTTTCGTCTGACACTCCTCAGAGTATGAACGTCAGAAACAGACAGAAACAATAGACTAAGGCGGAATTTATAACTAGATGCGGCTCGAAATGCACCAATCAGAAAGAACGAAAAGCTGAATTGGCATTGTGTTTTAAACACCAATCAGCTGGTCGGATACAGCGGGAAGACCAATGAATTATTTGAAGAGTTCAAGTGAGAAAACGAACTCTTTCTGTCTACACAGAACAGGCCTTTTGGTTTTGATGTAGACAGATTCCAAAACCCCTAACTGAAACAAAGATCTTGCTTGGCCAATGATTCTGAAAAAATCCTCGTAATTTTCCGCACAAATCGGGTTATCGAGTAGATATTGTCCTATGGCGGAATCATGTTTAAGACTAGGTTGTTGTTTAGACCCACGGGGTGGTTGCTCTCTTTGCCGAAAATTATGCAGACGAATGTTAGTAGGGACATGCTGCTTTATCCTATCACCTAATCTCTGGGAAGTACGACCTACCTACCTGGCATCACACCGGCACGGGAATTCATAAATGATCAAACTTTTTTGTGTGGTAGGTACGCAATCCTTTTGAATGGATGGTAGAACTTTCCGAGTGCCAAAAACTAAACGAGGGTTGGCAGCAGCGAAGCACTTAGTAATGGCCTTTTTAATTTGACTTTCGAATCGCAATGAGACATTTCCTATCCAAGGCATTTTTAGGTAAACAGGGCACTTTTGCGGACCATGCTTTTTATCAGCCGAAAAACTTGCGATCTTCTTGCGAAAACAATCCGAAATGACGTCCTCAGGGTAACCGTTTTCAATGAATGGTCTACCTAAAACTCACAAACCCAACGTTCCTCTTAGGCCTATTCTATCTATGGTTGGTTCAGCTGAACATGAGCTTGCTAAATGGCTTTCGGAAATTTTAGCACCTGTTTTGGAACTTTATTCTAAAAATTGTATTTCAGATTCTTTTTCTTTTGCTAATGTTATTCAAAACCTTCCGTTAGACCCGGCAAAATCGTTTATGTGTTCCTTCAACATCAGCAGCCTTTTCACTAACCACGCTAGCAAATCTATACACACTACTGTGGTGGATACGTACTACTGTTGTGGTGTATTTTGCGTACTGTGGTGGGGTTTTTTGCGTACTGTGGTGGATAAGCTCTACTGTGGTGGGTTATTATGCGTACTGTGGTGGGTTATTATGCTTGATGTGGTGGGGTTTTTTGCGTACTGTGGTGGATAAGCTCTACTGTGATGGGTTATTATGCGTACTGTGGTGGGTTATTATGCTTGTTGTGGTGGGGTTTTCTGCGTACTGTGGTGGATAAGCTCTACTGTGGTGGGTTATTATGCGTACTGTTGTGGGTTATTATGCTTGTTGTGGTGGGGTTTTTTGTGTACTGTGGTGGATAAGCACTACTGTGGTGGGTTATTATGCTTAATGTGGTGGGTTATTATGCTTGTTGTGGTGGGGTTTTTTGCGTACTGTGGTGGATAAGCACTACTGTGGTGGGTTATTATGCTTGATGCGGTGACATTCTTTTGCTGTCTGTGGTTGATACTCACTATTTGGGTGGTTTTTTGCTTCATATTGTATGATACGGCTTTGAAAAAACAGGTCATTTTTGATTGTCACTGATCTTTTGATCAGCTACAAACAGATATTTTGACTATTTAAATTCGAAATTTGAAAATTTGACCAACTGTAGGAAATCGATAGATTCGGTAGAGTTCAGCTTCAACAATGAGATGTACCGACAAAGGGACGGAGTCGCCATGGGGAGCCCATTGGGACCAGCGCTAGCAAACATCTTTGTTGGTTTCTACGAAGGTCAACTTTTCGGCTCCACATCAAAACCTCTGGTTTATTTTCGATATGTTGATGACACTTTCGCCATTTTCAAAAAAGAGTCCGATTGTAACGTTTTCCTCCAAAAACTCAACGCCTTGCATCCGTCTCTAAAATTTACTTTCGAAAAGGAGCAAAACAACTCTTTGCCGTTTCTCGACGTCTTTGTTGAAAACACTACTACTGGATTTCTCACCAGTATATATAGGAAACCAACCTTTAGCGGCCTCTATACACGGTGGGATTCCTTTAGTCCAAAACAGAGGAAAATTAGCCTCATCAACACGATAGTTCATCGGGCACTTATGATTTGCTCTAAATCTCGGCTTGATTCAGAATTGGATAAAATACGGTTTATTCTCATTGAAAACGCTTACCCTGAGGACGTCATTTCGGATTGTTTTCGCAAAAGATCAGATTAAGTCAAATTAAAAAGGCCATTACTAAGTGCTTCGCTGCTGCCAACCCTTGGTTAGTTTTTGGCACTCGGAAAGTTCTACCATCCATTCAAAAGGATTGCGTACCTACCTCACAGAAAAGTTTGGTCATTTATGAATTCTTGTGCCGGTGTGATGCCAGGTACGTAGGTCGTACTTCCCAGAGCTTAGGTGATAGGATAAAGCAGCATGTCCCTACTAACTTTCGTCTGCATAATTTTCGGCAAAGAGAGCAACCACCCCGTGGGTCTAAACAACAACCTAGTCTTAAACATAATTCTGCCATAGGACAACATCTACTCGATAACCCGATTTGTGCGGAAAATTACAGCGAGGATTTTTTCAGAATCATTGGACAAGCAAGATCTTTCTTTCACTGAGGGGTTTTGGAATCTGTCTACATCTAAACCAAAAGGCCGGTTCTGTGTAGACAGAAAAAGTTCGTTTTCTCACTTGGACTCTTCAAATAATTCATTGGTCTTCCTGCTGTATCCGACCAGCTGATTGGTGTTTAAAACACAATGCCAATTCAGCTTTTCATTCTTTCTGATTGGTGCATTTCGAGCAGCATCTGGTTATAAATTTCGCCTTAGCCTATTGTTTTGGTCTGTTTCTGACGTTCATACTCTGAGGAGTGTCAGACGGAAAAAAAGCTTGTAAGTATGCCCGAAAATGATTCCGCTGTTCATGGCAATTTTGAAATTTTGTATAACTCAAGACTGTCTATGTTTAGATTTGGTAAGCTTGAAAAACTCAAGCGGGCAGTACTTAAACAGTTTGGCTACGCTGGAAGAGTTGTTTGCATTTCGTTTTAATTTCATCATACATGTAACTCACTTGCCTCAATTTCTCGTTCTTGTCCTCAGCATCAGTATCACTCCCACAAAAGAACGCCATTATTGCTCTAAACTCTAAACCCAAGATCCATAGTATAGAGTCTCAGTTGACCAGTACAAATCTTGCCTTTTTAGATCGACTATGCCCATGGAAATGAACAAAGGCAGAAAACTTTTGAATTCTCCAATAGAAATGTCTACCCATTCACCTTTTCAGTTTTGGTAGGACTTGTTGGCTGCAATATGAGCGCTTGCATACTTATTGGAAAACTTACAGATCATTTCAAGCATTTGCCTTGTGAAGAACAGCATCAAAAATGATAATTCATTTGCAAGCAATGACAATTTTCCTTTTCTGGTTTTCTCCACGATCTGAATTCAAGGAACTCTTTTTGGATTAAATTCATATCTGTTGGAACATTGTCATCTTGTGTGGGATAGCTCTCATTCCAGGTAGAAATAACTCTTCTTGCTGATGCTACATTTTGGATAGGAGATGAGGACCTTGTTTTGGTTGAGCCTTTTCGTGATGGTTACGTGATACTTTTTCTTTTAGGTCGTGCAGAAACGTCTTCTTAACTTTCATCTGAAATGTTCTGTTCATCCTCTGATGAGCTGGAGGTCTCAGACTCATCCCGTGAATCACTATCTATGCTTTTAAATCACTCTCCTCTTCAAATGTAGACTCTGAGCTGCTATTCTCGTTGGATAAGGGCATATTTACTGAATTTTTAGATAAAAATTCAAGAGAAATCACTGGCTATATACAAAAAAAATAAAAATGACTATAAAACATCCAAATTTGCTGTAAGAAGTTAATCAAAATGACCTCCTCAATCTTTCAGACAAGTGAGGTAACTAAAATCAAGCTGAAAACTGAGAAAATGGCATAAAAACACCGATTCAAGAGACCAAACCCTTCAAAATATTCAGATCAGCTGACTCTAGATCTTGAAGAAATCCAAAACTTGGAGAGAAAACTAAAAATTGATCCCGGCTAACACCTCGACCAACCTTAGGCTAATTTGAAAGCACATTCAAAGAGAAGCATTTTGATATAGCCTCTGTATGAATCTGAGGCACTGTTAAGAACCACTGACCACAAGTGTTGATGGTACAAATTTGTACAAGAATCGGGGTTTGGACAGCAAAAAGTATATGTGTGCCAATTTTCATGCTTTTACCGTAAAACCCACATTACTTTCACAAATTTGCTGGACTACAAGTCAAAATGAGGTCATATTTGTTAAAAGCACTTCTGAAAGACAAACTCAAACCATTTCCTCGCAGCCTAAGTTTAAAAGGAAAAATATCTATAGCCAAAGTCATTGAACTACATCTTTTCTGCACCTATTGTTAGTTTTAGACTGCAAATGATAAAAGGGTCAAATCAAGGTAGGCAATTTTAATTTAAATAACATTTGTTAAATAACAATGTTAAATAACAATGTTAAATAACAATTTTAAATAACAATTTTAACACTTTAAATAAGTTTAACAATTTAAATAACAATTTTAACATTGCAAGTAACAGTAACAGTAAAAATGGAGTAACAATGATTGTGATATATTTAACTTTGAATTGAATACAGATTAGGAAAACTGTGCTTCCAGATATTTCGCCCAATCGTTAAAAATCGCCAAGGTTCTTTCTGTAGGGTTTCTCTTTAAAACCCCGAGGGGTTTTTCTTCAGGAAAGAAATTTGCAAAAGGATATTTCAGTACACCAATTTCCCAAAATTTATCAGAAGAACAACTTCAAAAAACCTACAGAATGAACTTAATTATAAAGATAATTTTTTAAATTACTAGTTTATTCCAGCAAATGGTCAACAATGACATTTTAAGTCTAAGGGCTTTGTTTGAATTAGACAGTTTAAAGTTCCCTTGCTTTTAAATGGTTTTGAGGTTGCTTAGGTCACGTGACAGGCATATAAATTTCCAGATTTTTGCCTTCAGCACCTCTGGAAATTTTTTCAGGAAATTTGAAAGGCAAGCTGAGAGGTACATGTTTGTTATTTATCTATTTCCTCTTCATAGCAAAGCATGAGCTTCAATAACATTCACAAGCAACAGTATATTCTTTGTTATTGTTAATTGTCTTGTCGCCAGTTCCTTTACAGTAGTGCCAAGCAGATAATAAATGTTTCCTACACATAACGTAATTGCACATCAGTAATGTAAAATAACTAGTTAGTTTGAATCCAATCCATATGCAACGAATAATAATATTATGATAATAACTAAACACACATTTTCACCTGAAATACTTTGAGCATCTATCTACAAGTTAAAACTAACCATCAAGACTCAAACAAAAACCTTTGGAGATACCAATAGCCCACTGTACATTCATGTTTACTTTGTCTATTGTAACCGAATAACAACTGGAAACATTACAGTCATATGAATTTACAAAGCACATTTAGGGGCATCTTGGAAATGTTGTTGGAAAATTAGATAACAAGGTAACTAGGGCATTGTCCTTCCATTGTTGGATCAAAATATCATTTTCCTCCCTCATTCATATTTGACCTCCTCTTACAGCTTTCTTAGACCAAGCTGCTCAGACATATTGGAAATTTTGTTGAAAAATTTGGTTGGTGAAGTTAGCTTCACAAGGCTAGATTGAAGAGTTGTGTAAAACAAAAAGCCTCCTCAATACAAACTGCCAAAAATGAAAAGCAAAATTTACAAGAAATATTTACGTAGCTATCGGGGATTTTCGTAAGCTCTTTCGTAAGGGTAAATGATTGATATCAACGGTGAAGAGGAGGTCTTTTTTCGGAGAGATTTATCGTTCGTTACCAAGAAATTGTCGTTCTTTTATGACCGATAATTGTGGTCGGTTGCAGTACATATATCGAACGCATTTCGGAATTCACTGCCCTTGACCCTAATCCTTATTCACTTTATTATTTTTTTTCATCTTTTTTTCGTCATTGAATTCAATTCAATGATTTCGTTGTAGTAATTGCTTGAGTATGTGTTGGCGGGAAAAATTGGCGGGAAAATTTATCCTTACCCGTCTGCCATAGGCAATACTTCAGATGTTGTGGAAGGAAAAAAAGGATGATTCAAGCATGACGACCAAAGGTGATTCAGAATTTATACAACATTTTTAATTTGAGTTACCCAGGCTTAAGCTCAAATCTTTAATTAAAATGCTGTAAATTCCCGAAAGGTAATAAAACTGTGACAAAAACCTACCTTACCTAATCCTAGTGTAACAAAGAACTAAAAACCTTATGATAATAACATAATAATAAAATATTAATAATGATTTTTAATAATGATGTATTATCACAAGTGGGAATAAAATACACTTTAAGAGCCCAGAAAACTGAACCTGCTATCAAGCTTCAGGGGGGCTTCAGGTACAAGCTTTTGGCGTGATTTTAATACCAACATTTTTTTTTTAGAAAACAGCGATTCTCATTCTTCTAAAACAATTCATGTGGTGAACAAGTTGCAAGAGGCCTTGTCGATAGTGAACAGGCATGAAATGGAGTTCACTCTTCGTTATTCCATGTATTGGTCAACTAAAAAATTCGGAAACACAGGTTGGTTTGGTATATAAATGCGTCAGTGACATTTGCAATAGATAAAATAATAAAAATAGTATACGTACTTTTTAACATTGTCATTGTTTTTTTCTCTAAACTCTGCTTTAACATCATCATTATTCAGATATCTCAAATATGAAGCACAAGGTTCTGTGGCAGGCTGAAAACATTGAATTCGACGGTATCCCTTTCTTCATCATTGGTGACAAAAAGCTGGAATGTCAGCATGGAAAAGATGGACAATTTAATGCAAAACAAAAACGAAAAATCCAGAAAAATGCACAAAAGGTGAGATTTTTTTTTTGCACTTTGGCCCATCGTGTGTATTCTTGCTCGATTTCCTTCTTGTCAACCAATCCTACATTTTAAAATTGTTTACAGCTTGAAATACTGTTACATTTTCACAAATATTATTACATTTTTTCCCAAAGGATCATGATCATGTTTTTAAAAGAAAATATACAATGCTACAAAATACCAAGAAATTCAGATGTCCATCTCAAATCCTCTTGAAAGAGATTGTTCAATTCCCTGACTTCAAGGTGAGGGTGCCTTGCTTAGCTTTCTTATATTATCTACGGTTCACATATTTTGACGAGCCTCAGATGTTCTTGTAACGGACAATTATATAACTGCAAATATTTTCCAGATAACCGAGAACACACAATGGAGGCGCAAAGAATCTTCAAGAAAAATAAAAGCTGCTTTAGAAAAACATCGCAATGCTATCGCAATGTCCGAAGGACTATAATGATCGTCTTCATCATAAGAAGGTGTGTCCAGCGTCAATGAAATGTGACGACATTTAAGGATATTCGTTACCAACGAAATGTTTGGAAAAGGCGCTCAACCTGATAAAAATAATAGAAGATATTTTCCGCGCCCAAAGAATATCAGAGACCACATGGTTCAGGTTAAGAAGAAACTCCGTTATTCTATGATAGACCAAGAATGTCTCAGTGCTAAAGTGGAGCAATGGAAGAGCGAAGATGAATCAGTTTGCATCTTTTTTCGGCCAAAGGCAACGAGAGATAACATCAATCAATCAACTGATGAAAGTGATTCTGATGGGTACGATTCTGATGATTCTTTAGACATCAAGGTTACTGAAAACAATCGTGACAGTCTACTCTTCGTTCATCAAACAAACTGGCAACGCTGTCTTCTGAACAGATATGGTAACGAACTTGCTCTTTTAGATGCGACATACCGCACCACACGTTACGCTTTGCCATTATTCTTCCTTGTCGTCAAGACTAATTTGGACTACCAAGTAGTTGCAACGTTTGTATGTGAATCAGAATAAACGGAAAGCATTGCCGAAGCGTTGCAAGTCATAAAAGATTGGAATCCAGAGTTTCATCCAAGATTCTTTATGACAGATTATTCAACTGAGGAAATTTCAGCCACCGAGACAGTCTTCCCAGGTATGAATACTTCTTTAACTTTATTACTCGGTTAGACCACATCTACATGATGCCAGCAAAATTTGAGAAAAGCAGAAAACTGTTTGCCATAGGTTTGCCATACACATTTTGAGAAAGTTTCAAACTTTAAAAAAAGTCAGGTAATTATTGTTTTTGATTTATGAGAATTCTGTTTTGAACTTAAGCCACTTTGAATGTAGTAATAACTTCCCCGCACATAATACTTAAGAGTCAAGACTGTACTTTGGGTGTAGAGGTCTTCTTTTGCTGTGTGCAGTGAATTTTAGACAATAATAATAGCTAAATTTTTAAAATTCTTCTCTTCTATGAGAAATTGTCCATAATGTACTGGTGTTTTGTGGAGGCAGACCAATCATAAAACGACAGTTGCTGTTTTTTAACTATTTTTCGTCTGATTTCAAAAGTCATAAAATTCTTGCAGGCTGTACCACATTCATCTGTGACTTCCATCGAGAGCAAGCCTGGGAACGATGGTTGCGAAAGACATGAAATGGCTGTGTGAAAATTAGAAAAGAGGTTCTTCATATGCTTAGGCGAATCGCTCGATCCCATACTCTAGATGAATGTCAACAAGCAGAAAAAGATCTTAAAAATTCAGCTTTCTGGAAGAATCCATCCTACGAAAAACTCGTCAAATATCTTGAAAATTATTGGCTGAACATTAAGAAGGTAAGCTGTGTCAGAAGGCAAAACATCTCTTTCTGAAAACATAGATATTCTATTTATGTTGATCCTAAAGTTCTACTTATGTTGAGCTTCCTAAATTCATCATTTCCACTGACGTATTATTAAAAATCTTTCTCAGAGATGGGTTCAAGCTTATAGACAACAGAGGTTGCTTGTAAACTGCAACACGAACAACGGAACTGAGCGTCAAAATGAATTTTTAAAGTGCCAGTATTTGCAACGACATTCAAGAACATCACTTACAGGCATGCTGACAATCCTTGTCAGTCAATTTCTGGTTGATAAATATGAAAAGTAAGTTTTCCTTGTAAAAATATCTATCTGTTGTTTAACTGAAATTAAACAAGGTCTTTCAACAAGATCTGACATGGAGATACGAATTTCTTGCAGTATCATTTTTTATTTCATCTAGACAAAATCATGACCCTTCTTTTAGAAAGCAATGCTGTATACCGTTGATTTTCCGTTGCAGCTATTAGCTATAGCATCAGCTGTTGTGCTAAGGCATGGGTTTGGTTGTGTTCATCCCTCAAACTGTCATCAAACTGTTGCCCCGAATTATTAGATCAACCTTAGTAAAAAATTATCTTCTCTCCACAATAGTTACTATCGTCAGTCTATTTAATATGCATCAATATGAAACCAAGTTTTCACCTTTTCTCAACTACCATCATATTTGTGTTCAAGTATTGAAAAACCTGTTCCTTTTTCGCAGATATTGTGATGCGAATATCAAAATGAGTTCATCCTATCGTTCGTACGCAACCAGTATTCCAGAGTTTTTAAAGAATAGACCTGCAGATTTGATAAAGCACTGTATGGAGAAAATAGATCTTTCACAGGATATTAACGAATCATACGTCGTAATGACAGGGCATGGAAAATTTACCATAAAGAGCTGTTCAAGAAACACTTAGGAAGATGAGTACCATTTGATCTGTGGTGATGAAAATACAATACCAAACTGCACATGTTACAGCTGGCGACGCTCCGCATATCTATGTAAACATTTTTTTGCCGTATTCAAGAAATTTCCGATATGGTCATGGCAGTCACTTTCACCACTTTATATCAATTCACCGTTTCTAACTCTGGATGAAACTGTAATACAACATAGAGAAAATTATACTGAAGACATAAACAGCAGAATTGAAATGCCAGAAGCCAGTGAGCACAATATGAGCGGTTCAACTACTGAGGCACCAGATGACATCATAATTGCTGCAATAGAAGGAGATAACAATAACCAAACCATCAATACAGGTAAGGTTTTTTAAATTCTAAGGACTATTCTTTTGAAAGATTTTGCATGCTGGGTAGTGTCATACAGTTACATGTAAGCTGAGAGGGATTGACGTAAAAGGTATTTACTGATAATGACATAAATATGGCTGGAGATGCATGATGTGTCAAAGTAACTCATATCTTCTGCAGGTCAACTATATGCTCCTCCAGAAAACTTAGATAAATTGTCTCTCGTGGTCCTTTCAAGACTCAAAAAATATAACTACAAGACCATGCTGTTTGCAGACCACATAAAAAATTCTTCTGTCTACAGACTAGTTCCTGTTTTCGGATTGTGGAGGGAATCACTTTCCTGACACAATCTACTGCAAAATTTCATGCAAAAATTAAAAATCTTTCCATCCTAAGAGCACCTTCATAGTTTTTCTGGTATCGGTCTTCAATTTTACCCTGAAGAGAGGGGAAGTCAAGAGACCTTCGTAGTAAAGTTCTTAAATGTATGACATTTGCCAACAAATCAAAGGTTGGACTCTGAATCCGAAATTTAAATAAACATAATGCGAAATGTGTACTTTAGAAATTGAATTTAATGCCTTGAAAATGTTATGCACTGAAGGAAAATAATATCTATTTCTTAGACAAACCTCAGAGCCAGTTGTGTACCAGAACAGTAGCTGCACTTTGTCGTGAAAGTCTTGATGAAATTAGAAGCCTGACATATCTCGTTGAAGATAATGAAATAATCATCAATGAAGCTCTTTCTTATTTGAAAAGCTTGAAGGCGAAGCTCTATCTTGCATGCCCCAAGGAGAAAGGTCTTTCACTGCTAAAGAAAAATGACAATATGAGAGATGAAAAAATCAAAAGCAAACAACAAAAATCAAAACTAACTTTGAAGAATTTACAAAGGAGGAAAAGAAAATATGAATTTGCAAATAGAATTGGAGAGAAAAGAGAAAAAATGGATGAAGCCAGACAATTGAGTTTAGAAAATAAGACAAATGAAACTGAAAATCTAGTGGTAGAAGTAGTCACAGAACAAACAGAAATGCTTGGAGAAGACACTTTAGTGTTTGATATAAAACCTGCTACTGAAACAACAACAAGTGACAAAGAAGAAGACAATGACTTAAACCAAACATCAGAATTACAAGCCTGCTTCCTTCAGAAATCTTTGATATCAAATACCATAGATCTTACACAAGAAGACACTGATGCCACTGAGGAGCAAAGAATTGAAAAACCTTTTGCAGGGGATTCCATTAGGTCAGAGATAACAAATAAAGATTTCACAGCCCTTAGGAAAAACAGCATGTTGACTGACAATATCATCAATGTTTTTCAAAGAATGATGGCAAGAGATCTACAAACATTAGATGGCCTGCAAGACACTGTTCTTGGCCAAAAATTGATGTTCCGACCAATGCCTGATGTTCCTTTTGTCCAGGTTCTCCATAATGGAGAATATCACTGGCTAACCATTAGTACATATGGCTGTCAAGAGGGTGAGCTGAAATAACCTTGACAGCATGTTCTCTGGCAGAATAGCAAATCATGTAATGCTTCGAATATGCCACATCATGAAATGTCGAATGCCAAAACTCAAAATAAATGTATTGCCAGTTCAGCAGCAGACAAATTCAGTTGACTGTGGAGTTTACGCATTGGCCTTTGCACATTGTATACTGCAAGGCAAGGATGATGTTGCTAAGGTTCTCTTTGACAAAGTCAAAATGAGGTCACATTTGTTAAAGGCACCTCTCAAAGACAAACTTGAACCATTTCCTCAGAGCCAAAGTTTAAAAGGAAAAATATGTACAGCCAAAGTCATTGAGGTAGATCTTTTCTGCACCTGTCGTCACTTTTGGACTGCAAATGATAAAAGGATCAAATCAAGGTAGGCAATTTTGAATGTAAATAATATTTGTTAAAATGGCTGACCTAAAAAGAGGTCTAAACTATCCTTGAAAAAGTACCGGATGCCTGACCTTCCTCACACCAAAAAAGTCATTTTTGGAGAAACTAATCCACCCTGTAACTTATGTCCAACATTATTTCTTTTTATCACAATTTTGAAGTTTTAAAAATAAAACAATGAATGCAAGGCCTTTTATAAAGACAGTTTTGTGTCTATAATGCAAGTTGGATTCAGACACATAGAATATCTATCAGATAACTTATTTAAAAAGTCTAATTTGCTAGAATTGACTTGAAAGCTAAGTAAAAGAAATAAAGTTATAGTTGTTGCACAAGTGTCCATTGTGAAAAATATTCCTAAATAATTCAGTGATTGCAAAAGCTTAGAGAATTCACTAGGGCTTGCAGATTGTCAGCAGGAGTTTGGTTGCCTTTCTGTAGGAGGTAGGTGTAGTCTATTTTGAAATTAAATTCCTTTGGTTCCCCCTTTTTTTCCAATGCCACCACTGTTGACCCTTTTCAAGATGTTAAGTACCGTATACTTACAGCAGAACACAGTTCATAATGATTTTATCAGGTTCAACTATTGGTTAGGTGTATGAATATCTGTCATTACGATGTATGATTTATTTCTCAGCAATTCCATTTCCATTTATAGACAAATGGCTGAGTGCAATGCCTGTGGAAAATGGTTCCATCAAATGTGTGAACAAATACCAAAATCAGTGTTTGAAACAGATGTTGATTGGACCTGCTCATTATGTACCAGCCTGCACCAAAAGGAAAAAGAAACAGTAAAGAGATATTAATTTTGACTTGAATTCTTAAAAACTGACAGAAATCTTATGCTCTGTTTAAATCTTTATAATTGTTGCTTTGAAATGAATATATGAGGGCTGGTTAAGCAGACCCCTTTCACAGCTTTTGAATTTTGGTCAAACTGTCAAGGAAAATAAACAAATTTCAGATGAGAGTGGATGTTTATGTTATGAGAAGCAGCTGAGCTGATAGATGTGACATTGGAAGATAAAATTTGATATATGATACAGAAGGTTTTTCAAAACATTTGCACTGCAAAATTGCACTGCAAACGTAGGTAGGCCTAGGTCTGCTTACTTTGAAATTGGAAAGAAATTAGCATCTAATAGCTTATTATAACCTCTGTGGGAGGGAGGTGTCTGCTGATTGTGATTGTTGTAAATTTATTTGAATTCTTTTTGGTTGACCAAATCAGGCCTCTTGAGCTTTTACCTTAAGTCATAGATAAGGCCTAGAATCGCCTAGAACAAGTGTTTTGAATCAATCATCGAATGTGGTCCAATGTTTAGTGGAGTATCTAGATTAATTTTTATATCAAGATGTATCCAAATAGGTATAGTCTGGTACCAGAGAAATAAGATCTTATCCATTTTCTGGTCCTACTTTCATACGGTTTGGGTTGTTTCTTATGATGACAGAAATATTTTAAGCTTCTGGGCCACCCAGATTTTTGACTCTGGTGGCCTTAATGGTGGATTTTCAGATTTAGCCCCCCCGCCCATAGGTCAAATTTTTTTTTCTTCAAACCCCAACATATTATATATCATTCGATTCAAAATCTGATGCTGATCAAACTTTTATATAAGACTTGTATCTGAAAATCAAGCCATATCGAGATATTGAGCACTTTTGTTTTAATAATTTGGGGTGGTGTAGCAATTTTTCGAATTAGTTTTAACTACGGCTTTGAGAAACTACATGTTTGATGCATGAAATATGACCGCCTTGTTGAAGAATGGAATATATTTTATTTCTTTTCACTGAGATCCGTAGAATATTCGAAGTTAAGCTGAATGTATCCCTTGACAAGTACTTGAAAAACTTTTCATTCAACAAAATAAGTTTGCCAAGCCTCGATGCCTAGCCGGTTTTTCTCAACATACACGGATAGGCCTTCATCCCTTGCCAGCCTTTCTCGACCCATACGGGCTTGCCTTGATGCCTAGTCGGCTTTTCTGGCATGAATGGTTCCCTAGCTAGTGTTTTTCGAACATACATGCAAGTCTCAATGCTTAGTCGGCTTTTTGCGCGTCCATTGGCCAGCTTTTTTTGATGTATTCGGAGCCACCTTGTTGCTTAACCTAACCTGTATTCCTCAAGTTATACGGGCCACCTCGATGCTTAGTCGGAATTTTTCGATGCATACGACCAGCCTTTATGACTGGCCAGCTTTTCTCGACCCATACAGGCCATCCTCGATTCTTGACCGGAATTTGTTGACACACACGGGCCAGCCTTTCATTCCATTTAATATCATTTAGACAGAGATAACTTTTCAGCTAAAATACACGACCTTACGAATAATCTCTACCTACTTTACTGATAAACCTAATCATGCTGTTCTTCCAGGGAGTTTGTTTCTGTGTTTTGCTCATAAGATACTTTTTTAATTGTTTTTGCGAAAAGATTTGATGCTGTGAGACCACAAATTTCTATGGGAGTATCATTCCAAGTCTTCAGAGCTGTGTGGTTAAAGCCTTTTTTAAGCATACTCGATCTCATATCTAGGAATTTGGAGATCTTTGCAGTGCCTCGTAATGTAGGTGGAGTACAAAGATATCGATTGTTATTTATCCCACATGCTTTCAGGGCTTAGTATGTTCACGATCTTGTATGTCATGACACTCCTATCCTAAGGGAAAAGATTTCATACGTTTAACCAGTAAGTTGACTGTGTTGCGTTTGCTATAATTGCATACGCCCGATCTTGAAAACCTTGCAGAGCAGCGAGTTTTGTATTTGACAGACTACTCCAGAAAACATTGACGTAACGTAGGTGACTCTCAATTAATGCATAATATATATTAGATTGTTGGGATTGTGGAACGATATTTTTCAGTTTTATTAAAGCTGCTAGACTACCACCCATTTTGTCTTTGACGCGCGGAAACTGTTCGTCTCAGTTTAATTTTTCATCCACCGTCACTGTGAGGGATTTAGTCGTTTCGACTCTTAATATCAGAGTTACTCAATTTAAGCAATTCTGACAGGTGGACACTTGAACTAAGTTTTTCGTAGTGTTTTTTGTAGATGTCCTATGATGATGAACTAAGTTTTTCTGGGACTGGGGCTAAGTTTTTCTCGTCCACTCAGCGAGATAAGGCTCTTGATGTGCGTCCGCAACAAGTTTCGCGGCATCATTCAATGCAATCGTCATACTGGTGTGGTCGGCATATGACGAAAAGAAGAGGACAAAACATGAACCTTGAGGAATACGACAGGTTACTTCTTTGACTTTTGAATTCTTACCGTTAAGTTCAGAGCGCAAACCAATTTTCTGGTATTCAGGTAGGATTTAAGCCAATCTCCGGCTTTGCGTCTTATTCCATATGCACCTAATTTTTTGAGTAATACTGTATATCGTGATCGACAGTATCGAATGCTATTTTAAGGTTGATAAAAATAGTGAGATTGACATTGGGGCAATCAATGCTTTCATACCAGAAGTCAGTGCTGCTTATAAGCAATGTTATCGGAGAGTGGAACTTATGAAATGCTACTTGGTTGTTTGAAATGCTTTGATTGATTTTTAGGAACTCAAACAAATGATCGTCCGAGGCAAGGCAAGGCATCAAGGATGGCCCCTATTGGTAAAAAACAACTGCTATGCATTGAGGCTTGCCCGTATGGGTCGAAAAACGCTTGCTGGGGATGGAGTCCTACCGTGTTGTGTCGAGAAAACAGTCCACGCATACATCAGCCCCTTATTGGTCGAGAAAAAGCGACTAAGCATTCACACTGGCCCTCTATTTTCAAGAAAAGCCGGCTAAGCATTGAGACTGGCCCGTTTGGTCTGGAAAAACCGGCCTGTATTGGTCGAGAAAAGCTGGTTAAACGGCGGTTACACGTGCAACATTTTGTGTGAAATGGTGACACCACAAACCTGAGAATGTCCAGTCATGAAAAATCCTGAGGTGGCTACACGCTAATACTGCGACAGAAAATCTGCGACAATCATTTTGCATTATAAGAAGAATGGGTCCTAGAAAATTTCCAGGAAAAGTGACAACAAAAAGCAATGTGATATGTTGCGTCGCCAATTCAAAAACCCGGCTACATGCTGCGACATTACTCGCGACAAGTAATAGCAAGTCGCGAAAAGTTAACTAGAAAGCAATGTTCCGCGACTGTATTTCTGAGGTCGCAGAACATTTTATTCGAAAATAAGTTCCTGGCTACACGTGCATCCCTTAGTTTTTGCGGTCGCAGCAAAAATTTTTGAACATGTTCTGTCGCCATTTCAAGCAAAATGTTGCACTTGTAGCCACGGCTTTATAGGCAACAAGGCTTTGCAAACTTATTTTGTTTAACAAAAAGTTTTTCAAGTACTTGTCAGTAGGTACATTCAGCTTAACTTCGAATATTCTACGGATCTCAGTGAAAAGAAATAAAATATATTCCATTCTTCAACAAGGCGGTAATATTTCATGCATCAAACATGTAGTTTCTCAAAGCCCTAGTTAAAACTATTTCGAAAAATTGCTACACCACCCCGAATTATAAAAACAAAAGTGCTCAATATCTCGAGATGGCTTGATTTTCAGATACAAGTCTGATATTAAAGTTTGATCAGCATCAGATTTTGAATCGAATGATATATAATATGTTGGGGTTTGAAGAAAAAAAAAATTGACCTATGGGCGGGGGGGCTAAATCGGAAAATCCGCCCTTACGGCCACCAGAGTCCAAAATCTGGATGGTCCAGAAGCTTAAAATATTTCTGTCATCATAAGAAACAATCCAAACCGCACTAAAGTAGGACCAGAAAATGGATAAGATTTTATTTCTCTGGTACCGGACTAGTAACAAATAATTACCAAGATAGCAGTTGTCTCTCTTCTCTTTTACATTCATGATTCTCTTTCTGTTAGTCTTGCTCTTGCAGGGAGGGCAGTAGCAGCACGGTGAGGCAGCAACCATTTTGTTTTCTCTCTAAGTGTTGAATGATTTGACTTTGGTATCGGTATCCAGAGAGAAGAGCCAAGATTATCCTTTCATACAACTGTTCGCGATTTGCAATGGCCATGTTCGGTATTGTCGTTCTCAGCTGGCGAAAACTATGCCTACTTTTGAAGGTTGATATCAATCACTTACCTTTCGTAAGTAAACAAATCTAGTGATATAACAATTTATGCAATCATTTTTATTAAGGCCTCAACTATTCTGATCATTACACAACTAGATAAGTTAATGTTTTCTTATACATAGAAGAAATCTTATTTTATTCAGTGTAGTACAATATGTTGGATCAAATAATCCGTAACAAAACAAAACTGTATTTAAAAGAAAAAATGAAAAATGCAAACTAAAGTAGAAAATTTAGTAATCCTTAGGGGAAAGCTTAGGTGTTCTGGCCTTGCGTTTGAAAATCCCTACTGGCACATGCATCATGCATATATCCATGACTTGTGCAACAATCATGAAACACCAAAGGTAAAACTGAACAATTTACCTGATTAATGAAGAAGAAACAAATCCTTCAAAGATTTCAACATTTTCCACGTAAAAACAAATTTCGCAAGACTATCTATGCTTTTTGCCCTGTACTGACATTTGAAAGAATTTTTACCGCAAATTCAAGTTCAACTTCTAATTTCTAATTCAATTTCGAATCATTGATCTAGATAGTTTGATGGTCTTGGCAAATGACTTCCAAGTGATCTGATTATAACAATAAAGAAATGATACACTAACTTTTGGGTATTATTTGTAGGTACTACCCTTTGCATCAATTGTCTGGTGTTTTAAGCTTGGTTTGTAACCTTTTCTGTACTCAAAAATTAGCAAACGAGTCAAAGCAGATTTTTCACTTCATTAAAACTAAGCCACACGAGCCTTTGATACTACCATTTGGGGGTGATTGTTTAATTTGCCAATAAAATTTTGCAAAAAAGAGGACTAAAATCGTTTTCTTCGTTTTCTATTTGAATTTGCATTCAGTCTTGTAAATACCGTGTTATATCTTGCAATACAGACAATCATTATCACTACGGTCTTTTTTATCAGAAACTAAGATTTTTCTAGTACTCAAACTGTCTTAGCTTTTGGACAATTCTGTTACTGAAAGTTCCTTAGCAGTTTCTTAGGGATTAAATTTTTTAGTGCCAAAACAGACACTCACGTTTTACATCAGCATTTTATTTATAAAAATAGACACTTCTTGTGTAACAGAAGTTCGTTTTTTGATGCTAAATTTCCAATTTTAAAGATTGTTGGGACCTGCTAGCTTCTTTTCATTTGCATAAAAGTACTGAAAGTTTCTCAACCAATACTGATCTTAGTACTGAGTTTCTTATAAACAAGTTTCTTATAGAAAAAGAGTTTAGCCAGTAAGTTGCCTTTTTAATACCATTAAGCCATACCATGGTATTTGCCAATACAATTTACCTAAAAGAGGACTAAAATCATTTTCTTCATTTTTAATCAGATTTATATCAAATTGTAATAAATACCATGTTATCACTTATAATAATTTAAGCTAGTTAAAGCCTGTTGATGAAGAGATGATGATGCCACTCTCAACAACATTTCAGTTGAGCATATGCTTCAAGGTTTTTAGAAAAACTTTGTCATTTTCCTCTTTAGCCTGTCCCAAGAACACATCTTAACAAGGCAGGTCCAGCTTGATGTGCATATAGTACTAAATATCGAAATAAATTCGTCACAGAAAGGTTTTTGCAGCTAGAAAAAGTCCCATTTGAAGCAAAAAGGTTCAGAAGTTGAAGAACATGATGATTTGAACGGATCACTTTCAGACCCTGAAATGTTCACTTGAAGCCTGGCTAGCATATAGTCAGCCCACAGGTATCAAGAGTACTGTACAAACAAATTGCCACTGCTTGAACCATTCAAATATGTTGTGGGAATTGATGAAAAAGGCAAGCAAAAAACAGTGCAATATATTTCCCTAATGGATGTTTCAACATTGATACTTGCCAAAGAAGATGTCACAGCCTACATTACAAGACCAAGTGGCAAGTCCAGAGGTGGAAGACTCAGTGACTATGATGATGGTGAATTCTGTGAACAGCACAAACTGTTTTCTAGAGATGGTTTAGCATTTAGGCTTCATTTCTACACGGACGATTTTGAATTAGCCAATCCTTTGGGATCTAAGACATCACCCAAAACCTGAAAAAATGTCTCTTCCCACATAAATGTCCCATTTGTTAAAGCCTTCAAAGCCCATGTGTAAATGTGACATGCCCAAGTTATTACAGTAATATCAATTAAGTAATTAATATTTTCTTGTGATGATTTTGGCTTTTAGTTAATTTGCTGTTACAAAATTGGAAATGAGGCCTCTGAGTCTCAGGAATGACCACATGGTAATTTCAATGATTGTAAACTTGTAAAGTGCATCAAAGGACACTCGTAGATATTAAATTCTGGTATAGCTTTGCCATTCTTTCCAGTCTACAGGCTGACTGACAGACAGTGGCCTAACACTTCAAAGATAAAGTCTAATAGGCCTCTGTATTTGTATTTCTTGTCTGTTTGTACTTTTTACCTGCCTCGTTTTCATATCAAAAGAGGCTGGACTGAATGGAACTCCTTTTATCGACATCTAGCTGTCTGCACTGTTTGGAAACAACATTAATAAGCAGAAGAGCAAGAAAACAGGTAAATTTACTTTCAACATTTTCAGCAAGAATTCGTGACTCTCTTCTCCTCCAAAAAACAACAGAAGACAATGAAACGAAAACAAGGGACAGAAGCAACACATCATCAACATCAACAACAATAATAACAAACTAAGCCTTACTGCACGAAACCGATACATAATCATGTTGGTAAGAAGTCTTGTTGCTGCTCATCTGGTAAAATCGCATCTTGTATACTTTTGTCAACTTTCTCTTCATGGTCTGGGGTTGAAACAGCTTGCGATTGTGACGACAGACCAGTATTATTTATAATAGCTTCATCCTCTATGCTCTATCATTGAGGGTTGATAGAGCATACCGATTCCATATTTGGGAACTCCTTGAAGACAGAAAAAAATGTTTGCACAGAAATATGGAGTGACTCCACTTAGAACGCCTACAGCTTGGCATTGTCTTATTTCTCCAAATTCTAAGACATATGACTCTATTATTGGGTTTCTGAAAAAACTTTTAACTTTCAAGGTTCAATTCCCTGTCTGCATGACAAACAAATCATTAATGCTGTCAGCTAGGTTAATCTGTTCCAGGAAGTATTCAGTCATGTCTCTTGGATGATTCTTTAAGACTTTGAATATAGTCTAAACTGACTGCTAAGTTTGATATTAACATCACAGTATCTACAATGTAGTGATCACATCAAACAATGTGAAGAAATATTTGAGTGAAATTTCATCAAAAATGTTTATGTTGATGTTGAATTAGGCCCAATCGAAACCTTACAATTATCAACTTGCAACTAATTTTACAACACGAGTTCGTTGGTGTTAACCAAACAATCACAAAAATACATATAATCATAGAACGGCTTGCCCAATGTATATATAGGTCCCTATGTATCACAGAGTTTGTAAAAATTGTAAACTGTCACCTTTTTATCAGAACTGGTGTCAATTAATATTGAACATGTTTAAAATGAATGGTAGACATTTCTATTGAATTAGCTTTGGTATTTATTAACAAAGAACTGCTCCCTCAATAATGTAAGCATTCCTGAATCGATCTTGATGATATGTTTGCACCTATCTCTGAAATACAGATGTTGAAATACAGTACTATTCTCACCGGGGACAAATCTCTGAATTCGTAACGAGGCTAAGATAAGACAATCTAAAGACCCCCTGGGGATACATTCAGCAAGGCAATGACCTCCTAAGGGGATTTGTTTGGTTATAAAACTCAATGCATGTGATTTAGCCATCCTTCTTCAGCAACTCGCAATATAAGATGAAGCTGCTGCCGTGAATGAGGCACTACAGCCATCGCTGTCAAGAGATTTCTGGCCTAACAAATTGTTTTGTGGTTTCGTACTCAACGCTGCAAGTCCAAGAGGAAAGGAGCTCTCACAATGCGTCTTATGCTTTCGGTATTATTTTCTTTTCTTCACCTTTTCAAGGAATTCGTATTTTGCACTACCGAATTGCCGTCTTTAGATGGATTTGTTTGCTTTGCTAACATCCTCGGTATATTTTCCTAAACACACACGTGTAGGCCTACTTTATTTTTGTCCTGACGTTTGGCCTAACTGCGTGTAGATATATCTCAAATATATTTCATCTGCTTATTTGAATTGGTGCACTTTTAGGAACTGTATATACCCAACTTTACTCACTACACTACGTGCAATGTTATTCATGTCTTTTTGTTTTCATATAACCATCTTTCAATCACCTTTAGGCTGATTTGTTCCTTACCTTACATTACCCAGTCCCTGGGTACTACTTAGGTAGGCTTATGTTTCTTGATCTAATTTTGCACTATTGTATTGATCTTTCATTGTTGAGGCACTGGGCTAGTATACAGTTGTTTTGTTATAAGCATTATCCTTATGATGCCTCTACCTCAGACTAGATCATTGTGGGATACAGATGCCTAATCCTCATGTCCTTGAAACTTGTTTATGATGAGGCACTGCATTTATACAATGGTGCAATGATGTTTATTGAGGCTTTTGTTTACATATAATGAGTCACTGCATAGACCTGTTTTTATTAGCCATTATGGTTTGTTTATGACTGATATACCTTGATTTATGCATTTGTTATGATGATGATTATGATGAGGCACTGGATAGACCTGTAATTATTAATTCATTGTGGCATGCAGATGACCGATATACCTTAATTATGCATTTGTTATGATGATGATTATGATGAGGCACTGCATAGACCTGTCATTATTGATCATTGTGGCATGCAGATGACTGATATACCTTAATTTATGCATTTGATATGATGATGATTATGATGAGGCACTGCATCGACCTGTAATTATTAATCATTGTGGAATGCAGATGACCGATATACAATAATTATGCATTTGTTATGATGATGATTATGATGAGGCACTGCATAGACCTGTAATTTTTAATCATTGTGGCATGCAGATGACGGATATATCTTAATTTATGCATTTGTTATGATGATGAAGATTATGATGATGATGAGGCACTGCATAGACCTGTAATTATTACTCATTGTGGCATGCAGATGACCGTTATACCTTCATTTATGCATCTGTTATGATGATGGTGAGGCACTGCATAGACTTGTAATCATTGTGGCATGCAGATGACCGATATACCTTAATTTGTTATTATGATGATGATGCCCTGAATTATCCTGTAATAAATAATCATTGTGGTATGAAGATGACCTGTGTACCTCAATTTATCCATGTGTTATGATGAGGCACTCAGTGAATTGCTTGCAGATAACCAATGTACAATTTAGTTCATGCATTTGGTTCATGATTGGCACTTCTTGACCTGCTTTTCTAAAAATCATTGTGTCATGAATTTGTCATGATGTTCCACTGTTGCTTTATTTGGCATATTTATTTCTACTATCCCTTGAATAATTCAATGTCCTATTATTTAATGATCCTAGCCTAATAATGAGGCTCAATATTGATTCGTATCCTTCATGGTTTTATAGCTTATAAGGATATAGCAATTGTCTTTCTGCTAAAATATATGTTATTGAATCTGGAATTCATGATTGCTCTGGTGTAAGGACATACAATTTTTGGCATAATGATGTGTTCACTGCAGTTTTGTGTAATTAACAGCCTTTCCACATCACAGTTTTGCTTTGAATTACTTTGAAGTCAGCTATCATTTGCAATCAGTAATGTTTCTCATTTTTGTTTATTTGTTTACTTCTTTTTGTTATTTGTTGCATGTTCTTTATTTTGCTTCGCTTCTTTCTTCCTTTTCATAACACTCTCCTATTTATCCTGCCACTATAAAATTTCATCTTCCCTCCTTCTTAGCCACTCGGGAGCTTATCTCAAGGCCTTAATACGCGGTCTCTGACCGTCGGTGTGAGTGGCTGGTTGGTGAATTTTCTCATTCCTTTCTTATTCAAATCTCAATTCTTACCTCCTCTTGCTTTCTTCAATTTAATCTTGGGACTATATTTGCATTTATGACGTGTTTGTATTTGACATATTTTTTTTCCGAAGCTG
This sequence comes from Chrysaora quinquecirrha, assembly GCA_014526335.1. NCBI lineage: Eukaryota > Metazoa > Cnidaria > Scyphozoa > Semaeostomeae > Pelagiidae > Chrysaora > Chrysaora quinquecirrha. Next base: position 935,387 of record JACTAT010000049.1, on the reverse strand, counting down.
TTTTTTATTCCAACCCAGCTACTCAGATATCCTTTTTTACATGTCAAGAAACAAAGTATGTGCTCTTCTTTTTATGCTCAACAATATTCTGACTGATCTATAATTTAGTTCATGATTTTATTTTGCATGTTGTTTATGCAATGGATCTCATTTTTCATTGATTGATTTTTTCATTGTTATATGCACTTCCTTTACCTCTATCAATTAGTGATTTTGCTGATAACTGGTATGTAATATTTATGTAATTGTCTGATATTCCATGATAGTTCTGCATGGGCGTAGCATGTTCTTTTCATCTTTTTCAATTTAATCCCTGTGGTTGCCAATGATAATAATCTCTCTTATTGCAACAATTGCTTTCCTTTCCTTAGTTTATTTGTTATTTGATGTTTTTCATAAAATTTCTGATTTTGTTATAATTTTTACTCTTCTCTTATTCCTCTTTCCACTCTTAAATTCCATCTTCCCTCCTTCTTAGCCACTCGGGGGCTTATCTCAAGGCCTTAATACGCGGTCTCTGACTGTCGGTCTGAGTGGCTGGGTTGGTGAATTTTCTCATTCCTTTGCTATTCAAATATCATTTCTTACCTCCTTTTGCTTTCTTCTTTTTAATCTCTGCACTATATTTGCATTTATGTCGTGTTTGTATTTAACATATTTTTTTTTCAGAAGCTGGTTTTTTATTCCAACCCAGCCACTCGGATATCTTTTTTACATGTCAAGATATAAAGTTCTTTAAATTTTATTGCTATCAGATATCCTGTCTTTTGCTATGGAGGGAGTTTTCTACCAATTGAGGTCTTGAAAGGTTCCATACCATTTTATACAGGGCATGTGTAGTTTCCTTTATTTGTTTCATACAAGGCTTTTTCTTTTTTATGATGCATAAGAATCACCTTATATGAGTCTATGTTTTATCATATGAATCACACCTACATATACAAATTAGGTTGATTTCCATATGTATTGCTCAGGACTTGGTGTTTAGGAAGGTTTTTTGGAATATATTTATTGTTGTGCTGTAATCTAAGTTCACTTTTGATTTTCTTACTCCCCAGGGTCACTCTGTTTCCTTTTACCAATTATTACTTTTGTTTGTCTAACCAATCAATTTTTAAATTGTGCCTTTAGTACATTGTTTCTTTTTTCCCACCTGTCATTGACTAAAATTGTTTGCATCTGCTAACCAGGATTCATGTTATCAAAGTTTCGAATCAGGGGACATTGTTTTGTTGCTTTACCAAAATAAATTACATTGTACAAACCTAACTGGTACTTCCCTGGATTTTGTAAAGCATGCTTTTCCAATGTCAAACCTTTAATTTTCAATTGTTATGCCTCAACAAACTTCGCTAACATAACTTAGTCGTATCAACAAAGGTGTAAAATTTTGTTGTTATATATCCAGTACTGGCATCTACAACAAATTCTACAGAAACAACAGAATTTACCATTATTGGGTGGTTCATTATTTCCTTGGGGCATCCCTTATCCAATGTGTTTAATTACCAATAACCTTGTATTCCCATTACTTTAACTTTGAATTCTGCAAAATGTGTTGGGTAGCTTAGAGTAGATAGAGGATGATCGTTAGGGATAGTTTTGCCTAAATTCCCCTAACTGAATTTTTCGCGTTGGAATTGTATTATAAATTCGTTTGCTTTTCTCTTACTCAGCAGCCAGGGCCTTATACAAATGATAGGTCTGATCATTCATCATAGCTTTATACGCTAACCAGACTGCCTTATCAGGTAGTATTTCATTTCATGTGCTCCATTTAGGTCTTGCAGGATTTCATTTGTATTCGCTGCACAGTCTACTACAATTATTTCACTCCAGTTCTTCCTAAGGTTACTGTTAACTAGGTTGAATTAAGTTAGGTTAACTTAAGATAGGATAACTTAGGTTTATTAGCTAAATCTAGTTAGGTTTTATTTAGGTTTAGGTAAGGATTAGGGTAAACTCGTTTCGTCTTGATATTGTTTTTATGTCAGTCTGATACTACTTTACTGAGCAAAGTGCCATGCGCATTTCGATCTTATCCGTCCTCCGCGGGGGTTTTACTCTATTTTTGTAACCCCCCTAGAAGGGAGTAACTTCTTTCAATCCTTCTAGGTTTTCGTCACGTTACTTAACTTTCATCTTGTTCCATTACTTTGTTTTGTTATCTTTTATCTTATCATTTTCTTGAGGAATTTGGTGAGTTCCTCTCGACACCCTTCACGACAGCCAGTTGATGCTGATCGAAACTTCATCATCATTTTCTCTTTCAGCCTTATGTCTTGTCAGCATAATTCCATAGCTGGCCATTTCCCAGCAAGCTAACATTTCTTTTCCTAGGTTTGGCTTGCTCCTATTCCAATGTTTGCTGGCAGAATGCTGATGTTCAATTGGAGTAATATATTTTTGCTGGCGTACATTGTTTCTTAGATTTTTATTTTTAATATAAGATTTTTTCGTTGTGAATGTTGTGTCTTCTTTCTCTGCTGGATACTATACGGACACTGCAACATATTGGGGATTTTAATCACGGCACTTGTTATCTTTTCTACAATCCTTATCTTTTCTACAATCCTTATTCGGCTTATCCCTTTGGGATTTTCTCTTACCCCTACTCCTAATACCCCTATTTCTAATGCTCTTATTCTATTTGAGTTATGGATATAAGGTGTATTTTCCTATGCTTTCCCTTGCAGTAATCTTAGTATATTAGGGTATTCTGCCTGTAGCATACTCCTGCCTCCGGAGCACTCTCCATATTTTAGCCAATTGAAAGGAAGAGAGTAGGATTCGGTGACTATTCTCACCGGGGACAAATCGCTGAATTCGTAACGAGGCTAAGATAAGACAATCTAAAGACCCCATGGGGATACATTCAGCCAGGCTATGACCTCCTAAGGGGATTTGTTGGGTTATAAAACTCAATGCATGTGATTTAGCCATCCTTCTTCAGCAACTCGCAATATAAGATAAGCTGCCCCTCCACTCCTCCCGCAGCGACGGTCTCGCCTACTCTCTACCTTTCAAACAGCGAAGCCTCCTTCGCACTCTCCATATCTTAGCCAATTGAAAGGAAGAGAGTAGGATTCGGTGAGGATAGATTACTTGATGTACGAGATTAATGTTTTGCATCTTGAAATAAAAGTTTAAATTTAACCTGACACCTGAGATGCGGGTGAGCCTTTTACCTTGACACCAGCGATGCGGGTGAACGTTATTACCAGTTTAGCCTTGGAAAGACAAGATACCACTCAGCTGCCTTTTGATTTCATATCATTTAACTTGCAGCCTTCTGAACTTTTGCTAGAGTACTAGGAGGTTGTGGAATGCCATGGGAGCTTAAATTGAGAATCAGTCATCTAGGATATATGGTACAACTCAGAGTACAGGGGCATGTTTAAATTTATAGTGAGTGTAGAAATCCAAAACCTTAAGCATTTATGGAAACAATTATAGAAACATTTATGGAAAAATTTTACAGGGTATTGTTAAATCTTACAACCAATGTTTCAATGGTGTGCTTTTAACAAAGTTCAGTGTTGGTGCTTTAGCGAGAGGTGTGAGCTACCTTTTCAAGCTCCGTCTAATGGGAACCAATGGTACATTACAAAAGACATCTATTTGCAAGACAGACTGGCCATTTCCCATTCAATGGTTTCAAAGTATTTTCTGATGTTGCCTTTGAACAGTTGAGGTTAGGCTCCTGATACATTTTTTCAAATAACTTGTAAAAAATAATTACATGCATTACCGTCCAAATTTTTTTTATGTTCTTAAATCTCTGAATTCACAAGCTTCAAGAACATTGATAATACTAATTTTCTATAAAGAAATTTGATAAAACACTCTTGAATCGGTAGCGGTCTGAGTATGAATTACAAGATCCAATGAGTGGAAATGTTAAAAACGAACTTACAATTATTCATATAAGGCCGGATACAAATTTTTGTTCATGTGATATGAGCCTAATCGCATGCGTTTTGGTATCTTAGGCCTTAGACCAAGTACCAACCTTACATAGTGATATGAGAAATTAGCTTACCGTTTCAACCATATGATATAGATGCTGTGAAACATGTGGATTAATGACGATAAACTTTTTTTGTTAAAGGTTCAGCATTCTTTTCCAGAGCAGTTTTTAGTTTCTTTGATGATAGGTTTCCTTCGTTCTGTATCCTGCAGTATCTGTTAGATTAAATATTCCGATAAATAGTATGTACTATATGTATGTATATTTGGAGCATTCAAAAATGTCCATATTTGATATATAAAATAGTATGCTTCAAACATTCTCATTTCTAACTTAACATTTTCATATTAATTAGTACAGAAAGTATTACATTCAATATTCACTTTGAAGCCTGGAAACTCCTTTACTTCTAATATCTTGATTTTGGCTAGACAACCAAACTTTTTCCTTACTTGAAAGATATTGTACTTTCTCTGATAGGAGTGTTCGTGACTTTAATAATAAGAAGGAGCAAGTTGAGGTACAATTTTAAATACAGTAAAGCCTCACATTAACAGTCTAATATTAGCAATTAATTTATCTACGATTAAAATTTTGTTAGAGTTCTTGTAGATGTTTCAGGGGTCTCTAAAACAAAATTGTTAGAGGAAGTGTTGAAAAAGGTATCATGGACCACCTGCCCAGTGCCTGGATAAAATAATCCGGAAACCCAAGTGCTGCCGCAGAGGTTGCTGCACCCACGCGAAAACTGTGCAATGTTAATGTATTTGGCCAACCACAAGATTTTAGCAATGACTGTAAACGGCTGTTTAGTTTTACCTTGGTCAGTGGCACACCATTACTAAACATAAACAAGGGGCCGGGGCAAGGCCCCCGCCTTTGCAAGTAGGCCATCAAGGCAGCGACTGGGCAAATCAAGCTGCTAGATCGAGCGAGGATGACAGTGCAACCTTTCCCAAATTGATCTGTCTTAGAGTATTTGAGTCTCGGGAACGCATTGTCAGGAACTGGACTTTTGTCCACCATGACATCGGACAGGGACATGTGTTTTTGTCTTCAATAAAACCAGAGGATGGGGAGGTAAATTCTGCAGCTCGAAGGAAACCAAAAAATGCTGTACAGCAGGCAGCCCAAATCATTAAGTCATCGAACACCCCCAAATCAAGGTGGAGCTTCAACGTATGCAGAACCAAAGATGTGATGGGCATTTTTTCTTTCGACGGTTTGTTATCCAGGCGCTTAAGGCCACGGGACACCAATGGGAGCTGCAGGCAGCCAACAAATGGGTTAGGAAAACCATTCTGAATCTGTAAGTATCTGATATAGCAGCAAGGTAAACTTTCACTGACGAAGCTTTACAAGACTTACTTAAGACGCCAATGTAGCGTAACAAAGTCAACTCAGAAACTGGGAATGGAGACCCATTGGAATTCAGAAAATCGTTATTTTGGACAAATTGGATAAAGTTTTGTTGGGCGGAACGATATGTTTTCTTTGTGTTGAGGGACAATGCATTTTTCAACAAGTGTTGCCAATTTTTGTCCAGGGTGGATAAAGAAGATGATGAAAGGAATCGGCTGGGGATCGCCAACAAAGTTGAATCCGCAGTTGGGACAGTTGAGAAGAACACCTGGAAATCGAGGCAAGAAAGAGCATCAGCTGCCACATTTACAACACCAGGAATGTGGACAGCAGTGAACGTGAAGTTAGAAAGAATAGTTAAGATACTCAGTCCCGTAACAAGAAGGCCAAGTGACGATCCCTGCAAGTCCCTTGAATAAGACAGGATACAACAGCCATATTGTCACACCGGAACACAACCCGAAGACGCTGCCACATGGAACCTCAAACCTTTGCCACTAGGACTATAGGAACAAGTTCCTTATATGCAATACTCAGAGACTCGCAACCAGCACGAATTGGATCAAGTTTTGTTGGGTGGAACGATATGTTTTCTTTGTGTTGAGGGAGAATGCATTTTTTAACAAGTGTTGCCAATCCTTGTCCAGGGTGGATAAAGAAGATGATGAAGGAATCGGCTGGGGATCGCCAATGAAGTTGAATCCGCAGTTGGGACAGTTGAGAAGAACACCTGGAAATCGAGGCAAGAAAGAGCATCAGCTGCCACATTTAAAACACCAGGAATGTGGACAGCAGTGAACGTGAAGTTAGAAAGAATAGCTAAGATACTCAGTCCCGTAACAAGAAGGCCAAGTGACCATCCCTACAAGTCCCTTGAATAAGACAGGATACAACAGCCATATTGTCAAACCGGAACACAACCCGACGACGCTGCCACATGGAACCCCAAAGCTTTGCCACTAGGACTATAGGAACAAGTTCCTTACATGCAATATTCAGAGACTCGCAACCAGCAGGCCAGACCTCTGAGAACCACTGGTCTTGATATATAGCAGCGAATCCTAAACTACCAGCTGCATCAGATGAGATGACTTTATCAGTGGCTGGGGCCCATTTTTCAAAAAGGAATAAACTGCGACCATTCGAGTGTGTAAGAAGAGAGTGCCACCACTTTATGTTGTCTCCTTCCCAGCTAGACAGACTAACATAATGGCCCTATCAATAAGACGGCGTAGGAATGGGCGCCCCAGCACAACAGCCTGACAGCAAAATTGAAGAAGCTCAATTAACAACAGAAGTTTGCGCTTCGTGGCAGATCTCCTAGATACCCAAAACTGCAGCTCCTGTCGAATACGATCAAGCTTCTCGTTTGGCACTCGAAGCTCTAGTTTCTCCAAATCAAGTTCTAAGCCTAGAAAGGTTATACAAGTAGTAGGGCCCTCCGCTTTATCTGGGGCCCAAGGTACCGCGAGCTGCTGACTGAGTTGAAAACAAGTTTCCAAGGACTCTTGGCAAGAAAGAGAATTTGGCTTCCCCACTAAAAAGAAATCATCCAGATAATGCTGAACGCTAGCGGTAACTCTAGGGTTTTGCCGAAAGATAGACTGCAAAACATCCGCAAAGCGAGTAAAAATCCGAGGGGCCGAGCGGAGGCCAAATGGGAGGGCCATGTCAATATAAACTGTTTTCTCCACTTCATACCCAAGAATTGTCGATCCAGGTAGGCCACAGGAAGTAAACGATAAGCCCTCCGGAGGTCAAATTTTGCCATAAGGGCACCACGCCCAAACTGCATTACCCTGTTGATTGCATCTGGGATACCATCATAAGAGACAGTTGATCAGATCATTGAATCAGGGATCAGATCATTAACTTAGCCGCCAGTGGGAAAAGAGAGATCGGTTATTAAGCGCCACTTTCCCGGTGTGGACTTAGGAATCACCCCAAAACGATTAAGAGTCAACGAAGGGAGAGGGGGGACAGAAAAAGGACCAGCGATAGTACCGTGCAAGAGCTCATCCTTCAGATCACAATCGATAACCTCTGGCTTTTGATAAGCCGATAAGCAATTGAGGGAACAGGACACAGGGGAGCCCCTTCTATACCTATACTGAAACCATACAATAAACCTTGCAGGATTCAAGAGGAATTGGGCTGGTCTGAACACCATAAAAATTCCCCCCAACACAAATATTAAGAGAAGAAATGATAGCCGGTAATGGTAAAACAGAATCATTTAAATAAAAGCAAGCTAGTCAGTTATTTCTAGGTTTCCTGGTAACGGGCGCTGATGTAGAATCTTTTGGCGAGCCCCTATTGTTTCTACGGCAATCTTTCCTTTTGTGCTCGCCCCCACACAATGAACATACGTGCTGAAAATTGCAACCATGGGGGTATTGACACTCTCCAGAGTTCCATGAGTAACACACATTTCGCTGCCGACTCCTAGGCATGGAAGATGAGGATGGATAAGCTGATGCTGACGGTAAACGCACCTGGTTATTCACACCATCAGCCACCACTGTGGAAATATAAAGAGTTGGATCCAGCATAGTCCTCGATACTGAGGTATTGCCAGCCGCATGCCTCCGAAACGCTGTATCGTAGGCCAGCCACCCCGCACCCTGGACGTCTCTATTTGCTTTGGAAATCAGCAGAAAATAGCGGAGCAGGTCACCCAATTTGTCCGCATGTTTTTGAGCCACTATCGAAGAATATACGCCCAAACCTACGCCCAATCGATGAATGTCGAGATGGGCTGTAATTCCAGGGGCAAAAGATGTGACAGCTGGACCCCCCTTGGTGCAATGTTAGGTAGAACATTCAAAATGCAAAGCCGCAACAGGGCAAAATCAACATATTGGTTCTTGTGGATCATAGTGACCAGCCATCCCGGAACGGGAGGGAGGCCCCCAATTACCAAAATGGCCGGCGGTAGATTTTGTCCCAAAACTGCTTGGTTAACGAGGAACGGAATTGTCCCATCATTATTTGCCAAGGAAGGCACGATGAAACTCGACAGGCTTTGAAACAATGAGCTTTGAGGCGGCAGGCTTTTGTTGCTGGTGGTTGTCGACCCAGTGGACGACGACACGGGCACAAAACTGGGCACTTGAGGAGGGATTTCTTGGCCCGCGTGCTTTGGGAGCAGACTTGTATCGTTGGACGAACCTGCTGGACTATTCATGGTGGCCCTCAGGCTTGAAGAAGATTTGTTGGTGGCCTCTAGCAGGTTTTTTAGGGTCGGATTTATGTCCTGAAGGGATGATTCCACAGTTGTCAGCCTTGTTTCAACATCTACATCTTGTCCCCTCAAAGCCTCCTTATTACTTGGTCTTTCCTCCATTACTCCCTAATTGCGGCACTGAAGTCAGTGTCAATGAGAGTGGTAATGAATTTGAAGTGTGCAAGGGTGCGACACTTTAGAGTTTTTCCTGTCTTGGTTCTCTTTCTATGTCCCAGATTTTGGGAGACAGGCAAGATTAATTGGAATATTCAATCATTCAAGAAACAAGAATCGACACTCAAAAAAACATCGTCAGAGGACTGTATTAAGAAACATACATAAAATAAAGAAATTTATCACCTTGATGAAACTAAGAGACTTACGAACATAACCAATTTCAGAATACTTCATACATGTCCGACTTCGAAGGTGACAACCAAAAAACTCTCCAAGATTAAAGTAAAACTACCAATATGAAAGGTTTGGCCGGGAGACCCACGACCGCTAAAGTTTATATCAAGTCAATTCAATTCAACTGAAGATTTCTTACACTCCCCCCCTTGACCAGCTATGCATATACTAAAATAATATCAAAACACTTAGAGTTCATCGTCCCTTTCAAGCTGGTCAATGATGTCCATTCTCTTTCTTGCCATCACTGCAGCATTCCGTTTCGGTCTCTCCACAGGTTTGACTTCTTCTAGAAATTCATTCTTATTAAACTCCTTCTGAGACACTTCAAGAGAATAAAGCTTCTGTACAGGTCTTTCTATATGATTTCCATTTGGTAAAAGTAACTTAGCGCCACGAATGACATTGTCCCTTCCGACAATAAGCTGAACGATCTTTGCAACCTTCCAATATATGCGATTTTTGAGATTTTCGTCCTGTACTGTCACTACATCTCCTTCCTTGATCTCAATCTGTTTGCCATCCCATCATTTGACATACGATGATGTTCACTCAACGATACTAAGTATTCCTTTTTCCAACGTTTCTGATAATGCTTAAGAATTGATTCAACGTATCTTGCATGTTTCTGGAACGAAACTGCAGTAGAGTTATAATCTCGATCTCGGTTCTCAGTTGAGAAATACGGTAATTGTAGAATTTGACGTCCTGTTAACAAGTGAGACCGAGTCAAAGGTTCAACCAGTTCATCAGAATAAACGTAGGTTAATGGACGACAATTCAGAACTCCTTCGATTTCAATAAGAACAGTGTTTAATTCATCCATTGACAATTTAGCTCTTCCAACACATTTTTTTAGACAAAGCTTAATTTCCTAGATCAGTCTTTCATAAAATCCTCCCCACCATGGGGCCTTGGCGAGATTAAACTTCCAAGTTATCCGCTTCTGTTGAAGATATGACTCCACTTCTTCAGATTTGAACAATTTCGTCAAATGCTTAGAAAACGATTTGAAGGTTTTCGCTTTATCTGATACGATAACGGACGGTACTCCTCTTCTACTTACAAATCGTCTAAAACAAAGCATGAATGACTCAACTGACAATTCTGGAACTAGTTTGATATGAACAGCCCGAGATGTCCCACAAGTAAATAATGTGATGTAAACCTTGCTCATTGCATTCCCGTCTGATCTGACATATAAAGGTCCGGCGAAATCTATTCTGACTGAGGTAAATGGATGTTTTTCTCTTACGCGAAAGTCTGGCAGCTGTTCTGTTTTCAGGTTGCCATAGCTTTTTCCAAGAATATGTTTGCAGAGGTAACAATTTCTTGTAATTTTCTTTACAAGTTGTCTTCCTTTGACTTCGATCATGCAGTTATAAAATTACCACAGCCAAAGTGCAGAACAAACTTTAAAGGCCTGCAATAGTCAATTTTGAATTTTCTGCATTTTATTGCTGTTGTTCACGTTCTTAGAGCAACAGTGGCCATTGCTTTCTACAAATTAAAATTACCGAAAATGTTGGAAGCAAAAGTGTCTTGAAAAATATGACATTTGGAGGGATATCACACAAATGTCTTCGATTGGCAAACCAAGCCATTTTAAATCCCCTAATCAACATTGCTATCAGGATAATGACGTTAGTTCTCAATAGAGATTAGACCAAAGGGAGCTAAATGACTCGCACGAAATACATTTAGATCAGGATTGCAGTATGATCGGTATAAAGTGGACAAGTGGAAAGCATAACTGGCTCAGGTTCTACAAGGGTTTGGTATTGTAATGATCAAAACAAATGATTAATAAATCAAGAAATAAAGAAGGCACTGCCGTGTGCTCTGATTTGAAGGTAGAGAAATAGTAGTGTAGGTAGTGCTTTCCTCACCATCAAATCCGATAACGAAAGAAGAAAGAGAAGAATCACATTATTTTGTGCTTGTAAAATATCGTTAGACACCTAGACGTAATTATATCGTTAGACACCTTGAATCTAAGCCACCAACAAAATAAATGGAAAATTCGCTTCCAAAAAAATAAGAGTATTTTCCAAACCAAATAAAGTGAGGAAATCCAAAATTTCAGACCCAAAAAATAAATCGAGCACCCCCTGTCAAAATTTCTTTCAAGAACACTCCCTGGGTTTACGTCATAAAAAAGACTGTATGTCATCTGTTCATATGACTTCACAATTTAAGATTCTCATTGATCACCTCCTGTATGCCTGAGGTAATCAATTGAATTCAGAATTTTAACAATTGTCAGAGTTTGATGTTGCGATTTTGGCTTGGAGACAACTTAGTATGTCTGGAGTACACCAAATTTTTGAGGAATTTATCATGGACGTAAACATGCAACGGGACCGTATGTGAATGGCTAGAGTATTTCATTATGCAGAAAGAGAAACAAGAACTGTCAGCAAACAAAAATAACACTTACCCTCAGCAAAATTTCTTATCGTCAACTTTTTCCCATTAAGGAATATTGAGCTTCTGACCAGTTTCTTTACTGCTGCAGAAGCATATCTGCAGTTCCTTGTTTTCAATTCGATATGCTTGCATTGCCAACTTGATGCGTTCTGTAGAAGTTTGACTTAAGGGAGCTTTCAATTTTGCAGGAGTCTGTAAGATTTTCTTCTTTCTTTCCAACTGGGCAACTTCTCTATTCTCTCTTTCTTTGCAACTTTGGCATTGTGGTGCATCATATATCAATATGCTACATTTGGGTGATCTGCAGTACTCACACGCTAGCGAATCTATAATCACCACTGTGGTGGATAATCACTACTGTGGTGGTACTATTTGCGTACTGTGGTGGTAGTTTCTGCGTACTGTGGTGGATAATTACTACTTGTGGTGGTTTACTATGCTTGCGGTGGTGGCAGTTTTGGCTTACTGTGGTGGATAATCACTACTTGTGGTGGTTTACTATGCTTGCGGTGGTGGCAGTTTTGGAGTACTGTGGTGGATAATCACTACTTTTGGTGGTTTACTATGCTTGCGGTGGTGGCAGTTTTGGCGTACTGTGGTGGATTTTGTGGTTTTTTCTTGCTTGATCTATAGAGTTTTGCTATGATTTCATATTCACCACATAAAGCATTATAACCCACCACAAGTAGTGATTATCCACCACAGTACGCAAAAACTACCACCACAGTACGCAAATAATACCACCACAGTAGTGATTATCCACCACAGTACTCCAAAACTGCCACCACCGCAAGCATAGTAAACCACCACAAGTAGTGATTATCCACCACAGTAAGCCAAAACTGCCACCACCGCAAGCATAGTAAACCACCACAAGTAGTGATTATCCACCACAGTACGCCAAAACTGCCACCACCGCAAGCATAGTAAACCACCACAAGTTGTGATTATCCACCACAGTACGCAGAAACTACCACCACAGTACGCAAATAGTACCAACACAGTAGTGATTATCCACCACAGTAGTGATTATAGATTCGCTAGCGTGACTCAGTTTGGCAGAGTGGGTTAGAGGCATCTTCTTCTGGAAACAATACAAATTTCTTTGGCACACAATGCCAAAGCAATGCCACATTCTTTACTAGGCTTGGGTTTATAATGCCAAGGCAAATGTCATAACTTGTCAGAAAAGCAATCAAATTAGATAGAGTTATGTTTCGTACCGATCTTTTGTAGGTGAGGTACATCTGATGGTCATCTGGAAGACTCCACCCATAATTTCGTATAGTGAATGACAAGCTATCATCAACATGAATCTCATACAATGAAAGTCTGTGTTTGTCATCATTTTTTGTGATTATTAAATGACTTTCATGTGAACTGTTAATTATCCATCTGATAAGCTTTAAGTTCAATACTCGCTTTTTTAATTCTTCAAGAGAGCTATAAAATGAATTTTGCAATGTTGTGGGTGGGTCAGTATGACGCTTTCTAGCAATTGTCTTGGCTGAAGTTCTTGGTTGATTTGTATATTGACTAAAAGGAAAATAATTCAGACTCAATAGAGCACACAAGAAAATAGCTGTGAGAAGAATGCTAAACTTTTAGAATAATTTACTGTATACATAATGAGTTACAGTACAGGCCTGTATATATGGAAAAAAATGGTATATTTTTATACCTGACAAAAAAGATTTCCAAAAGCCTTACCTGCTAGGAGCAACAGACTTCTTTGGTAAATTTAATATCGGTGTTGATCCAGGTATTAATGTCTTTCTATCTTGATCTATGAAGATAGAAAAATGTTCTTTTGATTTCTTATTTGTAATAACACTGATAATAACTAATCATACATTGATAGAAAATCTAGACTTCATCTCATATTTGTCGAACCAGTGGTGTGGCCAGGGGAGGGTATGAGGGGGCAAATGCCCCCCACTTCCAAGAATTTGGCTAAAATGGTCATTGAAAAATGCAATAAAAATATCTGGGTATACCTTTTTACCCTCCCCCACTTCAAGTCTGAAAAATTTAGACTTTTTCCTGCTCACTATTTTTTAAGAAATTTCAAGAGAAAAACGACAACTTTTAATCGGCAAAACATGTTTCGAACATTCTATGTTCATCTTCAGTTGCATTTTTTTGTCTGGCCCTGCCACTGTGTCGAACGATTTTAGGTTTCCTGTTGGCTATTTGGTCACACTGAACCACTGACATAGATCAGGATTTCATTAAAGGAGAGAACGGGGCTATAGCGAGTACGGGCCTATTGGCCTAACATAGCTGCATGAAGCTGCGAGGTGAAAACTGACAACATTAAATTTGGGCAGTTACATGCATAGAAAAGTAAGAAGGAAATGATAATACTTACGTTGAATAAGTTGATCAGGAGTGTAATGTTTTTCGCATATGTACAGGTTACAATCATTGATTGCTTCCTCAAGCTCGCATCGATGTCCCTATCTTTGGTGATAACGTGAATTAGCCTTCCTCCACAGCTTGTATTGAACTCGTCTTTCACAACGGGGACTTTAAATATCGAAATTCCTTGATACTTCTTATTTCTAGACGTGTGGCATCTGAAAATGGAACAATTTGCACCAGGCATTCCCACTTAAAAGACCTAAAACCAGAACAATTTTGAAGCATACAGTGTACAAATCGCCATTTACATCGGGACGAAAAAAGTTTAATGCACCTTCTAGTGGACTGGGCATGAAAATTTTTCGCACAATAACATAGAACAATAGAGCCTTCACAGCCTCCAGACTATAGTTTTCTCTTATGACTATGGTTTTGCAATGCACTTGAAACCCCAATAATACTTTTTCTTGAAAAGTCCAAATTGTTCAAAACATAATTGATGAAACCAGTTTTCTTTGCCAGCATTGATTCACAGATGCTATGCTGATGATGCTTTGTTGTTCCAGAGCAAACTAGCACTGATTTTTCCCTCAACAGTTCGAGTTATTGAGAACTGTTGAAGAAATGCAATGATAAATGTCTGACAGAGTCTATAGCTGCATTGAGGTCCATTCAACGTTCGGATTTATTTCCTAAACTTGTATTAAGGAAGTTGAATACTTGAGCAGAACTAGACTAAATAGCATATTTGTTCACTTAAAGATCTTTATTTGGAATGATGCAAAGCAACAAGCTTAAAATTGAGTAAATTTTTATTTTGTTTCTAGTATGAAATGAGTTTAAGACTACCTACAAGTAGGTTGCAAACAGGGCCATCGGCTATCACAGCCATCCGACTATCAGTGAGGTCATCAATGACATCATCAGGTCGTGCTATAGTGCGACCGTTTTTATGGATCTAGCACGATGGTTTCTCCAACTTCAAGAGTCCCCTGACTCCAGTGACGTCATAAATGGATCTCCAAGCACAGTGACGTCATCAGCTCGCACTATGGTGTGGTGGTTTTTTAAGATCTTGTCTGAAACCGATAGCCTCTTTTAATATTAGTAGCCTTGTTTAAGATTAGTAGACTTAAATCTAATAGCCTGTCACGAATCCAGTGACTTCATCAGCTAGCGCTATAGCAGAATGGTTTCTCCAACCTCATTTTCAAGAGTCCAAGAAAAGGTCCTAAAATGACGTAATAATGGTTAGAACTTTCAAGAACTTTTCAAAGACTTTTCGAGAAAGTTCCTAAGAATCCTACAGTCCGATTGGCTAGAACTTAGAACTTTCTAGAAGTTTCTTAAATGTTCCACATAATTCTAGAAACGAGAAATTCTGCAATCTGTTTGGTTAATAATTCGAATGCGATGTTCCAATCATCCATATAAATCGAAGCTAAATAAGTTCCGTCAACAGCAGAACAAGATCAATTAGTCGGTGGAGGTAATGATATGAACAAGATGGATAAGAAAGCATTCAGGATATATACCGAAGAAGAAGATATCAAAGACAGAGTAAGAATCACACAACATACCATTCGAGAAATTAAAGATGAATTTTCAAACCACAAGCAGGGGATGAAGTATTATGTCACTATCGATGTAGACTTTAAGAAGTGTGGTGATAAGCCTATGGTTACAGAACCACCACCCACATTCAGAACCACTGTGCAGGCGTTGTTAAGGACAGAGTATGACTATGTTGAAGATCAGGTAGTTGAAGCTATCAACACACCACGAGATAAGGTTGATGAATGCTTGGAGAATGGAAGCGGTTGGATATTTGCAAAGTTTACCAAACTGCAAGTGATAAAGATTGATTATGATACAATTCGTGGTGGAAAGTATTTACAACTACCTACATACATCAAAAACAAGCAAAGCCGTTCTCAATAAAGAAATAGACAATAAATGCTTCATCTGGGCAATTCTATCCGCTGTACATCCACGATCGCAGAATCCAGAGAGAGCCGCGCCGTATAGACAATACTTGGATGAACTTAATTGTGAAGGATTGACATATCCAGTAAAATCATCCAATAAAAAGATGATTGATACATTTGAAATAAACAACAACATTTCAATCAACATCGATATGGATGAAGATGGTGAAATTCTGCCAGTAAGAATAACTGAAGTTAAACGTGAAAAACATGTACATTTGCTATTAGTATTCAATGAGTACGGTGAGAGTCACTATTGCTGGATAAAGAACTTGAGTCGTCTTTTTGTTGGTCAGGATGGACATAAACGTCATGGAAAACGGTTTTACTGTCCTCTATGTCTAGCATCATGTATAACTCAAGAAAATTTGGAAAAGCATAAAAAGTTATGTAAATAAAAGACACATTTTCAATTTCTCCGAAACATTCTAGTACTATTTGTTTAAATACCAAAATTAGAATATCTATAAATTGTTTTAAGGCTGTAAAAATTTAGATTGTTATAAGTTCTATAGAAATTGTTAAAATTCAATTCCTCAAGATTTACAAGAGTTTCAATACCAAAGAATTTCTAGCGCTAGATTCGCAGCGCAGACTTCGGTGGCGACACGTCACATGAAGAGGATTCCCAGAGATTCCGCTACGCGAGATAATAAATTACTAAATATTCACAAAAGTTTAATTACTATAGACTCCTCCCCAGCGTCAGGTTTGAAGCACAGACCTTGTAGATTAATGTATTATCAAATTATGCTACAAAATTAGCAAGATTGTAGACAACTTCAAGAATTTTTCCACCAGTCTGCAGAGTATGCTATGTGCATGCAAAGATAAACACAATTCAGAATTCACATTGCATGCTATGCACCAGAACAACCATAATCTGCAGACCGGTTGGTGAGCTTTTGAAGAGAAGTGACCAAACTTTCAGGAGGAATTTCAGGCACTGCATCCCAAGGGAAGGCTACACAGCTTGGCTTTTCTAGCCAGCCCTTTTTTCTAAATCATTCCAATCATCTAAGGAAACATTGGATGGCAATTCATCCCACATTGGGAATTCTTCCCCGTAAGGTTGCTTCACAACACCAAACATTGCTTGCCTCATACTGCTATAAATTTTCAATCTTCTATCTCTTCCTTTGTGAAGGGCCTCAAGCTGTCAATCTCTGGAGATCTTTCTACCCTCTTCATCATCACTGGCTGGAATGAATGGAATGTCATCGATTGTCAGTACTTTTACATTTTTTCTAAAATTTTTCACGCCAACCTGATTTTTGGGGTCAAGCTGACCATTCTGGACTGCAATTTTCACTGCTTCATTCCTTGTACGCTAGAGTAAAAATGATAAATAATCAAAGGATTACTCAATCTCTTAGGACTTGTGCTGTAGACCAAATGCATGCACTTATGCTTGGTCTAATAAAGAAGGAGATTCTAACAGACAGTAAGTCAGATGAAGGCATAATTAGAGATGTTGAGACATTGTGACAAAGAATAAAAACATTGAGTTCCCTCTGGCTGTGGCAGACTGCCCAGTAATTTTATGGACAAGGTAACCTTGGATGGTTTCACTGCACAGCAGTGGTTGCTTTTTGCAGTGGTATATGCAAGGTCATGCTTTTATGAACTCATTGCAAATTATAAAAGCTTTGTGTTAATGTGTCAGATAATGGAAATCAGCTCTAGATACAGTATAACTGTTCAGGAAGTTTTAGATCTGAATGAAAAAATTAAAAAACACCACATGCTATTTGGAAAACTGTATGAAATGTGGAATATATCCATTAATAATGCAATGCAACAGAAATTATATGTTGCAGGAATTCTCAAAGACATTCCTGCACTAGATAAAATGGAATACTATGACAGAGGTGATGCTATCATGCATTTGGAAGCAAATGAATCAGATTATGAAGATGTTGCTAAAAATGACCATTCAGGTCAAATTGAAAGACCAAGGGTCGAAAGACTTATTTCAGAACCTGGAGAGGAAATTAATTCTGCATTTCAGAGACAACTTGGGATTCATAGTTGCACATCGTCCTTTGATTTTAAAGAAACTCAGTTACTCCCTCCACAGAGACTAGGTAAGACAATGGCAGATGAATCAGTCTCACAAAATCAGGCAGTCACAATCTTGTTTTCAGTCTCACTATCGTATCGTATCATACCACACAGCAGCTTTCTTGTGGACACATCTGAAGATTTATCAACTATTACTATACAGTTGTTTGTTTGCTGTGTTTCTGCAGGATACTCTGGGACTGGGAGTCAGTAAATCTGTCCTGCAGCCAAATTTGGTAACAGTTTGATTGGGAGAAAAGTTTGCTTGACCAAGCAACAACAATTGCGATGGTGTATTGTTATTTTTTGTTCGACTTCATCTGAAACGTTTAAAAATCCCTGATCTTCCATGAAATGGAACAGATAGTAATAGAGGAATAGGCATTCACTGAACAGGTTGTGCCAAAACCGCTCGATCCTCTGATTCTGGCAACTTTTGCCAGCAATGAAACTTCCTGTTGAGTGTCCATGAGATTTGTAATCAAAGAGCTTTACAATTTGATTTCGAGGGAGACGCTGATGGCAAGGCGATTTTCCATCCAGACACTTTGCTGCAGATACACGCAATATCAGGTTGCAACTTTTCTTTGTATTTCCTTGGAGTGGGTGAAATTAAAGTTTTGAAAAAAGCGTTAAAACAGCAGAATTCCCTTTCGTTATTGGCATAATTATGGAAGACACCTAAATTGACAGAAGAAGGGTTAAAAAAAATCCAGTGTTATTTATTCAGACCGTCATATATTCGGGGAAGCCTGACAAAGATCTTGTTACTACAAGAGTAAGGATGTACAAATCGATGAAAACGAAATCATCTCTAACATTACCTCCTGATCTACATTCTATGAGGCAGACCATCCTAAGGGTGCATTATAAATGCTATTTCTGGCTTAGATTGTCCCTCAAATTTCATTGGAAGCAAGCTGCTGGACAGTTGATGTTGACAATTGCAATGTTTTTCTGTCTGGTTCACATCAGATCAAATGCCGAAGAAACAGAAAAAAGATCAAAGAAATCAGCATGATCAGCCTCCACGAAAGAAAGCCAAATGACAGGAACGAGCAAAGTCTCTTATTATGGCAGCAAAGAAGCAACTTGAGAAGAACGTAAGGGGAAGTGATAGTGACAAAGCAATTGAAAGCACAGAGTTCGACTTCATATTCTTTGGATATTCAGGAGAAAGTGATTCTGATCGGGAAAGTGAAGATTCCGACTGGGTTCCTCAACATTGTAAATGTACTTTATCTATTGTGTTCTTAACGAATTTTTTGGCTATCTATCTGGCTTTCCTTGCTTAACCTGGCTGTTGGCATCTCTGCTGCAGGTGCTTCAGAAAAATCAGAACCAAAATCGTCATTACTGATGTATTCAGAATATTCTGCCTCTCTCAGTTCATGCAGGTTTTGTAGGGTCAGGGAAGTTAAATCTCTGATTTTCGACAGCAAGCAGAAGTAATGGGTCCATGTGTCTTTTGGTTTAATGAATACAACGTTTTTGTCTCACGCTTTGCTCTCTTTTTGGGCAGAAAAATGTTGCAACTGTCTCACCCTCCAATGTATGGAAAAGCTCACCTGAATATGAAGAAGGACACAATCACTTTTCATAAAACAATGTAACTTTTTTTATTACTAGCAACCTTATAAATATTATAAATTATTGGCTAACTGTGGTTTCAAATAATATGGTTGCATGTTTGTAGATCACTGTGCATGCCTAATGCTAAGAAATTTTCAAGAAAATGCCAAGAAAAAATAAAAAGAAATAAGCTAAAATATGCCAATTTTTTTTTGAATATGCCAAAAAATTGCCAAATATAAAAAGTTTAAAATTGTTTGGATTAATTAAAGGCAAATAAATTACTTGCGGTGAATCATTGTCTCGAATATCGAAGTTCTAAAAATACTGAAAATGGAATTTAAACAGTTAAAAGTTATTAATATCATTAAAAAGCATGCAGTTCACAAGAATTATTTTCAAAGAAATTATAGATTATATAGCCTGTCTGAGTCAAACCCTTAAAAATGCAGGTTAATAATGCATAAAATTAAATCAAATGTTTCTATAAGGAAATGACTTTATCATCAGACATAACATTCTGATTGTTCTAGTTATCATTTGAGCTTGACTTTGAATCACTATACATCTGTGCTGCATTAAACAGCTCCAGCATTCTCTTCGTAATGACTATACTGCGACAGCATTTGCCACTGATATGAAGCCCACTTCCAATCATCACTAGGGTGCTTAACAATTCCAGTCCCATCAGACTTTTTGATCTAGTTTTAATGGCAGTCACTTCAGAAAAGGGTCGTTCCACAGCAGCATTGCTAACAGGGTTAGCGAGGCAAGCTAATGCATATTTTTCAAGATCTTGGAACAGATTCTGGTTCAGTGTGTTTCTGAAACGATTAATACCACACCAGAATTTGAGTAGAGTGTGTTTCTGAAGCAATTAATACCGCACCAGAATTTGAATGTATCATCAGGAATAAAACCACTGAAGACTGTCTCATCTTGCCAATCTCTGTGCAAGATCTTTCTGTATTGTTCCTCAATCTTCTTGGAAAACTCATTTCTCAAATGTGGCAAAGGAAGCTGGTTTAAAGGGCTCCTCTCTCTTGCATTCAGAACTTTCATTGGATGTAATGAACTCAGCCCTCTGAAAATATTCTCTGGTTCTGGCAATCGCTTTTTGTCCCGATCAATAGCTTCCATCAAAAAAAGAAGACAACGCTGCTTCATTTCTTTAACTTTATATAGGGCAGAGACTGCATCCGCTTGAGAGCTTAGAAATGCTTGTGTTTCCGCCCCAAATTTCCCACCAAAATCAACTTTATCAATTGTTAATGGGTTACCACTAGCATCATTGATTCTAGCCTTTAGACTTTTGCTGTGACTCAGGAGCTCTTTGTTCATTTCTTCTGGGTCTGCACTCAAATTCTGTGACCAGTGGCGATGCGAAATGAAAATACAAAAAGATTATACAATCATTCAGAATGTCCAAAAGTATGCGGGCTTTGTATCTTGCATCTTGGCTAGTCTCTGGGATAGCAACTGCAAAGTAAGCTCAAAGTTCTTCCCAGTTTACTAAACAATTATAGATTACCTTGCCCCTTACAAGCCATCTGGTTGTTGAATTCTTTTGAACTGGTGATGGTGTTCCCATTCCTGCATTTCCAGGATTCATTACATTGAACAGAGTCTTGAATGCATCTCTCCTTACTGTACTTTTTAAAAACCACCTTGGTATTTCAGAAAGTAGAAACCTAAGACTTGACGGCAATTTATCAAATGCACATTTCACACACAAGGCAAGAGAATGACAGATACATTTTACCTCTATGCAGTTTGGGGCAACTGAGCAAATTCTTGACCAGACTGAGTTTTGCTCTCCAACCATCACTGACGCATCATCACATCCATATCTAATGCAGTCATTGAGTCTCAAGCCAATCCCACCAAGGCAGGTCTTTAGAGCCTGAAAGAGATTTCCTCCATCAGCCTCTACCATGCATACAAAATCAGTCTCACAAAATCAGGCAGTCACAATCTTGTTTTCAGTCTCACTATCGTATCGTATCATACCACACAGCAGCTTTCTTGTGGACACATCTGAAGATTTATCAACTATTACTGAGAACTTTTTCCCTTTTACATCTTTGGCCAAGTCCTCTTTCATTGCAGGGCCCACCACGTTCCATATACTCTGTATGCATCTTTTAACTGTTTTTAAATGTACAAGGTGAACTTGTTTTCCTGACATTACTCTATATTCTGAAGCTACTTAAAAAATTTCCATGACCATTTTTCATGATGTATGGGATGCCCTAAACATTGACGTGGGAGAAAATTTTTTGACTGACTGGACTCATTAGGTAACAGGACAAGTCGGCCCACTGCAAAGTCAACCTGCCATGTGTTACACAAGTCGCCCTGTCAGCTAATTAATAAAAATAACTAATTAATAACATTGTAGGTCGACATTGCAGTGGGCCAACTTATCTAGAAAGCAATTCATAATTAACAAGCCATCACTCTGCAAATAGTATTTCATAGTTTAATGCTGCAGAAATCTTGTGTTTCTTTTGGTACACCAAGTGCATTGAAAAACTGTGGGATAGCAACTGTAACAATGTTTAATGTGACAAAGCAATGAGCCTTTGGTACAGTTCAAATGATTCCTTTACTTTGTTTGGAAAGGGATATCCATTAGCATCCATGACGTATGCAAAGTACTCTTGATAAATATTCTGATATTCAGATTCCTCTTCGTTGTTTGTGAGATAGGTTTCCATTTCAGTAATTTTCTGTGAACTCAGTACATGTTTCCAGTCCTCAGCACCAGAACGCTGAGGAAGGTAGTACAGAACATCAGGCACTCCAGCAACAACACAATATTTAGACTTGCGTATCCTATGTGTATTCCAATGGACCTTTACCTTGTCTAATTCATCTTGCAATAATCCAACAAAACAAAACCACAAGCATCCCATGTGAATTTGGTTTCCAATTTCTAGGATTCCTGCTGCAATCATGTCTTTAAAATAGTCCATCCACCATGATGTCTTCCTCCTTCGAAGAAATGACCACCACCTTTCTATGTGTTCATTGCTTGGGAAGAACTATATCGATGAGCCCTTTCTCCAGCATTTTGATCATCATCATTCTGCCCTGCACTACATTGTAGTGCTGCCATAACACCATTTTCTGAGTCACAGTCTGTCCTCACAATATGTGGGCAAGCATCAACATCCTTTACAGCATCCAGATAGAACCAACCAGGTATATCAGGTCTGTTGTTAGATCTTGCAACTTCCAACCAAAGGATCTTGCGGCTATACCCATCAATTGCCCCATGAACAGGGAACCCATATGGTTTCAACTTGTCATAGCCTAGAGTAATAAAAGATAAAATTGGATAGATGTCAAATACAAAACCAATTTCTCAAGATGCTGATCATGTGAGTTATATAGCTGTTCATCCAACAAGAAGAAATATTGCTTACCATCAACGTGCCAACAATAATTTGGTCCATAGTTGAAACACCTCTCTCTCGACAGTCTTCTCCTTCTCCTATTTTGACTTGTCTCAGGATCTATCTCTCTCATTAGTGCAGCAACGATGCGTCTTGGAACATGCACGTTGTGTTCTAATCTAAGAGAGTGCCACACTGAGAGATACCCACAAAGCTCACCAGAACCCACAAAGCCCACAAAGTCCTTCCACCTTCCCAAGATCCACATGAACTCCTCTTCACCTTAGTCCTAAGTCCCTGAGTCGTCTTTTCAAAGTACTAAGGCTGATGTCAATACCATGATATGAAGACAGAAATTGTCTTATTATATCATTTTGGTAACCAAGCTGAAAATAGTGCCTAATCCAGTGTTTCTCTCCCAGCTCTTCTCCTTCTCCTACCTGCAGATTTTCTGCCATACTTTAACTTTTACGTCACGTCACGTCACGCATTACCAAACCAACAACAACTCTTCGCCTATTGCGCCATTTTTCATGGCGCCAAAACGAGGCGAAGACAGAACTCACTTCTGGTACCCCCTACCCCACCCCCGTCTTTTGTATCCGTGCTGAAGGGGTCTGACCCAGTCTTTTTGTATATGCAGAAAATCATTTTCTGTATTTGCTGCAACTTTTTTCTGTATTTGCAGCAACTTTTTTCTGTATTTGCAGCAACTTATGTATTTGCAGCAACGTATCTGTATTTTCAGTATGGTTATTGGGTTTGCAACAAGTGAATTGTATTTGCAGCAAGCAGTTTGTATTTGCAGCAGTTTTCATTTTTATTTGCAGCAGATTAAATTTGTGTTTGCAGCAAGTTTTGCTACTTGCTTGACACTTATGGGCCAGCATAACTGTCATAACTCTAAGGCAGGTAGTTATACTTTTCCGTGTGAAAGATATGCAACAATAATGTCATAATTTCGGACGAAATATCTATTAAAGGTAGTCACTTTTTTAAGCTGTTCAATACTCTATCATGCACAGTGAGATGAAAAGATTCACATTTTGGTGTATATTAACTTATTAACTGTTGGAGATTAGCTGCAATTGTGACTAGTCTGGAAAAAATTCAAACCTGGCCATCTGGTTTTTGAATCTACATTGTTCTCGAAGCTCCTAAAGGCACTTTAAAAAATGTCTTTCGACAATTAAGAATTGGAATAGTCATGGGTGCTGCTCAAGAGTTTTTTTCTCTTTGTCTTTTCGTCTCTTTGCAGCTCAATTTCTAGTTTACCATTACACCAGTGGTGGTTCCAGTTTAGCAACAAGGGATTCAAAACCAAAGACATTCACTACCAGTTTCAGTTTCTACGTGAAACACAACTGTCCAATAATATGCACATATAACATAAACCTCTGGTGCACATTTTTGGAAAAAAATTAATGAAAATAATTGCTTGATCAAGAAAGATAGCAGCCAATTAGAAATTCATTTTAAAACATGGACAAATGTCAACAGGGAGGGTACAGTTGTTGGATCAAAAATGCAAATCTCTCTTGCCAGATCTACCATATGCTTTCCAGAAAAATCAGGATTTTCTAAGGTTTCAGCACTTTTGTTTAAATACCATTCAAAAGGCTTCTCGAGTCTAAAACTGTTGATGATACTTTTTGTTTACAAAGTGTTGTGTCTGGAGGAAAAAGCACACACAATCCTTCCAAATTGAATTGTTTAAAGCTCCTTTCAATCTTTGGAAAACTGCCCTGGACATCTTTAGAAGTCACTTGTCTCGATCCCCAACTCACTCAACTGCAGCTGGAGAATTCGGCCTACCTATGGCAAACAAGGTCCATAGTACTGATCTTCATATTATTAGCTCAATTGTTAAAATTTTAATTAGCTCTTGGCTTCAGAATGTTTCACTGCGAGGTCATAGGGATGACTCTTGTCATTTGCAAGAAGTTAAAAACAATATTTGTAAGAAGTTAAGAACAATACTTCTCTGCCCATTATAAGAATCACGTTAAATCTACCACATAAATGTAGAAAACAACACAAAATGAGTAATGAATATAGGCGGTCTATGATCACTGGAAAGATTGTCTTTGAAATCAAATTTTTCTATGTTCTTGCTAAAGAGACCACAGACATTAGCAAACAATCGTATTTCGATACATTAATAAGAAACTTGTTTTAAAGTGCCCATGAACTCATGTGACAATAACAACTATTTTCTTAATTTGATAAGCAGAAACGAGAAAATAAGGCTAAATCGCCATCTGAATCACTGATAACCCAAATAAAGCCCACAAGAAATCCCCAAACGCATAAAAATACACCCTCCCAGTACTGAATATCCTCCGCAGTACTGCACAGACATTCTCCAGGGTGATTTTGTGTAAGGGTTATCATTTCTGTCAGTGTAAAGAAATTCAACTTGGGAACGTAATGTGTGAAGACTAGCAAAATACAAAGAAAACAAAACTAGGGAAAATTGTTTATTTTTTGTTTTTTGGGCACAACTGAACATTTTTGTACCTTCTTGTAGGCTGTTTGCATTGTTTGCACTTATTTTTTTAAGCTTTGTCAGGTGCAGACCATTTAACGTCAATCTTTTGTGCTGCAAGGTAAAAAAATTATATTTGATGTCCTTTCACAACTGGCAATTGCTAATGTATTTTATGAGGTAATCAGAGTGTTACCTGGCACTTCAGCTGTGGGTGCCACATTTTCTACAACCAACAAATTTTTTTCAAAGAGTTTGTTTTCGACTTTTCTTCACAAATCAGGTGCAGCAGTCTAGAGTTCTAAGGACACTCAAAGTTCAAAGTACAGGGACAGAATCACATGCAGCAATTCAGAGTTCAAAAAAGAAATAAAACAATAAATTGATTGTCTTCAACAGAAACCTTTCTTCATTCATCATTCGATTCCTTATTTTAATTCAGTTACGTATTCTCTATTTTCATTGACAACTTTTCTATTGACCCATTGCCAATTGAAACTATTCCCTATTAAACTGACACCCAAGCTGCAGCGCAGACGTAACATTTGACAGTTGCACATCCCTCATCAAAGCAAACAGGTCAAAAAATTTTATCAATTTGCTGAAAAAATGGTCAACCAATTTATGGTCACCTTTGAAAAGGAAGGCAAAAAAGAATCGAAGGTATGCAGTATTTCATGTAGTTCCAATACGCCAACTTTTAAGCTCAACCTTTATTTCATTGCTTGTTCTGTCTTCTCGTTGCTATTATTGGTCATTTGGTTATAAAGGTAATTGATTATATTCAGAAAATTACGTCCAAAAAGCTGGGTAAACTCAAATCTACAGTGACCGTGTCACTGAAGATTATCAAGCAACAAACTTCTGCTAAGTCGACAAAGACAAAAAGATAATTAGCAACCAAGCTATATCGTAAGTATAACCATGTTACTATAACTTTCTTATTTTTACGCCGCTCATGATGTAACCATCTAAAGTTCTTTCCCTGAAAGAGTCCCTGAAAAAGATTGTAACCAAAGTTCATTCAATGAAAACGTAGGTGAAAAAGTACTCATTTTATTACTGTAAATATTTTTCCACTTAAGTGTACTTTTGTCTAATCTACTTTTTTCATATCCAGGTTTCTTTATTTAACTTTTCTCTCTCTTTTTAATGATGCTTCGAAAAATATGATGTGAAAACAATTCTGTAAAAAAACGTGTATCCTGTGTACACCACCCCTTTTTTTAAAATTTGTATTTTCAAAAGCCCCTAAATAGAAAGATTTCCAAGAGATTTCTGTGAAGACAAAAGTTCCTATTCACAGTGCTCTGCGTGGTTTTACGCAAATTCTACAACGACAAACAACAAGCCAAATCTTGCACACCTTTTTCAAGAGTGGATTGCCTCACTGTTTATTTCATGTGCAGCACTGAAGAGTGACCAACCATCTCAAAATTAGATTAAAAACGCGAAAAGTAATTGTGATAAAAGACACAAAAAGTATATCTTTGAGAATGCATAATGCTACATGTTTTATCACTAAAACCAGCAGATGTGTAAAAACGTAAGACAGAAAAACGAAAAAAGGCAAAGAATTATGTTTTCAATAAAACACATCCTAATCTAAAAAAGATTACATATTTACAATAAGCAGTAAGGTATAATTACACACACGTAAAAATAAGAAGCTGAAAAGGCAATATGAACATATTTTTTCAATTACAAATCTAATATCAATTTTACAACTAAGACAAAATCACACCAAAAACATCTAAGTAAACAAATAAATAACACCAAAACTCTGTCCATTCAAATACTGTTAATAATTAAGAGGGATTAACACTTCTATATAAATTAAGACTTCTAGTTTTTCCACCCTTTTTTTTCATGGTGTCTCCTCATTTTTTTTCTAACATTTCTCCATCTTCCGTCCTCTCCTGCTTCTCCACTTGTTTTTGTCATACTGCATTTGGGCTCTTTTCTTTTTCTGCATATACAATTTCATCATTCTCTGTTTCTTTCCTTTCTCCTCTTCACATTCAGTTCTCTGCTTCTGCCCCTGTTGTCCTTCTTTCTCGTTTCCATTTGCGACCCATTGGCGTCAAATTTCTCCAAAGTGAGCATCAGCATAACTCTTCCAAAACTGATCATTTCTCTCCTTTTTCTCTTCTAAAACATTCAACCTCTTCTCCATTTTCTCTTTTTCCTCTGCCAAAACCTTAACTCTCCTCTCCATTTCAATCATATCCGCCTCCATTTCTTTCAATAAACATGTTATTGTGAATTACTTTTCATAAATTTAGCCTTGTGTAGTTTTATGCCCGTCTCTCCTCTCTCTTTGGGGATATCGTGCTTTTCAATGCTACAATAATATATTGCATTCTCTACATGCATCTGCAGCCATGCATATCCATCTTTAACCACATCCTGTGCTGCATTGATTCTTTCTCAGCCTTCCCTAATTTTCTGTGCCATCTTCAATTTTCTGTTCTCAGCTTCAATGTGTTGATATAATTTGTAGCAAGCCAACATGCATACCATTATTTTATATGTTGTTGTTGTTACAAAGAGGATATTGAAAAACAATTGCCTTGCTAATGAAGCCCTTACGATTTAATGATGATGATGAACAGTGAGAATTATTTTTCTATTCATGTGTTAATGAGTGTTAACTTTATAGCCGTCATGGTCATCAGATAACAGCTACACCACCCCAAATGATACTTAAAAATCACACTAATGTGTTAATGAGTGTTAATAAGAAGACAAGGGAAGTATGTAAATTTGAAACTTTAGTATCTTCTCATATTAGCTTTTAATGCGATTACGATGTGTAATTTTTCCAAAAGAAAACATGCATACTGTACTCCGACTATTTGCAACAAACATCATCACTGCGTATTGTATTCACAGTTTTAGCTTTTAATCCGATTGCAATGTGACAATAAAAACGACAATTTTAAACGACATGTTTCGAACGTTCATCGTTCATCTTCAGTTAAGAAATAATTAAATTACATCAAGACAAATCTAGGTATATATTGAAATTAGTTACATAATATAAAAACACGTGAGGTAAAAGGGATAATTCGTTTACCCTCAAAAAAAAGGAGGCTCTGCATATCTCTTGGGTTAAACCCACGCTTAATAAACAACTATACCATTACAATTAACACAACGTTTTCCACTTTGTTATTAACACCACTTTTTCTATTTTTCTTTTTGCTATTGTTAAACCCCCTTTTTGTACTATTGTTTTTTTTAGATTCATCGCTTGTAATTATCGCTTTTACCTCACGTGTTTTTATATTATGTAACTAATTTCAATATATACCTAGATTTGTCTTGATGTAATTTAATTATTTCTTAACTGAAGATGAACGATGAACGTTCGAAACATGTCGTTTAAAATTGTCGTTTTTATTGTCAAATTCCTATGCTATCTTGTCAATGTTAGAAGTTTTTGATTACAATGTGTGATTTCTCCCACAGTGAATGTGTACTGTTCTCAAACCTAACTCCACCTACCCTGGGAGAAGATGACGATACTATTATTGAGAAGCAACAGGGGATCATGCAGCTTTAGACAGTAAATGTGTACTGTACTCAAACATCACTAGTATCCCCTCCCCTGGCAACCCTTATAGCTGTAGATATTTTACAGTAATTTGAGATTGAGTGGAATTTATTTTTACCAATGCGCATACTCAGAAAAAAGTTTAAGCAAAATTTTGCTGTGCGAGTAATATAAAAAGAAATATTAAACTATAAACTATGCGCTTAATATATGATATAGCCCATATAAAATTGTTTTATTGAAACTCTTCATTCTAGTAATTTGAAAAATATTATAATAACTGTTTTAGATTTCTATACATGTAGTAACAATTATAGGTTATTCATTTTAAACGAAATTATATGTAATAGCATAACATGGTTTATACAATAATCTATTTTTACTTATTTTGCAATTTGTAGTTTCCAACTTAGCCTGTTACACAAATTGTTTTTGTAACTGCAATGTATAGCAGTAAATTGTAAACTACTAGACTCTTCTGGGTGATGAATAAATGAAATGATAAAAAAAACATAATATGTTGTAGAAGTTTCGTTTTGGTTTCCGTTAATGACATTCCACAATGCATGGTGTTCTAGAACTAGAAGAAAATATGTATTTAAGTCTTGACCAGGGTATCCACTGCATTGGAACTTTCCCCGATCTATCAAAGGATTTTGATTCTATAGACCACTGTAAACCCTTATACAAATTGAAATATTATGGATTGTGGGGAAAAATTTACAAATGGTTTGAAAGTTACCTCACAAAGGCAGGCAGTATACCTTTGCAATGAAACTGAGTCCTTGTTAGGTCCCATAAACAAGGTTTTTCCTCAGGGGTCAGCACTTTGACCAATTCTTTTTATTATTTACGTTAATGATATGCCAAATGCAACAAATGCAAAGCCCAGACTTTTTGCAAATGATACAAACATTTTGTGTCCATGAAAATTTTGGTAAACTAATTAAAAAATCAAATGAAGAACTTGCAGAAGTAGACGTATGAAGCCATCCTTACACTGTGCGTCAAGCCCTTTAATAAGCATTCCTTGTTGATTAAAACAATTGATTGTGCTCAAAGTTCACTTATGCTTCTTGGATTTTTGATGATGGGATGATGGTGATCTTGATCTCTTTTTCGAGCATTGCTCTGTTGCTTGCCTATGATATGCAGATTTTATAAAGAATTCGACAGGGTGTTTTCTTTGGCAATTATGACGCTCTTGACAAAATTTGAGATTATCGAAACAACAACCAGAGCAGTAGTATATGAAGTCTGTGCTTGTGAATCAGTGACATCAGTGTTCTTTGAAAGTGGAACTGCCGAAGACGGTGGTAGAAAGTCTGAATGGATATGAGCGACTTTGAGGCAATCAACGCTAATTGTCTTTTCTTTTCCTTTAACATCAAGTACAAAATACTTATCTGTTCTGCGAATAACTTGATATGGTCCATCGTATGGGCGCTGCAAGGGTTTTCTAGCAGCATCATGACGTATGTAGACATGAGAACAAGTGTCTAGTTTGTTGGGAACCATAGTATGACGGCATTGCACGGCTTGTAAAATGTTTGATTTGTTGCATGTTGCAGTGCAGACGATCAGCAAATTGAGTCGGATCTAATGTACACAAATCAGTAGAAAGATTGAAAGATTCACCTGGAAGACACAAAGTTGTTCCATATACAATTTCTGCAGGAGAGTAACCAATATCAGATTTCACTGTAGATTGAATGGATAAAAGTATGAGTGAAATAAGTTCTGTCCATTTAGATGAATCAGGTTGAGCTTTGAGAGCAGCTTTTAACTGTCAATGAAATCGTTCAAGAAGGCCATTGGCACAAGGGTGATAAGCAGTGCTATTTCTCCATTTTGTGCCCAAGAGTGATGTTAATTGTTGAAATAACGCTGATTCAAATTGTGAACCTCTGTCGTGAGTTGAGAGAGAACACCAAAAATAGATATCCAATGTTCGATGAAAGCACAAGCAACTGTCTCAGCAGTTATATCGGGAATAGAAATTGCTTAAGGCCATCTGGTGAATCGAACAATGCATGTAAGTGAGTATTTACAGTTTTTCAATGGTGGTAATGGTCCAGCTATGTCTATGTGTATGTGATCGAAACAGGCATCTGGATTATCAAAGGTACAAATGGGTGCTTTAGTGTGACGGTGAATTTTGGCTTGAGCACAATGATGGCAAGTGCGAGTCCACTGTCTATTATTTTTAATGGGCACATTAGAAGGAAATCGCAATTTTGAAATTTGATTATAAGTAAGGTGACAATAAACATTTTCAATTAGTTTAATAGAGCATTCTCATTATAGACCATCCATGGTGAATAAACAGAGCTAAATTTATATAAGAAAATTAAAAGATGACGTACACAGAATGTTTCAATTCAAACTTCAATCATCCTCAGCCAAATAAATGAAATTACTAATTCTAATGCTCATGCCAGAAAAAAGTTCAATAATCTAAGATAAACACAAGAGACGTTCACTAGCATGAGGCACTTGCCTGAAAACGCATTTTAGAACATGTTTTTGAGAAGGGTAGGAGCTGACAAATTCGTGAAAAATCACTTCAAAAGTAAGGCAGGCTGAAAACGAAGCCAAGGAAGCCAAGTGTTGTTATAAGAATAAAAGCGTGTATGCTATGGGGCCCCAACACCGCCAAAATTATTTTCGATTGATTTTAAAATTATTTGCAATTATTTCTATTTATTTGATTTGTTTAGATAGATATGAAACTTTTCATGCGTTATTCTTTGCGAAAATGATCATAATTATTTCCAACTGCGTGAAATTATTTGAATTTTTTCATTATTTGTATTTTTGTAAAATTATTTCAACATGTTTATCATTATTTGCCGAACTGCGTAAAATTATTTGCATTTTTTTTCCTGTAAAATCATTTCCCAACTTTCTACATTATATCATTTTTTGCCTCCTCAGAAAATTGTTTGGGAAATGATGACATTACCCATGATCCACCCTTCCATTGCTAAAATGGTCGGCGATGAGATTCGTCAACTTACGATTGAATTAGGTTTGAAGCTGAGGAACCTTGTTGAGTCTGTGGGGCATGCGGAAGATGAAGATCTTCTTGAAGAGCTAGATGTTGTCCAGGAGCAGGTTGTGCTTCTGGACTCTTTGACAAGAGTGCCAGAGGTACTTTTTACACAGTTGAGAGAAGCTCGAAGGCTACTAGCCAGACAATGTCCTGGAAATCTAAGTTTTTTCCTAGTTGATCCAGGACCAGGAAGGCCATCTGTAGAAATCTCCAGGACAACTATTGAAGGTCTGATCAATGCAAACTTCACTGTTCCAGCCATATCGAAGCTTTTGCATACAAGCGTACGCACTTTACAACGCCGTATGAATGAATATGGATTGTCTATCAAGGCTAAATATACGATGATAGATGATAATGTTTTAGATGAAACTGTACGAGAAATCAAAGTTCAGAACCCCTTCTGCGGCTCCAAAATACTAGTAGGATACCTGCGAGCAAAGAGTATTGTCCTTCCGAGAGAACGCATTCGACAGTCCCTTAAGAGGGTAGATCCTATTGGAGTTGCAGCACGTCGATGCAGAGCAATAAAGAGGAGAGTGTACGATGTCACCAGAACGTTGGCACTGTGGCATTTTGATGGCAACCACAAATTGATCAGATGGCGACTTGTTGTTCATGGCTGCATCAATGGTTACACAAGGATCCCAGTGTATTTGAGGTGCAGCTCAAACAACCGGGCACAGACTGTCTTGACATATTTTTTGGAGGCAGTGGATAGGTATGGAATACCATCTAGAATGCGTTGTGATCAGGGATCTGAAAATGTTGATGTTTGTCATTACATGATCAATTTGCGTGGCGCAGGACGGAGTTCAGCCCTGGTGGGGAAGAGTGTACATAATCAAAGGATTGAGCGACTTTGGAGAGACGTCTATAGCAATATAATTCGCATATTTTCGGAGCTGTTCACCGTGATGGAAGAGCTTGACTTGCTGGACTGCTTGTCAGAATCGGATATTTGGTGCCTTCACTTTGCTTTCATCGACCAAATCAATCGCTATCTCGAAGAATGGTCATCATCTTGGATCCAACATCCATTATCTTCAATGCGCAATAAGACCCCATGGCCACTTTGGATTGAGGGGAACTTTCGTGAAGCTGAAAGCAATACCATTCCTGCAATAACTTATGATTATGGAGTAGACTGGCAGGGCCCTATGCCAGTCGAGGATGAGTTGCAGACAGTGGTCGTACCAGAAACGTCACTGGAACTAACTCAAGAGCAGATGAATGCACTTGAGTTGCAAGCGGCTCCGTATAAAAATAGTACATCGAATGAAGCTAAAGTTGAGCTTTTTAGATTAGGGAAAGAATTCATTCAATCAATGCAGTAAAATCATCACCTATTTGTGGTGTTATCGTTGAGAACACTCCCAACACCCCAAATTTGTTTTTTTGTTACTACTGAAGACAATGGTGACTCCAAAATGCATTGGAAACACCGATCAAACATATGTAGAATTCCTCTGCATAAAAATTTAGATAAAAGGAGGAAAACCAAAAAAAATTAAAAACAAACAAGAAGGAAAAGGTCAAACAAAGTATTATAAACAGAAGATTTTCTAATACATTTATCCAAAA
Source organism: Chrysaora quinquecirrha (assembly GCA_014526335.1). Classification (NCBI taxonomy): domain Eukaryota; kingdom Metazoa; phylum Cnidaria; class Scyphozoa; order Semaeostomeae; family Pelagiidae; genus Chrysaora; species Chrysaora quinquecirrha. The sequence continues at coordinate 901,913 of JACTAT010000049.1, read as the reverse complement.
TTTGGTAACAAAACTTTTTTTGTAAAGAAATCCAGGAACAAAACAATGCATATAGTTCACATATGAATATTTTTTGTATAATATACTTGCTACTTTCTTCAAACCATGCCAAAGCCTGGTGAATTCAAAATGCAGAATAAGATCTCTTCATTGAAACTGTCATACTGCAAAAGCACATCTGAGACGGGGAATGGGGAATGTTAGTCTGTTAATGCATGTGTTGACAGAAATTTTTTGCTGTAAATGATCATGATCAAAGGCAATGGTGGGCTTTGGAGAAAAGCCTAGAGGAGGTACATTTTCACAACCAATTACAAAGGCTAGAACATCTGCAAGTGACAAAGATGTACTTCCCATAAAACTTTCAATGCTACTCGATGGAATACCCTCCTCCAAATCTTCTAAGAATTGGCTCCAGTTATAAAGGATCGTTTTCTCCTTTTCATTTTTATTGCTCCCTTCAGCTGACATTTCTGGCATGAATAGGTCATCCACAATGTCAGCAGCCAGTGCTTTCTTTCTGTATTGCAGAAGTTCCCTACCATAACCAGGGTGTGCCCTGAGAAGACGAAGGATACCAAACAGTTCCATTCCATCTATGAATTGGCATAGCTCCTGAACACTGTGTGATACCGTGTGATGGATCAGAACTCGTTTGACAATTTTCTCCTTTTCTGCCAAAGTACTGATTAATGACGATGATAACCCAGGACCATAAAAGCTTGCATTTGTTGCTAACAAGTATGTAAAAGCACTTTCACAAGTAGTGGCAATTAGCTGTTCAATCTTTTTCTTAGCTTCAGGAAATACAACATCATCAATAGATGGATTGATTTTGTTGAGATCTCTTGTAAGAATGTAGTCAACAACTGGAGGTGCAAAAAATTTTGGACCTGACCCACCATTAAGTATGGCAAGGGCACAAATCATCCTATATTTCTGGTAATCATTTGACATGACAGCATCCATGTTATTGGCAAACAGGCGACTACCATTATCTTCACCACTGAAAAGGTTGGAGGCATACATATGATTGTGGAGCAGTGTGAAAAGCTCTCTTTTTGGACCTCCATCATCTTCAGCAGGCTCCCCAATGAACTGGGTCTTCACATAGCCATTGGATACTTTATCCAGATTAATTCTTTGGAGTTTTTTCCTAACATCTTGCCACACTGACTTTCTTCTAACCTTGACATGGAAAACATAAAAACATTCACACAAAGATAAGATAAAAAAGAAATTCGAAATGTGTTGTAAAACAACCAGTTTTTTGTAAATGCGCAATTAAATTGAACCTAAAAATGTTCAATCCTGATTTGTAAGTTGAGAGCCGGCAATCATTACCAGCTCTCTCTAAAGAAAACCTGAGAACGCTTTTTTCGGAACGCATTAGAAGGAAACAATAAGGTAACAATTAAGAAATTGAGTACTGGATATATTAAACTTTCAGTACTGGGTATTTTCCTAGTTTCTTAATGAAAAAGGAGAAAATCTTTGGAAAGGAATACCCCAGTTGCTATTAACCAACTTGCACTTGTCCTACAGTTTTCACAGCTAAAGGTAAATGGTGCATGAAATATCTTTGCAATAAGTGCACATTCCAATTCAAAAAATCTAATATCACCATGGAATAACCTTAAAACGGAAACTGTACTCTTCATCTGCATGTACTTTCTCTTGCATTAGCTGCTGCAGATCATCAGCAAATGTAGTTGATAGATGTTGCAACTGACCATCACCTCTGCAATCTGCAACCATTATAATGCTGTTGACTTAATGACTCGTAGCTCTCTTCAGAATAATTATCCATACTATCTTCACTATCATCAGCAGCAAGTCCATAATCTCCGATATCTACATCATCATCGGGAGTGTTGAATGCTCTATCTGTTATCTCCTGAAGTGCTGTTTGCGTTATTACATCGCGCACCATTGTAGGTCGTACTAGCATAGATTCTGAAGGCTGTATAATCATAGATTCTATAGATTCTGAAGATTCTGAAGATTCTGAAGATTCTTGAGCAGCAGCAGTCTAATAATAATAAAGAGAATATGAGAAGATGTTCCAGTCTTATAAGTGTATTTAAAATGAGTATAAATTATGCTTTTACAAATTACCTCTAGTATAGCAGCATTGTATGGTGTGAGCCTACACAGAGGACATGAATTCATTTGCACTCGCCATCTGAAACGAAAAAGAAATAAATAAATACTTGAAATAATTAGTATAAACAAATGTTTGAAACAATTATTATAGGTTTAAGTGAATGTTTGAAACAACTTACTGGTTTATGCATCCCAGATGAAAAACTTGCTCACACCGCTAATATCTCGAGTAGTAAGCATCATTCACCTCTGATGTTAGGCAAATGGAGCAGTGGCTCTGAAATACTGACTCTCCTGGTTGCAGTCTGATCATTTGCTGCATGTTGACAATTACTCTCCTCGCTCCAATCATCTTTTCTTTGAGACTTGCAACGAATCACAACAGGCCGCAGTAGGTTGAAGCAAAATAAAAACAACAAACTCAACGGTTTTGTGTGTTTCTAAAAGTCTTCAAAGAAGCCTTGGAAACAAGACTTTCAACCAATCAAATAGCTGTAAACTAGACCTAGTCTTCTTCATAGAAACCTTGGAAACAAGAGTTTTAACCAATCAAATAGTTGTAAGTTGGAAACATAGCCAATCAACCAATCAGATCTAGTCTTCTTCAGAAAGTCATTCAAAAACGAGGCTTCACGTGACAAGGATTTTATCGCGGGAAAAATTGATATTGGCCTCACGTCAGCAAATGCAAACACTCTTGGAAAATTTTTCTCGAAGTCGGTGAGTATCTTTAACTTTTCTCTACTTTTTCTTGGAAAAGTGTTAGAAATGTAGGTTTTCTTATCATTTTAACTTATAAAAAATGTTTCTTGTTTATGTAAGGATGCTTCATTTTTATTTGTCTGACCAAAACTTATTCTAAAAGCCGTGAAACTTATGAAGCTTCGAGACCCGGTCGGGCCTAAGAATCTTGACTTCAATTCTTTGTTTCAACTCTTTCAACTAAATTTCTGATTCTTTATATTTTAGTTGTTCATAGAAGAAATAAGGTATGTAATTTTTGGTTTTTGTTTAGTTTTATATAAGCGCTCAAACCACTAAACACTTTCTTCAGACACTTTTTAACATCTTTTATTCACCTTGTTTTCTAGAATGCCAAGATTCGCTCTACTAGACATTGAGTATGTGCAAACTAGACAAGACCACAAATGCATACGCAAGCTGGCTGTTTTGCTTGATGACGGCAAGACTAGTTTCGTCCGAGAGTTCGTCCCCTGTATTGAATATAATCAAATGGAGCCTAAATGGAGACGAAGCTTTAATTACTGCCAGCACAATATTCACCATCTATCATACAAACCGCTAACAGCAGTATGGCGATGCGAAGATTCAGTCGAAATAATAAAAGACATCATGGAATGGAACAACGTACAGTTTGTGCTTTATAAAGGTGGAGATATTGAAAGGGAGCTGTGTGAGAAGATGGGACTAGTCAGCCTAAACATTGAGGAATTTGGGGCGCCGAGAGCGAGGTCGCACGACCCTCTAGAGGAACTTCGAGAACATTATATCTTTTTACGAGGTATGGATTTAATCTAATTAATTAATTAATATAGTTATAATGTTTTTAATGTTCTTGTAGTTCTTCTAGAGGGTTTGTGTATTGTTGTTTTAGGTACTCAAATTCTTCCATGTTTCGGCTGGCTAGTTCTAACTTCTGACATAGCTACTTGCCTTTCGATATCACCCCTTGTATAAAGCACCATCATTAAAAGTTATGAAACTATTTCCCGCATTGTTCCATTCCATGATGTCTTTTATTATTTCAACTGAATAGATGTATTAAAATGCTGCTCCGTTTGGTTCATATGATAGATGGTGAATAAAAATAACCATCGTCTAATTACCAGCTTGTTTTCTCCATCGCCTAACAGAATCACAATCTCTCGCTTACATTTATGGTCCTGTTTAGTTTGAACGTTTCGAATAAGTAAAGTTATTAATAAACATTAGTGTTCATCAGAGTTCCTTAGTGTTCATAGATGTTCCATTGGTGTTCATTCGTATTCCATCGGATATTGTTCCATTGGTGTTAATCGGTGTTCATTCTTATTCCCTCGGATATTTTCACTAAAATTATTAAAATTATTACTATAATTATTACTAGGCTCTGTCAGGTGATTATCGGTTGTTTATGTAGAGGTGATTTGATAGGAGTCAGGTTGTTGAATTTTTAGAGTTGGATGTTGAAGTTATAGTTATAGTTTTATAGTGTTATAGCTTTTCTTGGGTATTGCCTCTGTTATAAATTGAATTATGAATGTTATAAATTATGAATGTTATAAATTATGAATGTTATAAATTGAATTGGATTGTTAAATAGAATTGAATTATTTTAAATTGACTTGAACTATTGAACCTCTTTTATTATTCTGTGTTATACTGCAAGAACTCTTGAAAACGAGGCTGGAGAAACCATCGCGTTAGATTAAACCGCCAGCGCGACCTGATGACGTTACACTGGAAAGTTCTAACCAATCAGATAAGAGGATTCTTAGGGATGTTCTGGAACATTCTGGAAACTTCTAGATTGTTAAATCGGAAACGAGCCTAGTGGAGAAACCATCGCGATATAGCGCGATCTAATGATGTTATTGATAGTATGAGCCGCGTGCGCTAGGATCTGGGACTCTTGAAAACGAGGTTGGAGAAACCAGCATCCATAAAAACCGTCGCACTATAGCGGGACCTGATGACGTCACTGATGACGTCATTGGTAGTAGGAGCCACCTGGTAGTAGACCGCCTCCTTTACAACCTACTAATAAGTGTTCTCTTGATCTCGGCAAAAATGTTCAAAATAGTAAAGACTTCTTCACTGCAAATGGCAATGACTATGTAAGAATGTTTCTTGAATAAAATAAGTGTTCTCTTGATCTCGGCAAAAATGTTCAAATAGTAAAGACTTCTTCACTGCAAATGGCAATGACTAAGTAAGAATGTTTCTTGAATAAAATAAGTGTTCTCTTGATCTCGGCAAAAATGTTCAAAATAGTAAAGACTTCTTCACTGCAAATGGCAATGACTAAGTAAGAATGTTTCTTGGATAAAATAAGTCTTCTCTTGATCTCGGTAAAAATGTTCAAAATAGTAAAGACTTCTTCACTGCAAATGGCAATGACTTAGTAAGAATGTTTCTTGAATAAAATAAGAGTTCTCTTGATCTCGGCAAAAATGTTCAAAATAGTAAAGACTTCTTCACTGCAAATGGCAATGACTATGTAAGAATGTTTCTTGAATAAAATAAGTGTTCTCTTGATCTCGGCAAAAATGTTCAAAATAGTAAAGACTTCTTCACTGCAAATGGCAATGACTATGTAAGAATGTTTCTTGAATAAAATAAGTGTTCTCTTGATCTCGGCAAAAATGTTCAAAATAGTAAAGACTTCTTCACTGCAAATGGCAATGACTATGTAAGAATGTTCCTTGAATAAAATAAGTGTTCTCTTGATCTCGGCAAAAATGTTCAAAATAGTAAAGACTTCTTCACTGCAAATGACAATGACTATGTAAGAATGTTTCTTGAATAAAATAAGTGTTCTCTTGATCTCGGCAAAAATGTTCAAAATAGTAAAGACTTCTTCACTGCAAATGGCAATGACTTAGTAAGAATGTTTTTTGAATAAAATAAGTGTTCTCTTGTTCTCGGCAAAAATGTTCAAAATAGTAAAGACTTCTTCACTGCAAATGGCAATGACTAAGTAAGAGTGTTTCTTGAATAAAATAAGTGTTCTCTTGATCTCGGCAAAAATGTTCAAAATAGTAAAGACTTCTTCACTGCAAATGACAATGACTAAGTAAGAATGGTTCTTGAATTAAATAAGTGTTCTCTTGATCTCGTCAAAAATGTTCAAAACAGTAAAGACTTCTTCACTGCAAATGGCAATGACTAAGTAAGAATGTTTCTTGAATAAAATAAGTGTTCTCTTGATCTCGGCAAAAATGTTCAAGATAGTAAAGACTTCTTCACTGCAAATGGCAATGACTATGTAAGAATGTTTCTTGAATAAAATAAGTGTTCTCTTGATCTCGGCAAAAATGTTCAAAATAGTAAAGACTTCTTGACTGCAAATGGCAATGACTAAGTAAGAATGTTTCTGGAATAAAATAAGTGTTCTCTTGATCTCGGCAAAAATTTTCAAAATAGTAAAGACTTCTTCACTGCAAATGGCAATGACTAAGTAAGAATGTTGCGTGAATAAAATAAGTGTTCTCTTGATCTCAGCAAAAATGTTCAAAATAGTAAAGACTTCTTCACTGCAAATGGCAATGACTATGTAAGAATGTTTCTTGAATAAAATAAGTGTTCTCTTGATCTCGGCAAAAATGTTCAAAATAGTAAAGACTTCTTAACTGCAAATGGCAATAAGTAAGTAAGAATGTTTCTTGAATAAAATAAGAGTAGGTTGTAAAGGAGGCGGTCTACTACCAGGTGGCTCCTACTACCAATGACGTCATCAGTGACGTCATCAGGTCGCGCTATAGTGCAACGGTTTTTATGGATGCTGGTTTCTCCAACCTCGTTTTCAAGAGTCCCAGATCCTAGCGCACGCATCTCATATTATCAATAACATCATTAGATCGCGCTATAGTGCGATGGTTTCTCCACTAGCCTCGTTTCTGATTTAACAATCTAGAAGTTTCCAGAATGTTCCAGAACATCCCTAAGAATCCTACAATCTGATTGGTTAGAACTTTCCAGAAGTTTCTAGAAGTTTCCAGAATCTGATTGATTAATTATGATGGTGTAATAATAATTCGAACGCGACGTTCGAATCGTTTATTAAATAAAATAACATAATAATCCTACAATCTGATTGGCTAGAACTTTCCAGAACTTTCCAGAAATCCTACAATCTGATTAATTATGATGGCGTAATAATTCGAATGCGACATTCGAATCGTTTATGAAATAAAATAACATAATAATCCTGCAATCTGATTGGCTAGAATTTTCCAGAAGTTTCCAGAATGTTCCGCAAGATTCCAGAAAGTTCCACAAGATTCTAGAAACGAGAAATCCGGCAATCTGATTGGCTAGAACTTTCCAGAAGTTTCCAGAAAGTTCTACAAGATTCTAGAAACGAGAAATCCTGCAATCTGATTGGTTAATAATTGAAACGTCACGTTCGATCAAGCTATAAAATCGAAGCGTAAAGCGAAATCAGTTCAGTTAGAAATTAGTCATGAAGAGGTCACACGAAGAAGAAAGCTCAGCTGCTAATAATAGTAAGCGAAGAAAATTGTTTGACAGAATGTTAAATCTCGCATCACATAAGCGAACAGCACATGGTATACATCCGTCAGCAGCAGAACAAAAGAAATTGGTTGGCGAAGGTAAGAACATGAACAAGATGGATAAGAAAGCATTCAGAATATATACCGAAGAAGAAGATATCAAAGACTGGGCAAGAATCACACAGCATACTATTCGAGAAATTAAAGAAGAATTGCTAGATCACAAGCAGGGGATGAAGTATTATGTCACTATCGATGCCGAATTTAAAAAGTATGGTGATAAGCTTATCGTTACAGAACCACCACCCACATTCAGAACCACCGTGCAGACGCTTCTATGGTCAGAGTATGATGTTGCTGAAGATCAGATAGTTGAAGCTATCAACACACTGCGAGATAAGGTTGATGAATTCTTGGAGAATGGAAGTGGTTGGATATTTACAAAGTTTACCCAACTACAAGTGAAGATGTTTGATTATGATGCAATTCGTGGTGGAAAGTATTTACAACTACCTACGTATATTAAAAACAAGAAGGCTGTTCTCAATGTACAGAGCAGAGACGATAAATGCTACATCTGGGCAATCCTATCCCGTCTACATCCACAATCAACACATGCAGAGAGAGCCGCACCGTACCGGCGATACTTACATGAACTTAACTGTGAAGGATTGTCATATCCAGTAAAAGCATCCGATAAAAAGATGATTGATACATTTGAAATTCTCTTGACTGGAGGCTTGCTGTTTAACGGTGAAAAGACTTTATTCGTTAACAAAGCTTCATTTAACAAATTAACATTAGGCTTCTTTTCTTCTTCTTCTTCTTCTTGTTGAGGTAAAACAGCAACTGCTGCTATAGCCTCATCCGTTCCCTTTCTTCATGAAATGGATAAGGAGAAATCGCTTCTGTTAGCTCATCACAATTTGGTGGAATATCAAAGTCGTCAAACATAATATCGCCAAATACTTGTGGCAGGTGCTGTTGTTGCTGCTTTATTTCTTGATGTAGCTGCTGCTGCTGTAGTTGTTGCTGAGATTCTTCTTCTTTCGTATTATCAATGAGGGCTTCCACAACTTCACTTTCGCTTATTATAGGATGCTCTAGAGGTGCTGTTGCGATGTCTACGATCGCCTTCTCAATAATGGCCTTAGTCTTTAAAGGCACCTTTTTCTTCTTGAGCAAATCAAACGCATTCGATGCATGTTTTTCCAATAACACATCTTGCTTCTTATCTACCAACTCTGACGTCGACTGCTCAGAACAGCTAGCTATATTTATGCTATTTAATCACACGCATGTCATGGAGAGTTGACTTCAATTTTCTATCAACAACTTGAACTTCTTGCTGATCAACAACTTGAACTTCTTGCTGGTCAATAACTTCAGAAGGAGGTGCGCTGTATATTCAACCATATTCTCATCATTTGTAAAATCATTTTCCATAGTTTGGCATTCGACATCAGCTTTTTCTCCTTCGTTGTTAAACAGCTTAATTTCAGTATTTCTAAAGAAATACTTTAACTTTCCAAGTTGAGCATTTAATGGAAACATTATTTTAACTAACTTTGTCTCACACTCGCTGACGCCTTTCGAACTTAACGTTTCTTTTATATAGTCTTCAAATGAAGCGTATAATTGACTTACATTTTGCTTCTGAACGACTTTAAAGATTTCTGACACTAACAATTCAACCACCATCAGCTTAAAGCCATAAAAATGTGTTTCAAAACCCATTCTAATTAAGAGTTTTGTATCATCCAATTTCGCATTCAATTTGCGCGGCTTTATAATTTCTTTCAAAATTTTGCTCAACAATTCAAAATGCTTTTCAAGAATCACACAGCAAACAATTTGTTTCTTTAAAGGCGAAAATTCTTTAAAATTTAACATCCCTTCGTTCTGAAAAGAACGGGATAGTTCAGCAAATTTACCAACTCGTGGCATGACTGTACTTTTTCCACAACTAGACTGTTTGTATTTGCGCGCTCTTTCTATTTTAAATAGGTCTGTGATATTTGTCATTTTGTTTTAAAACTAGCCAATCAATAAAGCAAAAAGCGCGTCTTTTGTTTTCAAACTAACCAATCAAAAAAGCGAAAAGCGCGTCTGTTTCAAAGTTCAACTTTTCTAGACAACAAAAGCTTAAATTCTTATTCTTATCACAACCAATCAAACAACATAAACGTTTGTCTGTGTCATAGTTCAACCTTTCTTGTCAATCATCTATTGTCTAAAATTCTATCTTTAACATGTCTAGACTTTATTACATTTCACTATTGTTCTAACTTTCCCCGCCAAAATTTGACTTTAGGGAAAAAACACATTCTCTGAACAGCTTTCTGCTTCGACTTCAGTTTTCTCTATCTTCGGTGACTTAGAGCATATTGTCAAATCAGGTGAGTTTGATCCATCTGTAAAATCATATCTTCGTTTCTTCTTAATCGGTTCTGGTATTTTCAACTTCAAATTTTCTGCAACATCTCTCCGAGTCGGTAAAGGTAAAGGCAAATAGGTGTATGGCGGTTTTTCTTTTTAGGATAAACAAAAGCGACTTGCTCGGTATCAATAGTTTCATATATAACATCAAGCAGCGAAACCAAATCCATTCTTGGTATTTTATCAACAGATTTCTTAGCACGAGCAACAACCTCTTTTTTCCACGTTTTTATATCTTTAGGTTCTTTTCTTAACAGAAATCGGAAAGAAACTTGTAAATCCGTTCTTTCAGATTTGTCTAACGCTGTACAATATCTCGCTACATTATTTTCGAGAACTGTTTCTATCACATAATCAGCTAATAATGAAATGTCTTTTGTGGCATCGATAAAGAATAATAACTCATACACAGATTTAGCGTGCTCCATCGTTGTGTTTTGTCCTTTCTGACTGTTTTCGTAGTGGTAACTAAATAATCTCACACGAACTTTATAATAAAACTGTTCAGATTATTTAAGCATTTTTCTAAAACCGTTTGTTTTTTACCGAATACATTATTGAAAACTTCCCAACTTGTTTTTGTGTTAGTTATCCAATTTTGCTGCGTTTTCATGTAATTATGCAACCATTCAGTTATTTCTCTTGCTTCATTACTCTCAAAACCTTCATTTTCAACGCATTTAAAACAAAAGCTACATACAGAGACAATTCGCCCCCAATTATTTTGACCGTCTGACGTCATTTCTTCGTTTATCTCGTCAAGGACCTTTTTGCTTACCTTTGCTTTATAATATCTCTGAACTGATTTATAAAACACATCATGTTGTACTTCTAATTCCTCGCACAATTTTAACATTGTTTTCGCATATTTATTTATCAATTCATAAGGTATTTTTCCAGCCTTTGAAAGCAAATAATGTTCAATTATTTCCCTTTCCATTTCAGCCTTCGTTTTCTTACTATTTCAACTTTTAGAAAATACACTGTATTACACTTTTACCTTTATTTTATTTTAGCTATTTCATAAAAACACAACTGATTTTTTTCACTTTATTTTCAGAGCTCTTGTCAAAGCTTCATAACAACATGGATATACGAAACCTCGCTATACTCGACATTGAATATGTTAATTCTGGAAGAAACGATCCTGAGACTGGTCGAAAACATCTATGCATTCACAAAGTGGGGCTTTTATTAGCTAAACAGCCTAAACTGGATAAATCATGCGTTTTTTCGAATGAATTTAGTCCTTGTGTGCCATGGAGGTACTTACAACCCGAATACAAAAAACAATTCAACTATTGCAGACATAACGTGCATCAGTTAAACTACAGTCCAAGAAATGGCTACTTCTGTCGTGATGCCGAAAGGTGGATACATGACATTTTGTCATTCAACAACGTTGAAGTTGTCCTTTATAAAGGTGGTCATATAGAGAAAGATCTTTGCGTAAAATTAGGTTTCGCATCTTTCAATTTAGAAGAGATGGGAGCGCCCAAAGTAAATTCACATTGTCCTGTCACAGAAGTCAAACTTCATTTTGAATTTCTGAAAAACAACTGGAAAAATGAATAAGAGACAATTTTAAGCACTCGCAATTAATTTTTTATATATAACATCATCTTTCTGTTTATACGATTTATTAATAATAACGATTAAGCGAGATCTACACTGTTCTATTTTTTCAATTGTTCCTGGTTTTTCAGTTTTCAACTTCTCAAACAAACTTCCAATTTCAAAATCAACACCAGCCCAATCTCTAACCATCGATAAAACAGTAAAGACTATTACCTGTTTTGAAAAACCTTCCAAAGTTTTACAATTAATATGAGTTACAAGTTACAAAGTTTTACAATAAATTAACAGTTTATAAAATGGCTTACATTCAAAACCGTCTTCTTTCACATCGCAATAAAAAAGAGGGTTCTTTCGGCAATCGCCATTAATGTTCTAGAAGCCAAACGCCATTTGAGTATATTATTCAATATATCACGTTCGCATTCAACAACTTCTTCGGCTTTGCAATAATCATCCGTCAACCAAGCGCAATGATCGGCTTTACACGGATAAATCTCTTTAAACTTCCCGGCAATATACCAACATGTAAGCCCGATAAGTTGAAAATCGTCTTTCACAATGTCAGGGCTTTTTCTCAGCACAATATCCACATAGTCAAACGTTAAAAACATCGCCTCACTTGAATACTTTTCAAGTTTAGTTATTTCCACAATCCAATCCAATTACGTTTTTCTGTTAGCAAACGAAATACTCTTTTGATCTTTCAAAAGAGCGGTTTCGTAACCGTCAACTTTATCAAAAATTAACGCCTCATCATTTAGCTGTGTGTCGCTTTCAACTTCTACTGTCTCAGACATTTCAAACAACTAAACAGACCACTTTCTATTCGACTTTTGAATCGAAATAGCACAAAGAGTAAAGGTTAAGCTATCACATGACTCGAAAGTACAAAGATTACACATTTTCCTTTATTCATCTTCAGAATCACTTTTAGGAAACGCGACATGTCAAAACACAACCTGTCAAACCTAAACGTCACTCATAATTCTTCCTATAAATTACAGCAATCGCATTGCTCAGATTAGCACTCTCACAAACGTCAAACTATATTCAGAGATTAACACAAGCTCGTTCTTACTTCTTAATTCATGATGCCTGATTTGGACCTACTCCGACTATGCGAGCACACCAAACAATTGATATATAGAAGGATTTGGCAATTCGCTAAAGGTTATTTTATTCGCCATGAAGCGCTACCTATATACAACATAAACAACATCGCTCACAAAGACAATCACGCTCTAATTCGTAATAGAGCAAGTCAATTCTGGAATACACTAGACGAAAACTTGAGAAACATGTACAAAGTTTGCATCAAATCTTGTCAAAATTGCAACAGCTGTAACGATATTATATACGATCTAGAACTCATTTTCACTCAAATGGAAATCGAACATTACAGATGAAATCACGAAGAAAACAAACATTATCTTATTAAACTACTTTTGAATTTACTTTTAATCTCGATATAAATGTTGAAAAACCAAATCATCTTTTTTATTTCTCTCATTCTCTAACTAAAAAACACGCTAACTCCCATCCACCTTTTACCACGCAAAATCCTGCTACAATCAAGCCGAATCGTTTTAAGCAAATCCCACAGCTTTTACCATTCTTGTAACACTACACTCCATTCCTTTCAAACCAAAACCAAACACTTTATTCACTTTTGCAATCCTACACCGCACACCGCTCCTTATCCTTTCCAACAAACCCAAATCGCTTTAAGCAAACCCGATCCGTTTTTACGGAGCCCCTTAACTCTTAACTCTAAAATTTGAATCAGGTGGACCCTCCCTATATACTACTAATGTTATAGAAAATTTTCATTAGAAACAGCCTCATGGAAGGTCGCTGCTCATATTTGTGAAGTTTTAAAAAGACATGGTTCAAAACAGATAAAAATAGATGTGTCATTTAATTCTGAACCGAATTGTTCAAAATCTTATGTGGATGTGTTAACAGATGATAAAGCATTTTTTACTGGTGTTCGTGGCGATGTTATCAATTGGCTCGATGATGCGCTGCAGTATAATCAAGAACTTAAAGTATATATATCGAATGTATTTCACTGCCTTACAAAAGTTACTCCACCGCCAATGGCGCCATCTTTGTACTTACAACAACAACAACAACAACAACAGCAACAGCTATGTTATAGAATGAAGTCTGCTGCAGGAATGCCTTATTATTGAACGATTAAAACGAAACTGTTTTATTAGTAATGAAAATTTAAATTAATAATAGAATGTAATAATAATAATAATAATATCTTTATTAAACTTTATTTCATTGTTTAGTTATTAAAGAGAAGCACGTATATAACACAAGTGTCTGTTTTAATCGTTGTCATTTATGCCTAATACATTTGTTGGACCTATTGGAATTACTCCATTAACGTCCACTCGGAAACAAATTAGAGCTATGCGTTCTAAAAAAGGGAGAAAAAGAAAATCGAAGAAAGTGCTTCCCTCAGTAAAAGAATTTAGAAAAGCGCATAAAAATCATAGATATCACAAACCCTACGGAGTTTGTCATAGAAGAATTAAAGATTTCCTTTTAGGTTATCATAAAACTAAGAAAGCTGCAAGCGCCTAACGGCTTTGAAAAATTAAAAGTAAAACGACTCATAGGACATTATTTTCGTGGTTTGAGAAAAAAAAGCTTTAAAACTGTGTAAAGCAAAAGCTTTCGTAGTATAAAAGCTTGATCTAGTCTATTCAATTCGGTTTGCTAGAATGGTTTAAATTACACCACGAGAGGTTGAAAGGTCAGTGTGGAAAAGCTCTTAAAGCGAATTCGAATCGAGTATAAACGATAGAATTTAATCTTATAGCGTCAGGTTAAAAGGTCACAACTGGCTCGCATTGTCGAAGGAAATCGCTTTAAGCGTTAACAATTCGACTGAAGAGAATTTGAAACCGGTTTTAAGTGAATTTTGAAAGTACAAAGTTTAAGTTAGTTGTCAATCAAGTTATTGTTTGTGAAAGTATAAAAGCCGTGTTCATGTCTCACAAATTTCATAACAACTCTCAGCAGCTTCAACAGTGGTGAATAATTAACGTCGAAACTAAAGCAAAATGTCTGAGAAGCAAGATATCGTAATAAATGAGCTTTTTAGCAAAGTTGTGTCGGTCCAAGAAGGAGATAAAACTAACTCATTGGACGTTTTGAAGGCGGTTGTATCAGAACGACAAGGCGGGAAGTTTTATAAAGAAAAAACCACACACTTCAGCCTGTGCAAGCAATCGCTTTTTTTCAGCAAAGAAATAAGTCCAGAAAATTTCACGAAAGATTACAGTGAAGAGTTTGTTAAGGATAAAGGCCAGCTTTGTGAATTTTCTTTTACCAAGTCAAAATTGCAGAAACTTATCAACGAGATTAATGATAAACGATGTGAATTGGTCAGTTACAGCTTGGATTATGCTGATAAATTTAAGTCGAGGCAGAGTCTTGATACTTTCTGCATACTTTCTCTAACCACCTTAGAATTCTGACTTGGATCCCCATCCTGAATGAATAGATGGGTCTCTCTCCCAGATTTGGCAAATAGTATGGGAAAATGCTCATCCACAAAAGAAGAAAAGTATTTCCCGTTCATTTTCTCATATTGTTGACATATCAGAACTCCTTGACCATATGAAATGGCAACCAGATAATGGGCCACCATTCCCCCATGCCCCACTTTGCTTCCTTTGCTGGTGCATCCTTGAAGTAATCCCTCAGATTTTTTTCGCCAAATCCTACCGGATGGTGCCTTTGCCTGATCGAGTGGATTTGTTTTATGGACAAAGCTCACTCCATCTAAATAGAAAGCTATCCCATTTTGCCAAATATCATCAGAATACTGTGACAACATGGCCCTTGCAAACTTGACCCATCTTTTCAA
Source organism: Chrysaora quinquecirrha (assembly GCA_014526335.1). Classification (NCBI taxonomy): domain Eukaryota; kingdom Metazoa; phylum Cnidaria; class Scyphozoa; order Semaeostomeae; family Pelagiidae; genus Chrysaora; species Chrysaora quinquecirrha. The sequence goes on along the minus strand of JACTAT010000049.1, from coordinate 886,664 downwards.
ATCTGTTACCGACATGAGCCCCTTTTTCCTACTCTGCAAGTAGACGTATCCCTGTTTATTTAGATGAGGGCGAACCGTCCGGTCAGATACATGCGTCAAACCAGCTTCCAGTCTGACCCGCTTTGAAGAAGTTACTCTGAGTTCGTGGACTTGTCTAAGGATACGTCGCCCATCCCTTGATGACAACAAATTGGGCCTTCCCGTGTATGTCGCCTTTTCACTGGCCCGTTCATCACTTGCCTTCCTGCAGTGACGATACAAAGTTGCTCTTGAATATTGTGGATACATCACTTGCAAATCTTTCACAGCCACACCCTTCTCTACGTGTAGATATCTCAAATACAACGACACAGTTTGAGGCACTTGCTAGACAGACGCCATGTTTCTTCTTTACTGGATGGCCATAGCGGTGCAGGTACTTCATGTAGACAGCACGAATATCGACAAGAAAACGCTGACGCTACGGGCGACAATTTGCAAGGACAAACAGCATGCTCGCTGGCGACAAGATGGTAACAGAGGACAGGTCTAGAGGGACAACAGTGGCAACAAACAAATACGCAAATTGTTTCCATAGAATGACAAACTGCCCCCACGGCAACCCCACCCCAGCCCCCTGGAAAGGTCACCCTGATGAACATACCACCTGCACGGAATTCTGCGGTGCTTGTCCCCCGTTGCAACTGCCAAGAACAGTTGGGCTCCCATTAATGCTGTGCACGATATAGTCAAAACAGCTGTCATACATGTACAAAAAAATTCAGACAATCCTTGTCAGAATTAAGTGAGACAATTTGCTGGTGGCGCCCCCCCCTCCCCCATATCAATGTTGGGTATTTCTGGCGAAATTGCCTTCTCGGGAACTTTGCTTCTTATGCGAACTTGCTGGTGACTTTATGCATTTTTTATGCGACGCAAGAAAATTCGCCTGCTCCATAACGCAGCACCGGGAAACGCGCAAAGAGAGACAACAATGCGACAAACGTCATATTGACAGAAATGTCGCCTTGAGTATATCATCATGGGTGGGGAAAAAATTGCTGCCGGGAACAACAACATTGGTTGGGGGAGGGGGGGGGGCAGTCGGCTGGTACGGCTTCATCACTGTTGTCTCAATAATTTTGGCCAGGATTGTCTATAGAAGGTGAAGACACGTTTTGTGACGTCACCATGCGGGGTTTCGGGCTGTTGCACATGTTGCTGTGCGATTTTTGCATGGAAACACTGTTTCTCATTCTGTGGTTTCTTACTCGAGGGTTTGCCTTTACAAGGACATGCATCAGGCCACGCTTGCCTAGCTGCCTGTAAGGTTTTTGTCAGTGCATAAAAATAGACTCTGACCTCATTGGTGGCATCGAGCATGCTCATGTTTCATATGTTCACACGTAACCTTGGCGTTTATTTACAGTAACAGAAAGTGAATACAATAACATTATATCAAATCTACAATGAGAAATTAAGAAAACAGATCGTTTGAACGTGTTATTACTAATTGTATTAATATGGTTGATAGGGAGGAGGAAGTTGTTTTAAATGCGAGAAGGGCTCGAGCTGTTTATCTTATTACTTATAGTCAAGCGGATTTGGAGAAGTTTCCTACTCGAGAGTCTTTTGCTGCTGCTGTTGTCAATCTATTTAACAGGTGAGGGGCACGGGTCATAAACTGGGTTTTGCTGTAGAGAAAGTCATAGGGATGGGGGCATGCATTATCATATAGCTGTGAAGCTTAGTGAGCCGAAAAGGTGGTTGGCAATTAGAAACGACCTGCAGTTAGAATATGGAATCGCAGTGAACTTCTCATCTGTTCATGAACTATACTAGCAAGCCTGGCGCTATGTAACAAAAGATGACAATGTCTACATTGAGAGTGAGGGACACCCGGATTTACAATCTTGCGAGCCACCGAGAACCACAAGGGCAACAAGGGCAAGACAAGCTCGAGTTTATCAATCAGAGGCACCAGCAGAAGGGAATTGTCGCGGGAAAAGGAAGCAGAGACTTACAAACATTATGGTGGCCGATATTCTTGTGAAGAAAAACATCAAGAGCAGGACGGAGCTGCTGGCTGTAGCCCACACACAGGCAAAGGAAGGGAGTACTAGCTTGAAAGAATTTGTGTTAAATCATGGGGTAAAGAGAGTGGAGGAACTGATAACAACAACGTGGGAGATGCATGACGTTAAGGATGAACTGACAAGATCACAAAAGAGCAGATTACAAATCCTTGAGAGTTTCCTGGATAAAGAATGCGTACCTGGATGCAATATGGCATGGAGAAATGCAGCGAGCGAGTTGCTTAATACTAATGAAATACCGGAAGATGAGTTCTGTGGAGCTGTGAAAGTGTTACTGGAGAAAGGGCGTGGGAAATATAGAAATCTTATGATTGTCGGGCCAGCCAATTGTGGAAAGACCTTTCTTTTACTGCCATTATGCAAAATATATCGATGCTTTATAAACCCAGGGTCAACAACGTTTGCGTGGGTAGGAGCCGAAATAGCTGAGATTATTTTATTAAACGACTTTCGTTAGAGCAGCCAAATCATACCTTGGCATGACTTGCTGCAAATGCTGGAAGGTCAGCCTGTGCACCTGTTGGCACCGAAGACCCATTTTTCAAAAGATCTGGTGCTGGACAAGGATACCCCTATATTTTGTACGTCCAGCTGAACAATACAGTACATATCTCAAGGCGGCGTGGAAGAAAGGGAGACTTAAATGATGAATGTTTGTTGGAAAGTTTTGCTTTCTGGCATCAAATTCCGCCCACAGGCAACAGGAGCTGACCCCTTGTCCAACATGCTTTGCTTATTTAATCATGAATAGATGAATTACACTAACGAGCACCACAATAACAATGACAATGTAAAAATGATAAGAAATGTATGAACATAATGACATCTATTCATGATTAGACGGGCAGGGGTGGTCAAATCATGAAGTAACATGGCATGCATGTCCCAGCCCCCAACCCCTCACCCAACCCCCCACCCACACATGCATGGAAGCCCACCCCCGAACCACCTCCCACATGTCACATCATGATTTCTTTAGCCACATCCCTGCAATTGCTAAGGTCATCAACTCATTATACAAAAGCCACATATGTAAATACCGGAATGCTAGAACAGAACACCTCACCGACGAAAGACCACACGGTAAACCGTGCACATTTGGGGGCTAGACACTGCAATGCAAACAGTTGCAAAGTGGTATATAACTGAAAGTGCCTCGACGGATGTTGCCAATTCCAAAACTGCGGGCATTTGCTCCATTGGCAAAATTGCCTGGAAACCCCAACGGATCACCGCAAAAAATAGCAGAAATAACATTTCTTAGAAATCTGGATTTTAAAACGTGGCGGTAATCCGATGCAATTGGCAGTAAGTGCCATTTCTGACAAACAAGCGCAGTTGCTAAACATGGGGCACTAGTAGTCGAGAACACATATCAACTTCTTGTTGGTTGTCCATCAAATGTGGGGACACGGGAGCATATTCCGGCCCCGGTAATTCGTATGGTAATTCGTCGGTATATCGTTCGAGTGCTGTAGAGTGCAAGAGCTGCCAGGAAATAATTATATTTGACTCATATGCTTAATACTTTAGTCGCTGTCCATTGTTCGCTATCAACATACGCATACGCTTGGACATTGATTCAATTGTTCTGTCTATATCTGATGCTGGGAAGTTCATAACAGTCTTTGTTGCACGTGTACAAAATTCCTCATATGTTTCATGCTGTATATCTTCATTTATAGCATCCATCGTCAGCTGTTTGCGAATAGAATGAAAGATGTTCTCAATAGGATTGATATCTGGACTTCTTGCTGGAATGACAAGCAGCTCGGCACGACATCTCTGCATACCTTCTCTAACCACCTTAGAATTCTGACTTGGATCCCCATCCTGAATGAATAGATGGGTCTCTTTCCCAGATTTGGCAAATAGTATGGGAAAATGCTAATCCACAAAAGAAGAAAAGTATTTCCCGTTCATTTTCTCATATTGTTGACATATCAGAACTCCTTGACCATATGAAATGGCAACCAGATAATGGGCCACCATTCCCCCATGCCCCACTTTGCTTCCTTTGCTGGTGCATCCTTGAAGTAATCCCTCAGATTTTTTTCGCCAAATCCTACCGGATGGTGCCTTTTCCTGATCGAGTGGATTTGTTTTATGGACAAAGCTCACTCCATCTAAATAGAAAGCTATCCCATTTTGCCAAATATCATCAGAATACTGTGACAACATGGCCCTTGCAAACTTGACCCATCTTTTCAAATCTGTTACCGACATGAGCCCCTTTTTCCTACTCTGCAAGTAGACGTATCCCTGTTTATTTAGATGAGGGCGAACCGTCCGGTCAGATACATGCGTCAAACCAGCTTCCAGTCTGACCCGCTTTGAAGAGAACCTTCCAGAAATTACTCTGAGTTCGTGGACTTGTCTAAGGATACGTCGCCCATCCCTTGATGACAACAAATTGGGCCTTCCCGTGTATGTCGCCTTTTCACTGGCCCGTTCATCACTTGCCTTCCTGCAGTCACGATACAAAGTTGCTCTTGAATATTGTGGATACATCACTTGCAAATCTTTCACAGCCACACCTTTCTCTACGTGTAGATATCTCAAATACAACGACACAGTTTGAGGCACTCGCTAGACAGACGCCATGTTTCTTCTTTACTAGATGGCCATAGCGGTGCAGGTACTTCATGTAGACAGCACGAATATCGACAAGAAAACGCTGACGCTACGGGCGACAATTTGCAAGGACAAACAGCATGCTCGCTGGCGACAAGATGGTAACAGAGGACAGGTCTAGAGGGACAACAGTGGCAACAAACAAATACGCAAATTGTTTCCATAGAATGACAAACTGCCCCCACGGCAACCCCACCCCAGCCCCCTGGAAAGGTCACCCTGATGAACATACCACCTGCACAGAATTCTGCGGTGCTTGTCCCCCGTTGCAACTGCCAAGAACAGTTGGGCTCCCATAAATGCTGTGCACGATATAGTCAAAACAGCTGTCATACATGTACAAAAAAATTCAGACAATCCTTGTCAGAATTAAGTGAGACAATTTGCTGGTGGCGCCCCCCCCCCCCCCCCCCCCTCCCCCATATCAATGTTGGGTATTTCTGGCGAAATTGCCTTCTCGGGAACATTGCTTCTTATGCGAACTTGCTGGTGACTTTATGCATTTTCTATGCGACACGAGAAAATTTGCCTGCTCCATAACGCGGCACCAGGAAACGCGCAAAGAGAGACAACAATGCGACAAACGTCATATGGACAGAAATGTCGTCTTGAGTATATCATCATGGGTGGGGAAAAAATTGCCGCCGGGAACAACAACATTGGGTGGGGGAGAGGGGGGCAGTTGGCTGGTACGGCTTCATCACTGTTGTCTCAATAATTTTGGCCAGGATTGTAGAAAAGATGAATATAAATGTAAGTGATTGATCTATAATTCTATCAATCATCAACACAGAGTGAAATGCAGTAATATTTTTCTTTCTTGATACTCCTACCTAATGCTTGTTCTTGTATCATTGTTAATTCTGTCATCATCATCATTGTCATTGCTGTCCAGCTGGTACTCGTTAACATACTCAGCCTCTTCTTCCTCGTCAGTATCTGGATGCCATTCAATATCACCATACTGAAATTCTTCACTGCAGCTTTTGTCATCAGATTCAGAGTCAGAGTTAGAGTTGCTTTCTTCTAAAATCTCCATGGGCGATTCAGGCTTAGCAGGTTGTTTTCTTTTGTTTTTCAATTTCTTTATTTTTCTTTTTAGGTAATGTATGGCCTGGTGTCAGGTAAAAAGAAATGGTATTGAAGAGCTGGATTCAGCAAATATCATAGGTATGCACATGGTATAATTAGTAAAAGCAAAAAAGTTGAACTTACATTTGCTTGACTTATTATCTTTCTTTTCTGTCTAAGTAGCTTATTCTCTCTGCGATTTAACCTTCTGCCCATATTCTTCAATTTAATAGCTTTCTCCTTGCATTCCTCCTAGTTTACAACTGGTCTGCCAATATGAAAATCTAATCCTTGGGATGCTTGATATGACTCACTGGTAGTTTCAGAAGATTGCGCTTCAGATTAATCAGTTTTGGAAGATGATGCTTCTTGAAACATTGAAAGCTCAGAAATGCTTGATTCTTCATCAATGTCTTCATCTCCATTTAGAGTTGGTGCTTCACTCAAAGCTTCTCTAAGGAGCTGTAACAAACAAAACAAAGCATGTATATATATATATTGTATATATTGTATATATTGTGGTATTATAAATATTATGAATAAAATGAATTAAAAATTGTTCTTACCTTTCGTTTTGCACGTTTGGATGGTGATTTTGGTTTTTCTTGGACACCGGCAGACACTAAGTAAATTGTTGGCACTGCATCTCTTTGTAGAAATCTCTTCGTTTTTGAAGTATCAAAACCTTCAAGTTGACTAGCTAAACTTCTTGTGTAGCAAACAGGTTTAAATGATCCGAACAGAGGACAGGGTTGGAATAGTGTTTGGGGTGGAAATTAGGCCTACGTTTCCTAACAAATTTAGTCCACTGTTGACAAGTCTTTGGGTCTTTGGGGAAACGATGGAGGTTTATTCCCTTAGTTCTGCTATCATTACAACAGCTTTTGCTATTCAAGGTGCCCGCAACGCAACGTAAACCTCTGCGAATTCTCTTAGGTTTATCTTCATGCTCCATTGTTTCCCTAAAGTTTTCATGTAATAGTGCTACAGAATGTATTGCAAAATTGGTTGCCCTAACGACGTGTCCATAACTTTACATCACAGAACCCAAACAAGGCTATTTTGACAGTGCGCGGTTGATGTCGTTTTTTCACTGAAAAGATTTTTGTTTCAGCCCCCCGTTTCTCCCCCAGTTTTGCCATAATTTCGCTGAAATTTCGCAGTCTGGGGTAATTCGATAGGGTGATTCAGAATATAAAAAATAAAAAATGGTTTCATTTCCTCTTTAAATCGTTCTACAATTGCTACCTTTATTTCATTATTTTGCAGTGTAAAACCTAATATCGTTTTCTTTAATAAAGCTTGGAATTCTTTGTTTATAAACTTGCTGCCCTTATCAGATCGTACCTTTTTAGGTTTTTTTTTCTGATAAAATTTCTTTAAACACATTGACAATTTCTTTTGCAGTTTTTCTTTTTAGAGGCTTTACCCACCCATACTTGCTAAAAATATCAATAGAGCATAAGAGGAATGTAATGTTGTTTTCTTTTTTCAAATGAGTCATATCAACAAGATCACATTCCCACAAATTATCAGTGTTATTGGTTAGTGTCCACTTTCCTTTAAAGCTCTTCCTACTTGGTTTGTAAAGTGAATGTGCAAGACTAGTTTTACTCCATTCTTCAACATCTTTCCTTTTCAATCTAGGAATCAATTTTTTGAATTTGCTATACACTTTATCCAAATCCCCCTCCCCCTCAGAGAACCCGGAACAGGAGGATTTGATTTTTGAATCGAAAGAAGATGGCGGACGGTCAGAGAACCCGGAACAGGAGGATTTGATTTTTGAATCGAAAGAAGATGGCGGACGGTCATGTTACAGCACGCGTTCGCAAATCACCAGCTATTTAAAACTTTTGGGTTGGTTCCTAGAAGATTTTTACGCTTATTTTACTTTAATAATGTATTTCAGTTCAGTCTAATTCAATATTATTCAATACAATGGCTACTAAGGAAATTCCAGTTCGAGAGTTCATTCGAGAAATGATGGACGTTCAGGCCAAGGCCTACAGAACGGTTGTTGAAATGCTCGTAAACGATGTTAAAGCTGAGCTCGGATTATTGAAGAATGAAGTTAATGACATAAAGACAAGTCTTCAGTTTAGTCAAAAAGACGTTGACGAAATTAAAGAGAAGCTTACTGGCGTCGATGAAAAAATCGAAGCTCAGTCTGATTTAGTCGAAGGTGCTCTGGGTGATTTGGGAAAGGTTATTGAAAAAGCAGACGACCTAGAAAACCGGAGTCGTAGGAATAACATTAAAGTTTTCGGCATTCGAAGAGTCTTCCGAAGACTACGCTGCTTCAGAGGTGAAACTGAAAGCTGCAATTGCTGATAAATTAGGAATAAAGGATGAAATTGTCATTGAACGAGCCCACAGGGTAGGGCCTAAAGATGGAGGAAGAAAACACGTGATGGCACCAGAAGAAAGAATCCGGATGAGCCAAGACCGATTGTAGCGAAGCTTCTAAACTGGAAGCAGAAAGATGCTATAATCCAAGCAGCAAGAAAGAGTCGGCCACATGGAGTTTCCTTCAGAGATGATTTCTCAGACAGAGTGTTGGCAAAAAGGGCATCACTCATTCCAGACATGTTAGCAGCCAGAAAAGAGGGGAAACAAGCATTCCTTGTGAGAGATCGATTGGTGATAAAGAAGCTGAGTAAACCACCCGACGATGCTGCAACTGCAAAACTGAATGATCAAGAAAGAATTCCTAGCAACATAAGTGACAATGAAGTTTTTATTAAAGAATGAACTTAAAGTAAGGCCTAAATTTTTTGTGTTTGTTTCAATTTTTCTTTTTTTTCTTTTTTTCAGTTAGTTTCAAATATAATCTTCCTTTTCGTCACAAATTTAAATAGCTATGGCCAGCAGAATAGGTAATCCTAAATTCCCATGTGGGTTTGCCAAAAAATATTACAAGAAATCAAAAATCTATTCAATGCAGCAAATGTTGTTTTTGGATACATGCAAAATGCAACAATATTTCCAATGCAGAATTTGATAATCTTTCTAAGGAAATGGATAATGTACCTTGGTATTGTATAAATTGTGAAATCAATAAAAATGCATCAATATTTCCATTTGGCAACGAAGAAAATGAGGACTTCCTTAAGGTCTTTGATTTAAAATCACCGTGCTTTGCAGATTACACGCCCACTTATGAAATTACTTCACATCTCACTAACTTGCCTAATTTAAGCGATTATGATATTGATGAGCAGATGCCTCAAACTCTTGATTCTCGTTATTTCACACTGCCAGAGCTTTCATCCTTGCACTATTCTTCATCAGATCTTTCTGTTCTGCACACTAATATACGAAGCCTTTCTTGCCATCATGAGGAATTGATAGCATTATGCAATCAACTTACTTTCCATCCTGATGTAATTGGTGTTTCTGAAATTTGGGATAGTGATAACCATCCCATTACAACTAATGTTGACATTCCAGGTTACACATTGTATAAGACTTCTTCTTCAAGCCAAAATGGTGGAGTTGGTTTATATATTAAATCATCACTTACAGCAATCCATAGGAATGACCTGAACATCTCTAACTCAGATTTTGAAACTGTTTGGGTAGAAATTGATAATAAAAAAAGTAAAAATATGCTATTCTGTTGTGTTTACAGACACCCTAGTACTGATATTGAAACTCTTACTGATCACTTTGAAAACATTTTTGCAAAGATATCTTTGAACAAACTGGTTTTTATAATGGGTGACTTTAATATCAACTTACTCAACTATGATTCTCACACACCAACAAATGACTTTATTAATTTTCTCTCTGTTAACAACTTCTTACCCTGCATTCATCATCCAAGTAGAGTCTCTGATCAATCTGAATCTGTGATTGACAATATTTTTACAAATGCAATAGGAGATCTAACTTGTGGTAATATCCTAACTCAAATTTCTGACCACTTCCCTCAATTTATGGTCATGAAAAATAGCAAAATTGTTTATAATGAAACTGTAAGTTTTAAACATGATTTTCTAAGCTAAATGAGCAAAACTTTATTGAAGATTTCAACAATCTTGATCTATCATTTTTAGAATTCGATAATATGGATGTCAATGAAAAATTTGATAGGTTTTTGGAAGTACTTAGTTCTTTGTCAAGTAAACATGCACCAATAACTAAACGTAGTAAGAAAGAAATCAAGTTTAAAATAAACCATGGATTAATTGTAAAATACAAAAATGATGAAAATTAGAGACAAAATCTTACATAAGCTAAAGAAGAATAAATCTGCTAACAACCTTACTCTTTATAAAAATTTAGGAATCGGGTTTCTAATGAAATCAAACAAAGTAAAGCAAGATATTACTATAACTATTTCCATGAGAATAATAATAACATGAAAAACTATGGTCTGGCATTAAAACAATAATCTCTCAAAAGTCTACTACCCTTCCACTATCAATAAAATTAAGGATGATTTTGGTAACATAACTTCTGATCCCTCTGATATGTCAAACATCTTCAATAATTTTTTACTACTGTTGCAGATAAAATTACATCCAAAATTCCTAAAACACCAAAATCGCCTCTGGACTATTTAAAAATAGAAATCCTGCTTCATTGTTTCTTTCCCTGTAACCAGTGAGGAAATTTTGGACTTGATTAATCTGTTGGACTCTTCAAAATCAGTTGGTCCTAATAGTATTCCTATAAAATGCTCAAAATAATTGGTTCCTCCATCTCCCCATGTCTTGCATCACTTGTTAATAAGTCATTTCAGGTTGGCATTTTCCTAATAAATTGAAAGTAGCAAAAGTTATATCTTTATTTAAGAAAGGAGATCCAGAACTACCATCAAATTACAGGCCTATTTCTCTTCTCCTATATTTAGTAAATTGTTTGAAAAACTAATGTATAAAAGACTTTATAGATTTCTTGAGGTCCATAATATTTTTATTCTTTACAGTTTGGGTTTCAAGAAAATAGGTCCATTGATCATGCTCTCATTAGCATGACTGAATCAATTAGAAGCACATTGGATTGCAAAAATTTGGATGCGGCGTTTTCATTGATTTACAAAAGGCATTTGATACTGTCAACCATCAAATATTATTGTCTAAGCTTGAACATTATGGTATCCGTGGTTGTGCTTTCGACTGGTTCAAATCTTACCTTTTCAAAGAAAACAATATGTGTCAATTAATGGACAAAATTCCAGCCTGCTTACAGTAAACTGTGGTGTCCCCAAGGATCAGTCTTGGGCCCATTACTCTTCTTGATATATATTAATGACCTACCTCTTGCTTCAACTAAATTAAAATTTTATCTATTTGCTGATGATACTAACATCTATCTTGAAGATGGAAATTTGACCCATTTAGTTAAAACTGTTAACAAGGAACTAAAATTTGTGATGAAATGGCTCAATGCCAACAAACTCTCACTGAACATTGAAAAAACAAATTTTATTTTATTTCATTCTATGTCAATTAAAGTTCCTTCTGACATTAATATTAAAATAGGCAAAAAACCAATTAATAGAGTGAAATTTATAAAGTTCTTGGGAGTACTTCTTGATGAGAATATTAGCTGGAAACATCATCTTAATCAACTGTCAAAAAAACTTGCCAGAATATGTGGAATGTTTTTAAGATAAGGAACTTTGTGTCATTGAACACTTTGTTATGCTTGTATAACGCTTTATTTTTATCATTTTGCAATATGGAATAACTGTTTGGGGAGTACTTGCACAACGTATATTGATCCTATTTTCAAATTACAAAAAAAGGTTGTCAGGGCCATCTCATTTGAATCATCTAATTCGCATTCTTCTCCCATTTTCAAAGTTCTAAAGATTCTTAAACTCTCTGATGTTTTCCATTTAAAACTCTTAACTTTTGTCTATGAATCAATTCACAAAATATCTCCTAGTTGCTTTCATAATTTCTTCTGCTTGAGTTCATATGTTCATCAATATTCTACCAGGCAAGCTAGTAGAGGCAATTTATACTTGAATCAAAAAAACACAGTTAGATATGGCTTAAACTCTTTAGGGTATCTTGGAGCAAAACTCTGGAATGAATTGCCAGATCATATCAGAAGTGCTAAAACTAAAAATATGTTCAAAACGAAACTGAAGTCACATTTGATAGAAATTTTAAAAAGTGATAAATATTTAAATAACATCGCACTCTTTGTTCATAATTGCTTTTGATCCGACCCAATATTAATATTAATTTCGAACTATTTCCATTTTTTCTAAATCTACAGATCCAATAGGGGGGCTCTCTTCTCGTTAGTTTATCTACTTAGAGAGTTCCTCCTTTAAGAAATTTCACACTCAATAGTTAAGATTCTTGATTTATTTATATTTTCTTTATTTAGATTCTTTAAAATATTCTGTAAATATTTCTGTTATAATTTAATATTGTACGTGTGAAATTTTAAATCAATGAAACTGAAACTGCAAAACTGAACTAACCCTATTAAGTATGGGGGGGCCTTTTTCGCCCCCCTCCTACTTTTGCTTGTGTATCATCTGCAAGAACTCCTTAGTAGCTTTGGTAAGGGTCTTACTTTTCGTAGAATTTATCAAGGAACCTTGTAGTATGGGTTATGGTGTTGCGGATTTAGTCACATGACCAGCAAATGTCTATATTTGGAAGCAGGTAATGCAATCGGCTATATCTCTGTCAATAATTATCACATATAAAAGAGATATATATGGTTGGACTTCTCTTGGCGAGAGCTGTCATTTGATATATCATTTGAATGTTTTTGATATTGTTGGGAAATTTTGTCACTTGTCACGTGATCAATTTAATTAATGTTGTTAATTAGCCTAATTAGCAATTTTTTTTAATTTTGGGATTGAGTCATGCATAACGCAGTGTAAACTATGCTTTTGAAGATTTTTACTGAAAATAAAGCTTGTCATATACGTTTTCCAAAATGCTGAGTAAGCAAAAAATTTTTTCCTCATCATAAACACTTATAAAAGTTGACAAGAAACAGCAATAAGCTGATAATTAGCTTAAATGATAGAAAAAGTTTACTTTCTATAGAGATTTTAACATTCACAGTGTCTTTTACCTATTTTAGTCCGATTTAGCTTGATTTTCGGCAACGTAGATGAAATAGTAATAATTTCACACTCTAAACGGTTGCTAGGCAACGTGTCACGTGACTAATTAGCAAGCAATAGTGTTAATTAGTTGCAATCGGGTTCTTGCACATGTCTACTAAGTTTCATCTAGATCAGACAAATAGCAGCTGAGATAACTAGGGGGGGCGAAAAACGCCCCCCGCCCCCCCCCCATACTTAGAGGCAAAAAATAGCCCATACCAAATAGGGCTAAGGAGCTTCATTAGGGGAAATATTGGTTCTAAATCTCATATCTTCTCCAATTGATTGTGTGAAATCACAAAGTAGGAGTAGTATATATAGGGTCAGAACCAACTTCCAGATTTTTGGTCGAACAATTTGGGAAAAATTTTAGCCGGCTATAGGGTTGGGAGGTCAAATAGAGCAAAGATAGAGTGTCTGGTCAATAATTTCTGGCAAGTTTTGTGATGGCTGTGTAGAATTGAAAAAATTTTTGAGTGAATATTTAATTATTATAAAAAAAGTATAAGAGAAAGTAAAAAGGTGAGTAGTAAGTATTCAGTTACTCATTTAGAAAAAAGAGCAAGAGACAAAATGAGTATTGTAAGAGTTAATAAATATGCAAATAATAATGGTGGGTTTTACAGAAATAGTATTCATGGTGGAATACTATCTATGCATGATCCAATTTCAGGAGGAGGGTTGTTGTCTAACATTAAAAGTGCTGGTGCAAAATTGATAATGAAAGTAGCTGGTAAAAAATTTCTCAATAAAGCAAAAGCAAAAGCGGCGGGAGTGGTGAAGACAGCTGTTTCCAATGCCCCAAAACAAATTAAAAAATTGAAGAGAAAAGCTGTGAATAAAATGATGGAGGCTGCACCTCCATTAAAAAAAATTAACTTCAGCATTTGGTCAAGAAATGCAAAAAATAAAGAAGACAGCAGTAGGAGGTGTAGTGAATTTCATAGTTTTTCCATTACTTCATGTAAAAATCATTTTTATTTCCTTACCACTTTTCCATTGTTTCTATGTAAATAAATCTATTTCCGTTTTAACAGCTTTTCCTTTTTTATATGTAAATAAGTTATTCCAAATAAGGATTCAAAGAAAGCGTGTTTTGCGTAGGAAGATTTTAGTTTTTAGTTTAGTCATGATTTTTGATTGAGTAGAGAAAACGAGAAATTTTGTGTTCATTTTACTGGTTTCTTCGCAGTGCAAGATTGGGTGAGATCTTTCAAATTTTATTATAAATTAGAGAAATAATAGTTTAATATTCAATTCTCTAAAGAGGAAAGCTGCTGACTAAAAATCAATTATTGAAAAGCTTAAAGCCATTTTCAAAAGAGAATTTAGAGGGTGATAAACCTAAACCTTCGATTCCACTAGCACCTGGACCTGTTTTGTCTTCAAAAATTTCTAGAAAATTGGCAGAAGGTAGAGAGCGAAATTTAAAGAAAACTATTAAAAGAACAAATAAGAATGGAAAGAATACACAGAAGGAAAGAAGAACAGAGTGGTTAAAAGTAATAGATCGATTTTAAATGAAGCTACAAAACATCTAAGGGGAGAAGACAGAAGACATTTAAGAAATAAATTAAAATATAAAATGCTTTTCTAAATAAGAAATAGGTATTTTTTAATTTTTTTATAATTTTTGTAATATAATATATTTGAGATAAATTATGATGATGAACATTTGAAGCATTTAATTCAGAGTGATTTCTTAAAGGGTTAGTTATGGAATTGGCAGGAGCGATACAAGATCAAATTACTGATGTTAGCACAGTTGCTCAACATGCACCTGATGTTGAACAAAGATTGGAATATGATCATAAAGAGATATTGAAGAATATCATTCAAAATTATGGTACTTCTACTATTGTCCAAGCAATTCCTGTACCAGGGTTAGGTCATGGCAATATTTTTTGTGCGCCCTCAAGCAGGACTTTTTCAAGAAGTAAAATTTATCAAGAAGTAAAATTTATATGGAATTGCAGTTGAGATATAATGGAGAGGATATTCCTGATGATAAAAAAGAAATTTTACTGATGATAAAAAAGATTTGTTTGTACCACTCAACAATGTTGTGCATAGCATGTTCAAAAATATAAATTATTACCAGGAAAATAGTTTGATAGAAACGCAAGAGGGACTGTATCCATGGCAGGCTTATGATTACAATTTGATTGCTAGATGAAAGGAAGCGCTGGGGCATGAATTGCAGTTTCAAGATGGTTTTTATTTTGATCCAAATATTGACCTGACCAATGCTGCAACTGACAACATTCTTGATGAGTATGAGATTGAAAGAGATGATGATGACAAAATTACGAATAAGGATAGTGGTGCTGTCCTGAGAAATGCGTTATTTAGAGATAATCAAGTGAAGAAATTTTACTTCACTCAGCTCCTACCTACTTGGAATAATGGACAGTTTCGAGATGGGGGAAAAGGTTTTCATTTACAATTACAGAGAATGGACGGACAAATGTTGGTCATGTGTCCAGATGATGAGAAGGGGAAATTTGATTATTATATTAATAAAATTGAATTGCAACTGAAAACTTTGATTCCAACAACAGAAAAATTGAAAGAGTACATAAATCATTATAATGTAAATGAAGCTACTCAATCATATCAGCTTCAAAGATAGAGAGTTATGAATTATTATCCTCAAGATGAAGAGCTGACCAATATCCATATACAAAATTTGTATAATGGAAGTATACCTGAAATGGCGATTGCAAAGTTCAGAAGTCATGCCTAAACTGCTGGAAGCACTCAGGTGAATCCTTTCAATTATAAGCATATTCCTGGCGATAAATTCAGTTTGCAAATTTTCAGCAATCATGAATCTCAAGCTAGTGCTGCAGAATATGTGGATAGAGAATCAGCGTTAAATGGTGTCTATGATTTATTTCAAAGATCAAGCAATATGTTTGATGCCGATCAATATTTGCTGAAGGGTATATGTTTGTGCTTATATGTTTTTGTAGCCTCGTACTGACTCATCAGCCGATCCCCCATAAAAGCATTTGGGGCCTGGATAAGTATGCTGTGTTTTATTTATAGGTGCCCCATTGTCTCTGCGTCAAGAAACGATGTCAGCGTATGAGGCTCTTTGACAAATGTTGTGTATATATTTGTACATATATATATTTCCATCTATTCATCTTTTGTAGTAACAGATGTGTATTGGAGTAGGGATCATGCGCGGTTATGTGCAAAATTATAATTATGCAATATTAGAAACTAGATACTTACAATTAAGGTAAATTTAGTGTGTGTTATTATACCTCCGATGTTTTTGTTCCTTTTTAGTGCTAGAAAGGGAGGACGGGGCCAAATATTTTTTAAAAAATTGTCTTTTTCAATTAAATGCCAGTTATTTGATAGTATTTTTTAATTTCTATGGTTCTGTTGTCAAAAGGTATAACGAATGGTAGATTTCGTGTAAAGTGCATTTTCATAGCAATTATATTCATTTTTTTTTTCCGTATGACATGATAATAAAGTGCAAAAAAGTGCACATGGAACTAAAATATAAGGGCGTAGTACCAACTCCCGCTTTGCGCCCCCAGAAAAGCCGTCCGCGTCCTCTTGTATCCATAGGTATAAAATGAAATATTATAGGTGTGTATTGACTTCATTGTATTGATTGCATAGCATTTATATTATGTCATGTTTCTGTCAGTTATTTCATCTCCAAAATGCTTAACCAAAAGGCTTGATTTTCGGAGATATGGTTTGTCATTGTTATGTTTCTGTCAGTTATTTCATCTCCAAAATGCTTAGCCAAAAGGTTTGATTTTCGGAGATATGGTTTGTCATTGTTATGTTTCTGTCAGTTATTTCATCTCCAAAATGCTTAACCACAAGGCTTGATTTTCGGAGATATGGTTGGTAATTGTGATGTTTCTGTCAACTATTTCATCTCCAAAATGCTTAACCACAAGGCTTGATTTTTGGAGATATCGTTGGTCATTGTCATGTTTCTGTCAGTTATTTTATCTCCAAAATGCTTAACCACAAGGCTTGATTTTCGGAGATATGGTTGGTCATTGTCATTTTTCTGTCAGTTATTTCATCTCCAAAATGCTTAGCCAAAAGGCTTGATTTTCGGAGATATGGTTTGTCATTATTATGTTTCTGTCAGTTATTTCATCTCCAAAATGCTTAACCAAAAGGCTTGATTTTCGGAGATATGGTTTGTCATTGTTATGTTTCTGTCACTTATCCCATCTCCTCAAAGTTTAAAAGTTCTTCTCCATTATGCTGAGCAGAGATATTTCAGACCGAAAAATTGAAAGGTGCTTTATTTTTCATTTCATATTCATATAGGACGTAACAAAAGTAGGTTCTGAAGCTACATTGTTATCAACACTAAAGCAACTGATATTCACAATAAGCATTGAATTCTTATACTGAAGCAAAACAGATGTCCTTGAGAATATTCTGACTAAATTAAAAATCAATGTTACTTAATAATATCCTGACCAAGTTAAATATTAATGTTAACAAACGAAAACATAAAACCCTACATTCAAAGCACTGGAACATCGAAAATCAGATCTACATCATGTGCATATCAAAGTAGCGAAGTTAATCACATTTATAATTACATGTTTCATTAAATACAAAATTGCATTTCAGTTTCATACTTTTCTTCCCAAACAATTTCCTTTTCCCTTCCTTAAGCATGGCTTGCTTTTTTTGTTTGTTGAATTGCTTGAATGTCAGATTCGTCATCTGTGTTGTCAATAAACTCTATGCAAGCATTGTGTTCATTCTGTAGAAATGGAAATCAGAAAGTAAATAACATCAGACACAAAATCCATAAATTGGATGAAGTTTTTAAAATGTTGACCACTTGAACAAGTTACTCATCACTGTGAATCATTTGCAATTATCAACAAATTATTATACATAGGTATATCAATTGATAGTGTTGTCCCATTTCAGTATAAATAGAATGAACATAAAAACATAAAATATGTGTTAAAAATATAACATATTTCCAAGTTTTCCTGCTCTTTGGTGTCTATTCACTCATGCAGGCACATACATTAAGTGAATTAAAAAAAAACTATTTGGTTTGCTTTCTCAACTAACTGTTCGGCCACACGAAAATGAACCGTGGAGTCAGCAAGATCTGTTTGGAAGGCATGGTTAATGGAAAAAGAAACAGAGGACGACAGTATAAAAGATGGAGAGATATTATCAAAATATGGACAGACCTTGACACAGCCTCCCTGAACACTCTTGTCAATGATCGAGAACTATGGAAATAGCTATCCCATATTAGTGCGCATTCTGCCGCAGGCAGAGATAGCGATTAATGATGAGTGCTCAACGTCTCGAAAATGTAAGAAAGTTCAATACTGGATTCGTGAAACTTAGGAAAGTTCTAAAACTATCATGAGTAATTTTTTCTCCCCTTTTATATTTTATATTTGTGTGCTAAATCTGCGTTCATGTGTCATTTTCCGGTACCGTGTATATCTCTGGGTTGAACAACTAACTATTCTCAAGTGTTTTCCGATATGTTCGATAACAAGCACTCCAGCAAACCATAGTCATAGATTTTCGGTTACTTATTCACGTTAGGCCGCAAATGTAAAATGTCGAATAGAATGGCATTTGGGCAATTTTAACACTTTTCCCAAGACCAGTATTGCCGAATATTATACCGTTGGCTATACCAAAAGTGCAAAAAGTATACCCTTGGCTAGACTGCAAATCCAAAGCATTCCTTGTAGTGCAAGGTACTTTTACTTAGCAAATTGTCTGTTGTAAAGTAAACACACATGAAAAATGACTTGTTAGAAATATTGGAGCAATGATTGCTCCAAATAAGGTTCAGAGCAAGCTTATAAAAGTTTTGCTTTGGTGTGAAGCACCAAGTGATGCAATTGTGTTCGATGAGCAGCAATTTGGTGAGATACAACTCTCTAGTTCAGTTATCATCGTTTGCTATCTTGGTTATCATTGCCGTTTTAAGTAGGGCAGCCATGGTAGTGTCACAGCAAAGGTCGAGGTCTTGATTACACGATTTCTTTTTTAT
Organism: Chrysaora quinquecirrha; assembly: GCA_014526335.1. NCBI lineage: Eukaryota > Metazoa > Cnidaria > Scyphozoa > Semaeostomeae > Pelagiidae > Chrysaora > Chrysaora quinquecirrha. Next base: position 867,745 of record JACTAT010000049.1, on the reverse strand, counting down.
AAGAAACTGCTCTATAAGAAACCCACTAGCAAGATTTCAGGCAAATTACAATAGATTCTTTTGTTCTTTTCTTTCTTAAAACAATAGAAAACAATAGAAACTTTAAGAAACTTTCACTAGGGAGCCTTTAGCTAGGTTTCTTATATAAAAAACGTGTAGTTGACCTATTACTGAGACCCTGGCTACTGGCGTTAAACCCAATTTCACCCTCATTTTGAAGATAAGTCATCTGAAGTTGAGTCAAATTACAGAAGTGTAAGTGTGAGTTACCTAAAAGTGTAACAAGCAATTCTTGCAGTTACAAAGACGTGCAGTTGTATGTTATTTTAACATGGATATCATACGTTGTAATTGTCAAAATAGAGGGATGTAGTTGTGTAGATATATATTTTGCGAGACGAGTTTCTCGTGTTACCAGTACACTCTCTACCCTACAATAAATCTGTCTAAATCTTTCGAATATGTTGTATAAAATCTATACAATCTATAAATCTAATTTTGCACTGGGGCTTAATTTTTGAGCCTAGATATTCTTACGGTAAAGACTTTTTTATTATAAAAAGGAGTGTGTAATGAGCGTTCATTGGACTAAAGAGCGTAATTACTGTAGTTTTGACAAGAAGAGACAATGTTATGATTGTGAAAATGCACCTACTTTTTGCACTGCATTAGCAATTATTGCATCTTTTTCTTCTTCATTAAGGAGTTTTGCTATACTCCTATGTATTCCATAGTCATTGCAATATCTTTTCACACTTCTCTCTGAAATTCCTATCCTTCTACCATACGTTGACTCTAAATATTGTGGCACAGCCCTGTGTGTCATTCTTCTATGCTCCACAAGCTCACGAATTTCCGTTTCGATATCACGATTAAGAGAAGAAATTACACTCATTTTTAAAACCAAATTCGACTTTCTTTAACTTTCATAGATAAGTTACTGTATACTTACTCTCCAAATCCCAAAGGAAGTGCGCTAAAGTTTTAATGGCATTGTTTGACAACTTGCGTTGGCTAGAAAAAACCCCCAGTGTATCTTGCAATAGGCTGTCAAGATGAAAGATGCCGCGCAGTATGAGTGAAAAGATCAAAAAGTGAAGAAAAAGTCTATGGCATATCCAGCTAGCACAAGCACTATTACCAGCATGATAGCAACAGAGTGATAATACGATAATTTAACATTTTTTCATAGATTCTTCCCCCTTAGTAAAATCACTTGAACTGAGTTTGATTTTGTTGTTAGAAATCAAAAACCGTTTTTGAGCATAGTACATATTAATTGCGCCACCTCATTGTAACTGTAAAATTGAAATTTTCAGCAACCTGCGCTTGAATCTCAATAATAAATGTGAAGACAAACGAATTTTAACCCAAACAGTACAGAATAAATAATGTCATTTTTAATAGATTACACGGAAATGAATTTCAGCAATAACAGCATGTTACTTTTCTGATTTCAATTTTATATTATCACATGGAAAATTGAAATGTGGCACACTTTTGCCTGAAATCTATAATCAATTAGTAGTTTTATGTTTGAATATAAGGTGGACCTAGGCTACACGGACTCTGACACTACCATTTGGGGGTGATTGTTTAATACAATAAAACCAAATAAGTCTAAAGGGGAGGGCCGAGGAGGAAAAGACAATAGCGTCAGAAGACCAAGGCCAACAACATCCGCCGTAAACACAGCAAAGCATCATCAGGAATATCCCCTTAACCGGCAAGTGATGACAGAAAATGATTAGTGTCCTTAACATATGATAGAATACTACTAAAAAGGGGGTTAAGATGATGATCTAAAAACTCAGAAATATGCTTCGTAGCCATCCCACATTTAGAGATAACTGGCCTACCTACTACACCACTGAGACCCTTGTGAATCTAAGGCAACAAATAGAACTGACCTAACTTCGACTTTTTAACCTGCAAGTGTGACACCTCTTTATCTGACAACCCTGGATCACAAACCTGAATCTCCGACACACAATTCCTAATTTCAGCTTCTAACTCTACACTAGGATCCTCACTCAAAACCTCATACACTTCTCTATTACTCAGCTGCCTATTCGCCTCTGCTTCATAGTCCTGCCTATCCCAAACTACAACCACAGCCTCCTTAATAACAATACTCCTGTCAGACTTGAGAGAAAGATGTATCACCAAATGATAAATTACTAAAATCACGACCCTCTGGTGAAACAGACAGCATTTAGTCTTCTAGAAGAGAAAGATAAGTTTCCAAGATAGGATTGGCCATCGGGGGGTTCCAACCTGATTTAATATGAAATTTATTGGGGTCATAATCCAAATTATTATCATCCTTAAAAAACCAAGAAAGTCTTAATCTTGGCTTGAAAGCATCAATGTCTGCTTTGAGCTGACCTTTGTCTATGTCACTAGGGGTGCGTGAAAATTTTAAACCTCTAGATAACAGTTTTATCTGATCTTGAGAGAGGTTTTTATCGGAAATATTCACCACACTTCCAGAAACAAAGACGCCGGTCAGCCATTCAGAACTCTCACCACCCACATCTGCCATTGTTGTAGACGCTTCATCTTGTTCTCCTTCCTCAGCTGTGCTTTCTTGTTGTTCATCCTGCTCTTTTTTCCTCTCTCAAATCACCATCGAAAAATGCCTCATTCATCCAATGTTCAGTTGAGCAATGTCGCATCTCCATATCGTTGTTAAATAAAATGTTCTTCTCCATACACAATTCCTTTGCTTTCTTTATCGGCCTTTCTCTCAAATCCCTACTACTTTGCTCCAGTTCAACCCTTACCCAACGCATGCCTCTTTTAGTCAGTTCCGTTCTCCGCATAACTAGCATGTCGTAGCACTTATCTGTTATCTCTGTAAGTTTCTCTCTGTAATTCAAAACCAATAACGTCAGCAATGAACTTTCTGCCACATTCAATATTTCCTTCCATGAACTTTGTAGATCTTCTTCAATTCCACCATTGATTGATGGTTTTTTCTTTAGTCAAAGGCATACGGTACAGCATTAATATATTGGCAAAATTCCAGAAACGATTTGTGATGCTCCATTTTGATTAGTTTAAGAAATTTCCATTATGATAAGCATGATAGCCCCCAAATTATTCTGACCTTCCATTCCTATTCTAAGCTAATATATATACAACTATGACAAAAAGCTACCTATTTTCCTTTATCTATATAAAATGTTCAAACAAATAAACAACACCTGAGGAATCACAACCAAACCTAAAATTAATCTTATACTCTCTACCACTCCCATGACAAAGAAACCTATCTCCTTCCTTCATAAACTGACTTGTGATTCCTCAGGTGTTTTTTATTTGTTGGGTTGTAAGGTTTGTGGTGTACAGTTGTGGGCAGTACATTTACCCCTTTCCGTAATAGGTTTAATAGTTACAAGTCCTGTGGTAGAAGGTTTGATAGAGGGGAATTGGTCCCACAAGTAGAGTTTTTTAGGCCCTTTTCAGTAGCAGGTCATCACGGTTTTCAGGAGGACATTAGTTTCCAAATCATTGACAGATTGTCTGGAGATTCTAGGGTTAGAGAGGGTTTCTAGCAGTTTAAGTTGGGTACTTTTACACCTGAGGGGCTTAATGTCAGACTTGTGGACTCCTAGGCCTGTTATACCATTATTGCATTTTTCCCATCTTTTGTTTTTTGTTTTTCGTTTTTTGTTTTTTGTTTTTTTACGTACTTTTTCTTGTTTTTATGTGTAAACCTGTTTAGGGACCTGTGCTTTTGTTTTTTTACTCTTTTCTTTACTGCGCCTGTTTGTGTTTTTATGGTTTTTTAATTTCTCTTGAGACAGGCGGCATTGCTCTCAACCTCAAAGCTAATTACTTTGCTTCTCCTAAAGCATTCTAGTTTTGTCAGAGTGACTTTAAGACATTGAAAAGAATTGTAAACTATTTAAATCACAAAAACAAAAACACCAAAAATTTGCCCTTGAGGGGATTTGAACTCCAGCCATTCTGGTAGCAGGCGAGCACTTAACCACTCGGCTAAACAGCTGTATTGGTCAGTCGACGATAATCTCCCAGTGGTCCTCAGATTCATGGAAGGGAACAACAAAAACATGTTAAAAAATTATGTCTAACGAAATAAAAAATTACACCAAAAGGAAATTTTAGCTACCAGACGTCTCCTTGGCCTTTTGAAACATTTCCAACAGGGAAATAAGAGAAATAAAAAAATTCGAAAGGAAAAGATTGTCTCCTGAGGGGAGTCAAACTCACGAGTCCGCATCGCAGCTCACGAGACACATCATCTTACCGACCGTGCTACCGTGCCTTGCTGCGATTCAGTGATAATGCTCCTACAGAAAACAATTGGGCGATGGTTAAAACAGGCAACAATGACGCACTTCAAAGAAGGGTTAGGCCCAGTTACCCCAGAAGCGAGAGCAATTGACAAAAAACGAAAGTGTGATGGCTCACCTACCCCATGGGTGGCAGAGCAGGGGGAAATTTGGAAAATTGCACCACTGCCCACAGGGGCGGAGCGACTGTGACAAAATCGGTTTCTATGACTAATCCCATTTTAATGTACGAAGAATTCTTCGAATTCTTCGTACAGTGATGGAGTGAGGTCGAGGGAACGCAGAATATATATACCAATACACCAATATACAGATAGGAACGCTCAAAACGCGTAACAAAAGGCAAACCACTATTTGATCGTTAACTCTTTGCAAATTGGCGCGCTTGGCACAAAAATGGCATTTATAGCAGATAAACAAGGTCCACTTCAATGACTCAGGTTGCAGGCCATTTGCATTTTCAGGCTGGCCTGTTCGAGCCTCCATAAAGGGGGTTACGTCAATTGATTGGCAATTTCCCCAAGAATGTTCTTGAAATTGATGACTGTTGATTAGGGGCACACAAGGTGCATGTGCGGAGAAAGAATGTCGACTGAGTCATACGATTCGTTTTGAAGCTCACGTGTGTTCTAAAACTATTCGTTTATTATCCGGCTGACACAACTATCAGGACCCTTTGCTTGAATTTGAGGTTAAATTGGCGTAGAACCTGAAAACTTCCATAAAAAGGTCATTTAAAGAAATCTATTTTGGGGATGGAAATTCTAATGACTTGTTCACTATTGTGTTCGTATGAATTTCCTGCACAAATGCATAAAATATGACTCAGCGACTAACGTGAATCTTATCATGTATAAGCAAACACACAACAATAAGCAGCCTTATCTTGAATTTGAGGTTCAATACTGTGACCTTTTCCATCAGCCTAGGGGCTAGAAATTTCCATTAACAGTTATGTGCCACTATTTATTTGGGGATAAGGTGAGTTAGCTCAAACAATTCACATCTATAGTTTAAAGAAGAGAGAGAACCAAATTAAAGGAGTTGCAGATAATTTCAGCTGGTCGTTTGAAGACAAAAATTATTTGACAATTGTAAAAAAATTTGCTTCTGTAAAACCTCTGCATTTCAGAGAAGAATTTTGCTTGGATTTGTATTCTTTATTTTGGCTTCTCAGCTTCAAGTTCATTCAGAAGAAGACGATTTTGTAGCTGAAATAGCCTAATTGCTATATTAGCGTTGCTTGGAAGACTCATCAAAGACAAACTTGTGCTGAACGATTGGCTTCACTTCGCTGAGGTTTTCAAACAAGATATTGCTGACTATTGCTGAACGTTTTTCTCATTCAAACATGCCTTTTGGATTTTATGGTGACATGGTGACATGGAATTAAACCCAGGTTTTGGAATTAAACCCAGGTGACATGGAATTAAACCCAGGTTTTGCATCTATTCTTAATAATATCGAGGTAAGTACGAATGCTAACACGATAGTGAATAGGTCTAATTTGAATTCTGTGTTTCATAATAGATTGGCACAACTTGGTTTGCAAACTTTAGATGTTGGAGGTGGAGGAGACTGCTTTTTTAAATCTGTATCACATCAGTTATATGGTGACGACAAGAAACCTTGCAATTTGTCCCATAAAATTCTGAGAGATTTATAGAAGGAAATTTGGAGTCTTCTTGGCTTTATTACTTGAATAATATGTTATTATTAGGCACTTGGTGTAATAGTGCATACTGTTTCAGATGATTTTAATGTAATAATAAACATAACCCAGTGAAGCCAAAACTTTGCACGGTACACGATAATCCGGCCAAAAAATAACATGTCTGGAATAGCCGCTGTCATAAATGTTGGGCATATAGGTGAAACGCATTATGTGTCAACAATACCTTTGCAAAGTTGTTTTAGCGTTGTTAAGGAATTCTGAAGCAAAAATGACTGACTACAAATCCCAGAATGAGACCCCAGATCTTAAGAAACAAAAGAGAAATTTGTACATGGGAGAATATAGAAAAAAATCATAGAGCAAAAGGTCGCTGAAAAGATTGCTGAGAGTAAAAATCAGCTTGCATCATCAGAGACAAATGAATTTCAGCAAACAATTAAAGAAAAGATAAGTGGGTTTTTTTGCAAACAAACGAAAAAAATACAAAGCAAACAATCCCGCCCACTATAAAACTATTTGTAAAGAAAGGAAAGATAGGTTTAAAATTGAGAATCCTGAGAATTACAAAGCAATTTGTAAGAAAAGTATCATTTGATACAAACTCAGACATCCTGAGAGGTACAAGGCCATTCGTAAGGAAAGTATGAGTCGGTATAAACTTGGAAATGCTGACAAATACAAGACTATTTGTAAGCAGATTATCAATCGGTATAAACTTAGGAATCCTGAGAAGTGCAAAGCTATTCGTAAGGAGAGTATCGATCGGTATAAACTTGGAAATGCTAACAAATACAAGACTATTCGTAAGCAGATTATCAATCGGTATAAAATTAGAAATCCTGAGAAGTACAAAGCTATTTGTAAGGAGAGTATCGACCGGTATAAAGTTGGAAATGCTGACAAATACAAGGCCATTAGTAAGAAAAGTGTTTCCTGGCATAAAATCAGACATCTTGACGATTACAAAGAAATTTGTAAGAAATATAGAAAGAACCATAATGCAAAAAATGCTGAACGTATCAGAGCTCTCAATCAGAAAAGAAATAAGACCTTTAAGCTTAGACAGTCCAGTAATCTAAAGGAAAACACAAGCAGTGCAGCAAAATCGTTGAGTTGGTTTACTCAAAACACCGAGAATCAAAATGTCTCCAAAATAATCAAAAAATTTCATGATTTGATACAAGAGGGTCCAGAATATATCTGTACCTGCTGTGATCAACTGTTGTATAGATCATCAGTTCTTGAATGCAAGCAAGATGCCTACAATGAATTTATAGATATCCCGAGTGATCTATTCATATCTAATGTAAGAAGCATTGACAATAAAGAATGGATATGTAGAACATGTCATAATAACTTAAAACAACACAAATTTCCTACTTGCTCCAAGGGAATGGCATGTCCTTTCCGGAGAAACCAAACATATTGAACTTAATTCCCTTGAAGGAGAGACTTGTAGCACCACGCATTCCATTCATGCAGGTACGTGTGCTACTTAGGGGAGGTCAATTCAGTATACATGGAAATGTAGTAAATGTTCCAGCTGATGTTAATACTACAGTTAGCTTAATTCCAAGGCCTGTTGGTGAGTCAGAAACTATTTCTATTAAGCTGAAAGGAAGAAAAACTTATGAAGGGTATTATATGTTTCAAGCAATAAGACCTTATAAAGTGTTATATGCTGCACATTACCTTACCCAGACAAGTGATTTGTACAAAGATGAAGGCATAAACCTATCAAACCAATGGCTTCATAGTTTATCTCAACTTGACAAACAGAGGTATGAGTTGCAGGTAGATGAAAACCAAGATAATGTAATTGTAGAAAATGAAAGAGATGAACAAGACATCAATGCCAAAAGTGAAGCAAATATCACCACAGATCAAATTGAGGACCAAAATGATTGCATTGATAGTGATGACGACTGGAATGAAGTTGAGGAACAGCCAGCAGGTACAACTGACACACTATTAGATCAATCAGATATCAACGGTGTAGCAGATCTGCTGTTAAAATTTGCTCCAGGTGAAGGTAACACACTGTTGGGAATCTTCAATGACAGAGATAAAGAATTTTTATCTTTTCCAGCAATTTACTGTGGAAAAATTGGTTTTGTGAAACAAAAATAAATAGTAAACAATAAATAAAGGTGTAGTACCAACCCTCGCTATACGCCGCGCAACGCATTATACATTTACGATATCAAATAGATGCAAAGTTTGCATATTATAGATTGATTGTAAGGATATTATGCCAGCCCCTTTCGGACTCATCAGCTAATCTCCCATAAAGAGCATTTCGGGGCTTATGAATAGTATGCTCCATTCGTTTATATGGGCGCCCCACGTTCCAAGCGTCCAAGAACATGGTCCGAAGAAAGTGGCAATGTATAAGGTTCAGTGTATACAATAAAAGATATGCCAAAGGCTTGTACATTTGTAGAGTATAGAGCTGAGATGTATATATTTCAGCAAGAAACAATATAAAATTGAAGTGTATATATTTTTAGGCAAGGCACAGAAGGCCTTGTCTTGTTGTTCAAAGCTTTATTATCAAGCTTAGCTGATGATGTATAGATAAATGTATACAAATATATATATAATATCTGTTAGTTATAGCATGTTTAGCCAACATCATCTTGCTAAGACATGTAGCTAGTAATTTGTAAATTTGTGCCCACCGTCATCCAGTGGTTTATTGTTGTTTGCATATATGCGTATTGGGAGAATTCCCCCTCTTTCTTTTATATGCTTATTCAAGTATAAACATGTATTTGAAGATGCGAGCGTGCAGCCATAGTGTTGCGCAGCTGTAATATAATCGCAAATGCAAAGTTTAGAAAATCATACCTTATGATATAGGTGAATTTGTCATCATCATAGATATATAAAGAGTAATACTCGACAACAATTCTGTTCTGTTAGTGCTGAATTCATTTCTTGTGAATGTTGTGTTTTGAATTTTATCTTTTCCAGCAATTTACTGTGGAAAAAGGAGATGCAGTGATGAGAACAGATTAGTACCAGTACATTATAGGGATATTTGCAAATGGGAGCTAAGAAGCAGGGATCGTAGGGTTGCTCAGTCTGTACCAAATCTATTCTACAAACTAAAGAAACTACAAATTAAGCACATTCAAGATACTGCAACGATTTCTTTGAGAAAATGTAAGAAAAAAAGAAAGACCTTTACCACAAAGGATTTTAAAACCGATGAATCCGTTAACAACATTGTATATTTAGATGAGGGATTCAGAGTTTTTAAAAACCTCAGAGCGTCTCCAACATGTTTTGAGAGATGTAAGAAGGATTTATTTGCAATGGTAAGACAGCTTGGGTTTCCAACGTGGTTTTGCTCGTTCTCAGCGGCAGATACATAATGGCATCACTTGCTAGCATTGCTAGGAAGATTGCTTGAACATAAAGATTATACTGAAGAAGAAATAGACAACATGTCCTGGTAGAAGAAATCAGAGCTCATAAAAAGGGATCCAGTTACTTGCGCAAGACATTTCAATCATATGGCAGATTTGTTCATCAATAAATTACTAAAAAGTACAGCAAATCCCATTGGAGAAATCATAGACTACTTCTACAGAGTTGAATTCCAACAACGAGGATCACCTCATCTACATGCGTTATTTTGGATTAAGAATGCTCCAAGATATGGCCTTGATTCGAACAAAGATGTAGAAGATTTTGTAGACAGGAATGTAAGTTGTGACAAACAAATAGGAAATGACTTAGACGAAATAGTCAAATACCAGACTCATAAGCATGCTAAAACATGCAAAAGGAAGGGCCAAAAGATTTGCAGATTTAATTTTCCTCTTCCTCCCATGCCGCAAACAAAGATATTACAGCCCCTCAAAGATGAGGAATTGAGTCAGAAAGAATTAGCTGTTACTAACAGTGACAATAAAAAAGTGAAGGATCTTCTAGACGCAATGAAATATGGCGAAGATGTCACTTTCGATAAATTTTTGGTGACATTAGGGATGTCATTTGATGAGTATATCCTTGCTATAAGGTCAGAACTGAAAAGGGTGACAATATTCTTAAAAAGAAATCCTCATTGCATACGAGTAAACAATTAGCTACAATATTCATTTGCTAAAAGCTTGGCAAGCCAGTATGGACATTCAATACATCATTGATCCTTATGCATGTGCAATGTATATATTGTCTTATATCATGAAGGGTCAAAGAGGTATGAGTACACTCCTTGAAAGAGCATGCAAAGAGGCAAAATCTGGTAATAAAGATCAAATTAGACACATTGGTAACCAGTTTTTAAATGCTGTAGAAATTAGTGCTCAAGAGGTAGTTTATTTAGTTTTGCAAATGCCGCTAAGAAGAGCATCTCGTGAATTCTTGTTCATTAATAGAGCAAACGTTGAAGATAGAACATTACTAGTAAAACATAAAAACCAGATCATGGAATTGCCAAACGAATCATGCGATATTGAATGTGATAGTGTCATCAAAAAGTATCAGAGAAGACAAAAATCACTGGATAATGTTTGCTTAGCAGAATTTACAGCTTGGTATAATTATGTAAAAGAGAAGAACTCAGGTGATACTACTTTCGAAGATCCTTTTCAAGAAGATGCCGATGACGACATTCAAGACATCGATGATACAAATACAGGAAGCGAACCTCTTTAAGATCTAAAATGAAATTTTCAGAAGAAAAAAAGCAAGAATTATCCGTTCTCTTCGATATAATAAGAGCAGCAATCCCGATAAATATTATCGTGAACAAATCATGCTATATTCATCATGGAGAAATGAAAAGTCATTAGCAGCTGGCTGTGAATGTTACGAAGAAGAATACGACACATTAATAGAACAGAAATTTTTTAAAAGATTACAACATGAACCAAGTTAACATACTCTGGATGAAGTGATAGAAGCAGTAGATTTGAACGCCGATGAAGATTCTAATGTTGCTCCTGTAACTCAACATGCAAATGAAATAGATAAAGCTGTTGGTGCTAGACCAAGCTTTGATCCTGGAACAGAAAGAATTCATGCTCAGTATTATTTAATGAATGATCTGGGTATTTATGCTCGAAATGAAGATGACGAAATCCAACACGTACATAGATTAGACGACGAAAAGTATAGACAACTTATTCAGTCTTTAAACAAAGAACAAAAGAATTCTTCTATCATGTGTTACATATGATAAAAACAAATCAGCAACCTCTTAACTTATTTCTCAGCGGTGGTGCTGGTGTAGGTAAAAGTCGAGTAACAAACGCTATATACGAAGCTTTGATAAGATTTATGATCATCAAGCTGGTGCAAATCCAGATCAGATCAAAGTTCTAAAGGTTGCTCCTCCTGGAAAGGCTGCTTACAACATTCGAGGCAATACTATACATTCTGTGCTAAAAATACCAGCTAATAGAGGCTTCGCTTATTGTGCTCTCGATACTGACACACTAAATGCAATGAGATCAAAACTAAGAACATTAAAAGTGTTGCTTATCGATGAAATTTCTATGGTTGGATAAATAATGTTTAATTTTATAAAACTTCGCTTAAAGCAACTAATGGGAACTAATCAACTATTTGGTGGAATTTTGACAAATTGTACCTACTTGCGGCTACACACGAGATTCTTTACAGATAACTCATTTGTTTGCAACAAACAAAGTTGTTGATCTTCATAATAAGGTTGTGTTTTGAAGATGCTGCAATTCCAAGTGTGATGTGAAAGCAATAGATTTAGTTATTGATGACATATCTGATGAAGTTAAACGGCCAACAATTCAGAGAATTCCAGACGAAGCAAGTAAAACAATTGGTCTCTCAACGAAAGTAAAACTAGCAGTCTCATTAAAATATGACATTAGTACCAATGTTGCTGTCCTTGATGGACACCAATAATAGAGATAACTAGGAATTCAATATTTCTAGAAAATCAGACTTTCCGATCATGAGAAGGCAGTTTCCTCTCAGATCAGCTTCTGCAAAAACTATCCACAGATCGCAAAGTGACACAATTGAGCAACTAGTTGTTGAGTTTCCTAATAATACTAGAGGGCATATGCATTACGTTGCCCTCAGCAGAGTTATCAATCTGAAGAGCCTTCAAATTTACAATCTCAAATGAGAAAATTTCTGCGACTGAAAAAGTACAGTTTGAAATGAAACTTCTGAGAGAAGAAGCAATAATCAATCTATCTTTATCTGCAGTATATGATATAAAGCAACTAAATGTTATAAAGGTGATTTTTCAAAATTTCCGTCCATTACATCTCCACATTGATGATGTAAAAGCTGACTTCAACATATAAGCATGTGATATAGTTAACTTTGCAGAAACTGCACTTGCATCATATCATCCTAGTGATCTTTACAAATTGAGCAACTTTGAAGAAGTCCATACGGAATAGCTGTATATGAGAAGCAGTGTATTCCTTCTACATTTTGCCCCTTCAACAGAAATGGTGTTGAAATGTCTATCACTGAATTGACAATAAAAACATACTATTGTTTGTAGTGTGCATTTATCGTTCCAAAATGAATGTGCCTATACCAAATTACCAAATTTGATTGAAGCTTTGGAAGATTTACATGAACATAGTTTTTACGACTCAACCAGTCCTATCATCATTCTTGGTGATTTTAATGTGAATTTGCTAGAACGTTCTCCTGAAAGACATCAACTAGCAGCCTACATGATAGACTACAAAGGCTACACTCAGCTAATAAAAGACTATACAACAGATTATTTGTCCCAAAGCGATCACATATATACAAATATGCCTCATTTGATAACCATTGCTGGTATCATTGAATGCTATTACAGTGACCACAAAACGGTATATGCAGCCATTCAAATTTAAAACAAATATTCCTGCATGTGCGCATCATCAACTCTATGCATCTTAGAAGAACAAGAAGACGTTGCAATTTCAAATACGATACCTGCTATATCTACCACAAACCTCTCATCATCAGGTAACCTGTGTTTCTCTCGCGAGTTCTTTATACAAACTACAAAGCTTTATAGAAACTACAAAGCCAACTCATCTATGTAAATCAATGTATATAAAATGAAGCATGTAACAACTTGAGTAACAACTCTACTGTCTCATCAGACTCACAAACAATGCGCTGCACGGGCGAAATTACCTATAAATGCCAAGTCAAAGGAGCTTAAGCTGCTGACGTCACGGCGTCTTTCCAACCCATAGATGCAGTTGGCTTTGACTGGCTCTGTGGTCGAGAAGTAAAATTCAAAGACAAATTCACCCAGACAAATTCTCCGTCAAATACAAAACCGTCGTGTTTCCTCTGTTTACTGTCTTCAACGCAGAATAACAAATATATAAAGCATATTCATAACACAATAAATAATTGTATATTTAAAGGCTGTGTTTTGAACAAGACAGTTGTAAGATTCATTGCCATTGAAAACAAAACAAGAGGACTATTTATTTCCATGACATTATGCAAAACGCCTTAAACAGTTAATTAATCGGCATCCAAAAACGAAACAAAACACATTCATGAAACAGTTTACACACGCCGTAATCGTTCTGCAGTTGAAATTAAATTTGCTCTAACTAAATGTCATTGTCTGAAGACACCTTAACGATTTTTGTAATCGAGTTACTACCTTCCGAGTAACATAGGGTAATGTTCTTCAAGTCTAGCAATGCCTCTTCAATCAAGTGCACGTCACTTTCAATCGACACGTCAGAAGAATGTGCTGCCAAAAGTTGCTTCAAAAGGAACGCTGTAAACCATATTGCCTCCCTCTGGCTAGTACTGCACTGCCTGCACTTGATAATTGCTTTGCCGATATCGACAATGGCTTTACCGCAACCTTGACACAATCTGTAAATTCTCATGTTTCTTATGAGATTAAATTGAGCCACGCAAATGTTAACTTCTTGGCTTGCTAGAAGCTTGTGCCCTGTGATTGTTGCAATTTGCTGCTCTACCTCTTCATAGGTAGTATTTGATCTTGTAGATAAATGCTGAATCCCTCTGAATGACTTCACTACAAGATTCTTGAAACAGTAAGTGGCTTCATCTTTTAACTCGTCGTACATCGGTTACCATATATCAAGTCCAGCTTCACCTGTGGGAAAATATGTCGTTACTTAATGCATATACTAAACACAAATATCCTAATTTTATTACTCCTAAATAAAGAACTTCTTTCTGGTGAATTTCTCTCGAATTGGCCCAAACATTAGCTGAAAAAACAAGGAATATCCTAAAAACTTAAAACGGTCTGATTCAGGAAACAACCCAATTAGATCTGCCTTTCACTACTAACTACAAACATTCCTGTTATTACTCTCAAGATTTAGAGTTTTTTTTAATCCTGTATTTTTTGTACTGTGTTTGAAAAATATAGTCCAGATCAGATTTTTGCCTAAATTCTGGACAAATGGCTAGAACAAACATTGCCTGACATTTAGCAAATAAGTACAGCGTTTATAAAGAACAAACATATGAAGACTATTTCTACTTGTGTTTCACAACATTAAAAAAAACAGTTTTTTGCGAGTTCATTCCCAGTTCAAATTAAAGTTCAAACAAGCATCGAGTTTCGCTAACCAAAATTGCTTCTACAATCATTTGTTAATCTTATACCTTATTATTTCCTGTACAGGATTCAAATTTCTTCATAATTGTTCAGATTCACAAACAATAAATATTAACATCATAGAAATTATTATTTGGAGAGGTACCAACCCGTTCTTTTGTAAGATAAAGTTTCTCTTTTTCAGGCCCCATACACGTATCCGTCATATGAAACTCTTTATAGCAAACCCAACTTCTCCAATGGCGAAAAATTCAACAAACCATAAGACATTCTACCTTCACCTGCCTAACACTGTCGTTCCTTTTTCATGTTTTTTTCTAGAAAAAACTCATAAACTTCCCGTACTCAAAATCCGACAACTTTCGCACACTTTCAGTGCTGTGGCTATTTTAGTATATTATAAAAAATTCCTGTTTTCAATTTTAGACTCAACTGCACAGCGTCAAATCTATTTTGGACGCAAGTAAATACAGTCAGGATGATGTAGCTAAGCTTTATTCTTACATGTTCCATCCTCGACAATACAATCTTCTTTTACTCGCAAGTTCTCCTTCGTTCGTTGAATGAAAACCATCTTCCACGGTTCTTTCCCAACAGAAACTGTAGCTGTCGTATACACCAGCTGGTTAGTTTTGAGCGTTGGAAGTTCTGCAAGAGAAATATTTGTCGCCACATGAAATTCTCCTGCTGGCAGTTTTAGATTTTCCATCTGTTTGTAGTCGAAATCAATGGTCCGCCTCTCTATCACCTGCACTGAGAATTGCTGGTTAAACACAAGCGTTCCATCATCAGCCTTGGTTTTTTGGTTTTTTGGTTTTTTGTATTTCAGCCAGAGACTGGTGCTCTTGAACATTATACCACATCACTCTATTGTCAGAATTACTTGAAGGCAGAAATTGTGATATGGGTTTTTCCTCTTGGAAAGTCTCACCGGTGATAGCGAGTAAATATATCCATTAGTTGAGTCTGTTAAAGACAAAAAAGCCTCATATTGAATAAAACTTAGCATATTAGTTAACTCCAAAGCCACTTTCACGTTTACGTTTAGAATAAAAAACAGCAGCTTTATTAAACTTGCCTTCTTCAAAACCTCTCGTTCTTTTGTGCCCTCCCGCATTTAAAGCAAAATGCCATGTAATAGCAAACCAGTTATGGGAAAAATATAGCTTATCTACATCAAAATCACCATTAACCACGCAACAACTATACGGTCTTTGCTCACACATATTCAAAATAATATGCTCATACATTGAGTTCTTACATATCTAATGAATGAAAAAAGAACTTACCAGAAGATTCTGCTTGTGCCTTACGTTCTGCCATCGTCAGTTTACGTCTTCAGCTATTCTCTTCTCAAGATCCGAAGATGCAAATTTGAGTTTAATGCATTTTCTGTCCGCTTTTATTACTTTTTAGATTGTGTGGGTGAGAATTATTTTCATTAATGATTTGATGAATTTTGACATGGAATGAAAAATCTGACCATTAATATACTTTTTATGAAAAAGAAAAAAGAAAATTTTCCCCACTTAAAGCTCTTCAAAGTAATTCTCTTAATGTTATCGTACTATATTCCACTTGGGATGCAGAAATGTTTTCTGACGATTCATTTACCACGCAAGATCCCAATAAAATTATCATAACCTAAGTAGCTATTTCTCCTAATGATCCTGGACGATAGCTTATAGTGTTCCCTCTAAACACTTTACCATCTTCCTTTCCATCTTAACACTGCTAACTAACAATATTGTAATTCCAATCGAACAACCACTCAACTCTACATATTTTGTTCTATGGATCTTATCTTCAACCCATTCATACGACCAATACTTTAAGAAATGACCCCTTGAAACAAGTCTACAATTTGTTTTCGTAAGCAACTGCTCAATAAGGAACGAGGACTGAACTAACATTAACATTAGGCAATTTGAAGGCTAAATTGAATTACTCTAAGCAACTAAAAAACTTCAGCCAACATACGCTTTATAAAATGAATTTCAAGTCCTGGGACTCATTTTAGAAAAATCTTTTCAGGCCAAAAATTCATGGTTTGCGCATATTCAGCAACAACTTCATATAACGAACTCAAATAAATTGATTGCATCGTATAAAGTTCCACGTCTGAAATGACAGCCGCAGCATGGGCACAATTAAGAACAAGCTGAGGCTCCCTTTTTCAAAGCCCCTAAGAATATCAGCTAAATATTTTTGTTAGGTACAAGAAATGTTAAGCAACTTTTCAGCAACTGTGAAGGCTGAAGTGTCTAAAATTTTAAGCAACTTTCAAGCCTAGAGAAGAGTCCAGTTGGTAATTCTATATTGATTAAATACCCGTGTTATCTTACTGGTATCTCAATCTATTGATCAATCCATGATCGCTCATATTCGGATGCTTCTGAATTTCCAATTTCTCAGCGTATCATAAAAATACTTATTGTAGATGAAACAAAAAAAATTAAGTCAAATATTTCGAAGCATGAAATCTTCCCTTTTACTTTTACTGCTCGATGGTTACAGTCAGAATAAGGATAATTCCGCTTGTGGGAATTGCTAGTTTTATTTGGTATGAGTTCTGTGAGTTCATATAAAATACACAGGTATAGTAAAGGTGTAACGGGAATGATCCACAACAATAGCAAGATAACCTTGCAAGCTGGCTGTGCTGCACATTCATGGAGGCGACAAGGGGAATATGAGAAAGGCACTGGTAGACGCAGCAATGCCATCAAGTGGCGTCTTGGAGTTAGTGGGAAACAAAATGAAGATCTTTGTCTGAGAGGTGGTTTTTCCAATAAGACGGTAGGCAGAATTTAAATTTTTGTAGCCATGCTTATTATTGGCATCAGATAAAACAAAGCTAATGTTATTCTTGCAAATATGTAAATCAATTCATCTCCCACACTTTGACAACGGATCTGGGATTTTTTAGAACTAGGGTTTTGCTACTTCACTGTAGAAAGGAACAGTGTGGACACATCTTGATTGATGGCATTACAACATTATTTCATTTCTTGAAAACAAAAAACTTGATCAGAGGAATGAGAAGGATCAAAACAAAAATGCAATACCCCGTTACCACAAATTAAAGTGTTGCACAAAATAAATTTTGAATCCCACTGTTGTAAAACATTGGGGAAAGTTAGATATTCTATACTTCAGCCCCCCTCCAAATCTTGACACCCTGATACATTGTTGTATAGTAATACTCGGCAGTTTATTTTTGCTTTTCTAAAGAGTCTAAAACATGGTAGTAATAATTTTGTCCTTTCCTTTAAAGGTCCCTGTGTTCTCAGATTGGCAGCTGCGACCAATCGTTCAGGGGGAAGTTGTATCTCCTTCAAATTGGTACGTAAATGCAAAACTAGGGGGCAGTTCAAGCATGTTGCTGCAGAAATCAATGATTGCCGGATCCCAAAAGACTGCATTCCGAAGGTTGTGGTTCTTCTTGTTGGAACCAATGACATGGCTTAGCACTGCCGTTTGGATATAGTCGAAAACAATAGCGAGAGCCTTTTATTGACGGCCATGCACCGTTTTCCACAATCTACACAGTAAAACAAAACGTCCCAAAAATTTATGGACAATGGGGTTTTTTGACACGGAACTACGACCATTTTTTAACCAAAAATCCACCCTAAACTGACGATAAATAGACCATAAATTGACCATAATTCGTCCATAAATTTTCAAGTAATTTCTTTTGGAGAACCTATTGTTATTTGATCATGACTGTCCCTAAATTGTCCCTAAACCATCAATAAAAATTATGGAAATTACAAAACGTTACCCCCTGTTTTCTATTGTTCCAGATACACTACTAGAGATTCGAGCAGTTTTCACTACTGATAATTTTTTTCTTAAATATGAAAACAACACAATAACGTATTAAAATATATTTACACTGTTGTGCTGAAGCTAATGAAATAATCTAAGTCCAAACGATATGATTGCTACGGCAAAGTCAACTAATGTACAAAGTTGTACTGTACATACTGAATCGAGCCATGAACCACAAAAACATAGAAGGGTCAATGAGTAGATTATTTTACTGTTCTAATGCCTTGCATTTTCTTGAGCTTTATCAATAGCCAACAGTTTTTCTCTTTGCCTTCTATATCTTTTATACAGCATTCATCGGTTATTTTTTCAATATCTCACAATGACTCAGCCGTTGAAGCACCACATTTTCCTTTGTGCAGAAGCTTGTCCTCCATTTAGACATCAAGATCTGAGAATGAGATTACAGTATGAACACCTTTCGTCAGCTACAGTGCAATTTTTCTTTTCTGTGAAAGCATTATATCAAAGACAGTTAAAATTTACTTTAGGCATCGGGCTTGAAGCATTTTCTTAATTTCTGTGAAGATGTCTTTCATGTACTATTGGTTGCTTTTTAAACTATTATGATGTACGGGATACCAAAGATCCTTTTTCTTAGACCTTTCATTCTGCCAGATGCATACCCTGTGATAACTCAGTTTCCTCCTCAAACCTCCCGTGGTATAAGGTCTAAATGCAAATAACAGTATAAAAACGACATTTGCATTTAGTTTTTAACAATACAATTGTACACAAAAACTTCTTAAATGAAATTGTGCATCTAGATTGGCCTATGTTGACCTTGAGCAGATATCTACTATCCTTCAATTGCGTTGCAAATTAAACATTCTCACCTGTTTCGTACAACAGTCTTCAACAGTGAACAGGATTTTCTCCAAAAGATCTTTCTCTTGCTTCTTCGAAGATGTATCTCTATCCTTGCAGCCCTCTCAAAATATTAAGCCTAATGTTGATGGTTACAACATTGATTTTGTGTGCTTTTTTGCTTTAGAATTTGTAAAACATTTGAATATTCGGGGACAAATTAGGGACAAACTTACGCAAGAAAAGATCAGACTCAGAAAGTTTTGGGTCCCTTTAATGACAATATAGGATCAATTTTGATTTAGTGGCACTTTAACTTAAATTTATGGACCATCTCTTTTACTCCGAGTGAATGGACTTTTAGGGACATAAAAATTTGGGCAACAGTTGGGGACAATTTAGGGATGACCTCATATGACTTTAGGGATGGTTTAGGGATGTAGTGAAAAACTGACCCTAAATTAGTAAGAACACCGCTTTTCCATAAAATTTAAGGACAGTTTAGGGAAAGAATAGGGTCAGTTTATGGTCAATTTGGGGACAAAGTTGGTTTAGGGACGCTTTGTTTTACTGTGTTAGGTAAGCCCGCTTTAAACTGTAATCAATCAAATTTTGCACTCTCTCATTTAATAGCTGTTATTGTTCACCTTAATTGAGAGATGGTGCATTCAGCAAAAGCCAACCTAATCGTATAAACCTGTGTCTGTCCGTACCCCGTATGTGTTAGAGGAATGTCAAGTTGCTGACATCAGATCTCCTTAAAGCTTTTGTAAGTGCTATACATATAAATATTCTACCCGGGATAACATTGGGATCTACTAGGCTACTTTTGTCTATAGATTGTCAAAGCCAAAAAGCTTATTATTTCTAAACCCCCAAGAGATTGTTCTTGTATCCATTCTGCCGCGGCTGGACAAGGTGGACTGTTTTTCTAGTCTTTATGGCATTGCAATGCAGAACCTGTGTAATAGAAGAAATGTGCAGTATCTGGACATTGCAGACAAATTCGACACGAAGTGCCTATGGTCTTCTAAAGACAGCGTCCATATTAGTGAAAACTTTGGAATTCCAAAGCTCATTGGTCTTTTGGCTAACATTGCTACAATGCAGTCTGTTGCCGAGACACCTATAGGTATTGTTGGATATAAATTTCTCTCTAAAATTGTGATTATGTAACAAAAATCCTGCAAAAGCTTCTATATGCCCTCTACAACCGTCAGTTTAGATTCGAAACATTGCACTCTTAATAACGGTGAACGTGAACATGAATGTGAAATGGTGTTTTAACGCTGGTTCTGGGAAACTTTGTTAGGAGGGTTAATTTTGATCTATCACTAAACTATACCAAACGAAGCAAAAAAATGTTTACCAACCAGATCACCAGAAGTGGAACTTTACCAACTGAAATGACCATACAGTAATCAATTCTTTTGGGAGGATGAGATACCCCTCCATCCCCCCATGGTACCGGCTCTGATTATGTCTCACATTCGGCAATGAAATCTAAATAACATATATCATTGTTCACAGCTGAACCAAGGGTATTGTCACCGAAAGACCCATTGTCGAAGAAGAAAAATGCAAGCCCGAGTTCTCGTCAACGGTATGTGCACATTTTTGTCATTTTCCAAACGCTTAAATTCCTTCCCATTATCATTTTGGTTTAGGACTTTTCTTGCGTTACTAATTCTTTGCATGATTTTAATTCTTTTACTGTCCTCTTAGTGACCAGAAGCCAAGTTCATGGAGTGTTTTGGGCGAACCAGAGAAGCGCAACAGCCGTGAAGCAGTACACTTTGGCAACATAGATATCGAATTCAAGTGGATCACTGGCCTCTACAAAAAGGTAAACTCCGGTTTTTATTCTGGCAAAATCGTTGATGATGTTGCACCTATTGTTGGCGTAATGTTTCCATTTTGTTGCAAATTCAACTCGATTCATTGAGTAATGAATCCCTTAGTTGCTATTGTAGAAACTAAAAATTATGTGTTGCACTCCAATAATGATATGGAGAAGATCCTTAGATATCATTTTCAATCTTTGACTATTGCTAACGACTGTGATAAAAAGGAAGCATATAAAACTAACAAGTATATTCTCCTTTACAGGCTAACGATTCGAAAATGGTTTTGGATAACAGGAATCATGCGCGACGAAGGTATTTGAAAATTTCATACGATAGGAATAATAGAAATGATCCTCTTCCAGTCTTTAGTTCTTTTTTCGTGATCTGATCAAGTAGAAACCCCAAATACACAATTATATTGCAGTTCAAATGGAAAAAATGAAGCTGTCAGCTCCCCGATTAGTTGTTCCTCCTCATATACGAACTGGAATACGAAGACTCAGACCTGTGCTCTGACTTGGTTTCCTCAAATTTTTTCTTAGAATTCAATTGCTAAAATCTATTCGGGTGGAGGTCAGAAGCAAGTTACGTTTTACTGATTTTGTAATTAGACTAGACATTTCTGATGATATTAACCTTTATTTATAAATACAATCGTCTTCACTAAGATAAAGAATAACCATTTACCTATGCTATACAGGACACCATCAATGTTGACTTGTCAGCAGATGAGAAGAAACAAGAGAGCAGAAGAGCTGCAATCAGTTTCAAGCCACCAAGAGTCCTTCAGGATACACTTGTGAAGGTAACAAAGATTACTACTGCAATAAAGTTAAAGACAGACATAATTGTATCGATACCTTGCACAAACGTAGTTGAGCAGGTGATGAAACAGTTGGATAAGCAGGAAATGATTACTGGTATTCCACATTGTGCGTTAATTGGGGCATGATATTATGATGTTGGGACGCTTAGGAAATGTTTAGAGGCTTTCAAACTAAAAGCGCGAAAAGAGAAGCTGATTAAGGAAGACGAATGGTTGGCTGGCGTTTCTGTCTACTGTGCCCAACCAGTCGGTTCGGAACCTATAGATCCCTCATTACCAACGTGCTTAATATCCATGATACAGGATAAGAACGATTCCTTTTACTGGGAAAATGCAAAGCTTTTTGTTACAAGACAGAAAAATCTTGTTGGCAGTCGCTGGTTTGACAGGAAACTTATGGCCCAGGTTGTCAGACTAATCAAAGATGGTTCAACAGATACGTTTGCTTTCTGTTTTAACGATGGCATGTCAATGCAGCAGGTAGCTCCTCTAATGCAACGCAAATGGCCCCATTCACCTCCAAGCAAAGTGGTATTCTCCATTAATGTAGTGCATGTTGATGGAAGAACATACCTTGGGCATACTGTCGTCGGCACTAGATGCTATATCGGAAATCACTCTGCAATGTGTGTTTATTCCTTTTATCATAATACTCTCATCCTTGAAGATTCTCTGGGGTACCCGATTCCTGAAGAATGTGTCACACTCTTCAGAGAATTATTAAGTATCATTGTCGACGATAGTGTAGCCACAGGTCTTATCGTAGAATTGGCTCGTGCTAACAACATGCATCACATTAGTGGATACGAGCAACATCGTTGTACGCATAACTGCTGGGCCTACTTTCCACTCCAGACTAATGGTCATATTTGGAGTGTTAGCACAGTACTTTGCATGTGCGTAGCCACTTTTGTTCAGCTTTCTTTTAAGTTCTTAAGAGGGGGATCTAACTCTTGCCAGCGAGACTTCCGATATCTGAAATGCATGACTTCCTGCGTCTTGTAATTGCAAGCTGGCTTTTGAATGGCCACATAAATGTGAATCAAGCTAGGGCTACCAGCCGTTTCTACGCTGAGGATTCAAATGCCAGATCTAGTTTAGGAAAACAGAAGCTGCTTTCCAAGCAGCAACATCCGGAAGCCAGGCAATCTAAGCATAATACCAAAACTTTTGGCACAGCCCTGCCTCAAGCAATTTATCAAAAATCTTGTGCCTGAGTTAAGCATGAATTGACAGAATCTGCCGATGCTGATGGAGCAGCAAACAGGTCAGAACAACCGGACTTACTAACTCCACAAAATTTAATGTAAACACTGAGACTAATGTAAATGGAGGGAGTATTGATTGTTCCAACAACTCCACCCTGTCTAGTGATAGATAGGATGTTTCGACTACCACCAGCTCTTCCAATACACCTTCCAGAAAATCTAACGTAAGCTCTGTTGAAGTAAGATGCAATGATGACTTGCAAGATCAAACTGCGAAGACATTTTCCAATGTAGATTAATCAACAGGCAATGATTTCTTTGCACTGATAAATGCAGGCAGTAAAAAAGGCCACGCAACTAATTTGATTGGGGAAGTTTCTGTGTCATCTTCAATCTTCTCATGCACTGCAGATGATAAGAGATGCCAGAGAGGAGGAAACATTTCCACTGCACCCTTTGTCCATTATCTAAATGCGAATTTTCTATTTTCTATTCCAAAATGGCTACACAAGTGGAAAATTGCCATCTCAAAACAGATAAAATAGATGCATTTGACGATAGGAAATTATTGCCATGCAAGCTACTGCATGTGGAAAAGTATTTCAGCAACGCATGTATATACCACTACTTTTGCCCTGTCTGAGGCCTATTTCCTCAAACATTTGCGCAAACACATTTCTACTTCCGCCAAACCTCCCCAAGGTACTGCGCATAACGGTAGACAAACGACTGACAACAACTCTTTCACTCGCGAAAATCAAAACACACCGAAAGGTGAACGTGTTTTGCCCGTTAGCCCCATTAAGGTTACAAGACACGCAGCAAATGCTCTCATTCCTTGTAACATTTGCAGCCAAATCCTGACCAGTAAGAACATGAAGCATCACTGCCAATCCAAACTTGACATTGACACACCTAATGCAGAGGTATGCTGTGTCTGTACATGGTTAAAAAATCTCAGAACCATTGTAAATTACTTATCAGGCACGAATATTGACGATGCATGGACTTGTTGACAACGAAGAAACATTTTTCCAAAAAATGCTTTGACTGTAGTAATATTTACCGCTACCAAGAGTACCAGGACGGTGTACACGACGAGATATTTCTTATAGGACTTGATGTTTGTGTGTTTCTCCGAGAGGCGACTAAAAATCATGTTGCTGTAGGTACGCTCTGCAACATCTTTGAAAGTGTCTGTAAAGTAGAGATTGACATGAATAAAGTTTACTCTGCGTACACGCATTTTGAGGCACTCGTTGCCAGAACATACGAGTTTAATTGCATGAAATGCGTTTATTTTTCCACCATTCTTATTGCTGATTTGAATAGAAAAGTTATTTTCAACTGCCCTACAAGTGACGAGAAAATGCAAGACGAAAACAACAACAGTACTGAATTTGTTCACTGCGATGAGTTTTGGGAAAAAGTACAGTCAAACATTCTGGGCAAGGGCTTTCCCGGAGAAACTTGCCAAGTCTTGCGCTATCACCCATACTTTCTTTTTGGGGTCCATACATTGGATCAAATTCGTGATGTGGTGACTTTGTTGTCAATAGCGAACATCGAAAAATTATCCGTGAGATTTGAGGCGCAGAGCCAGACTGCAGAGAAATGTCCCAGGAAAGGTTAATAGATATATTGTTAGAAGGGAATTTGCCTAGGGATAAAGAAATTGCTCCTAAAGTGGGGGTTCGTAGCAAAGGATCGAAATTAGACATATCCTTGGTTGGATAGAAATTAGTCTTACAGTAACCAAGGAACAGATAATATTTCGATCAACCCAGTAACAGGTAGTGATTTTAGGTTAGCACTCTTTGATAAATTTCACAAGACTAATACAAATAGCAATAGAGAGGCCTTAAGACGGATTGGGTGCATCAACGAGCTTGAGGGAAGATTAAACAGTGAAATCATCGAGCAGTCCCATGCCTCTTACAATAAAAACATGCACTTTATGAATCAAATGACACCAGTAAACCACATTTTCATCTTTTGTTCTATTATCGACTTGCAGAATGAGCCTCACAACAGACACTTTCTGAGAAATAGAGAAAAAGAGCCACTAATGACTGTAGGTTTCAATGGTTGGGGTAGGGCAGTCTTTGGTCATGATGAAAGTGCGTTTCCCTGTTCCTTTGATACTAGAAATAGGTCTGTAGTTTCTACCAATGACATACAGAGAAGACAAATAGTGCAAGTGCTAGAACGGATGTTCAGAATAAAAGCAGTATTGATTTTTTGTCCAACCATATATTTGATCCCCCTTACAAGGCTAGTTCCAGTTGAAATAGATGAAGAAATAGTATCAAATTCTTAGTATTCCAACAATAGTTGCTTACATTCTACAAGTGACGTGCATTATAACATAGACAGTGCAAGTGCTTCCACTGGTGCTCCGAATAAAAGCAGTGTTGATTCTCTATCAAATCATATATTCCATCCTCTTGCCACTTTTCCGCATATTGATGACCGAGCTTCAAGTCATTCTTTGCTGTCCTTCCAAGGCAGCAAATATGATGACTATGGTTATGAAGAACACAGTTCCCCTGCAGTCTGCTGTAAAGTTCCTGTACAGCAGAAAACTACTTTTTGTGTGGAGTCTCAGTGTGATGATAATTCTTTTCAATCAGGCTTGGAGGAAATGCCAGATAAGGTATCTTGCACAACAGACGATAGTGCGGGAGACCTAAATCTATGATACATGCCAGGGGTTTACAATTGCATCCCTTGATATATTTTTCCAGGTCGGGAAGAAATAATTTTTTGTAGCTGGGTTGAGCCTTTTTCACTCTCTAGCCAAGATAGAAGAACAATTGTAAGTAGGGAGCACATATCAGTGTGAATAAATGCGGCAATGACATAAAGCAGGTGCAGGTTTTGCGGGATTACAATATGTTGCAAATTTGGATAGGTATGTTAGTAGTGGTGAACCCTTCGTACAAATTGTAGAGGTGAAGCTAAGAGACGATGTGCATCATTGGGCTGTGCTATCAAACATTAAGTCAGATCTGGATGAAGTTGTTCAATATGACAGTGCAACAAGAGCTAGCTTTGAATATAAACGTGACGAGGTAAGATATCCTATCGAACTCAAGCTTTTTGCATGTAAACTGTGCAATAAACCATTGGACACGATATCTATTGTTGTTGCTGACATACAGCCAGTGAAAAGAGACCTTAATTCTGGCGTTGCTGCTATCTTTCACTCTCTCTGCCTTGCTAGAGGTGTGGACCCCAGAAGTAAAATTTTTAACTATGCTGCTTTAAGAAAAGCTCTTGTTAGCTGTTTTGAAATGTGGATAAAATTCGGTGTATACAATTCGATTCATTTTGGTGTATAAAATTCGATTCCACCCAAAGATTGCATTTTAAGGAAAAGGGTCTTTATGTTATCCCAGTCCCCCTTTATGGCCATTGTAAGATGCCCGATGTGTGCACGCCTATGACGAAATGTACTGCTTGTGACATTTGGTACCACAATTACTGCAAGCAAGGTGATTTCAGCGATCCTTGCTGGTTGTGTAGAAAATGTAAGGAAGCGTCTCTTGCCTGGGGGTCTGTACCAGCGAGTTCCCCCGTCAACCTACCTTGCCAAAAAGGGCAGCCTGCTAAGCGCTCTAAAGCTACGTTAACAGCTTCATCTAAACTGCGAAATAGGAGCAAAAAGCCTTATTGCCATGCCTTCTGGAAACAATATTTGAACAAAACGTTGCATCTGCACTTGTCCCCAGAGACGTCATCCTCCGAGAAGAGTTGTGAACAAATTATACTGGGAAATCTGTTCTCCCCATTTAGTGAATTCATTCAATTCATGATTTAATATCCGATTGTTATAATGGTTGGTTTAAAAAAGATAGTTTAAAAAAAGTATGCATCAGAATATCTCCAAAGGGCCGACATGGATATGATAATGGCAGTTGACGCCGTTCAGACCTTAATACGACCAATCACTTCTCTTTGAGATGAGAAGCATTTTGATCAATTGATCTGGAAAGCCAAACTTCATGCTTCTAAGTGTAACGTCAACAATACCTTCAAGGAAGCAAGTAAACGACGCCGCAGACTACCAGAACGCCTAAGAGATGGTCAAACTTTGCTTGACGCCACATTCAGCCACAGCATTGCAACTCCTTCAGAGTCCAGTCAGTCGGTGACAGCAGCAGATAATTTTCGTCGTGTCTTCTATTACCCCTTCTTGGATTTGATGCTCAACGAGCTTGGGAAGAGGTTCTCTGTGGAGTCATGTGAGGTGATGATGCAATTATCAGCATTCAAACAACTTCACTGGAATGCTGGTAACCAGGGAAAAGTTGGCAAATGTGCGATAATCCTGCACAGCCGACCTGTCAAGAAAACATGCTATCGAGAGAATCGCAATACTTCGCGATGATAGAAATGTAAGAATGGAAAAAAAAGGCTGGAAGAATCCGTGTTTACCATTAATTCTGAAGATGTTTCAGCAGAGTGACTTCGAGAGTTTTTATCCGAATCTACATTTGGCAATTAGAATTGCCTTGTGTATCCCCGTTTCTATAGTGTCTTGTGAGCGAAGTCATAGCAAGGTGAAGTTAATTAACACTTATCTATGGTCTACACAGACAGAAGATTGTCTGGAAAATCTTGTCCTGATAAGCAGCGAGAGGGATAGTTCAAAAGAAATATATTTATCGAGCATTCAAAAGCAATTCGCTATCAAGCCTAGGAAACTGGCCTTATAGTCAAGTTATGTTGGAAAAAACTACGAACTTTGTTTATTATAACATTGTTATTCACCCGTTTACAGTATTTGCGTCTTTGAACTCAAACGAAGAAACTCTAACAACTTTATTGAGCTATACTTTAAACTTAATTTTGTGTTTTAGTCGAAGTTTTTAATTCTCGCTTTAAATTAATGCTACCATTTTGTTTGACAGTTCCCAATAAACAAGTTGAAATTAAAGTCTACAAGCCAGGTCACAATTCTATTTTGACATGTAAAACTTCCATATCACTTCCATTTGAAATCATATATCAGCTTCAAATTCAAAGAGCATTAGGGCGTCTCCCATGAATTTCCATCTTGGAAGGAATTCTCCGATGTTTTCCGAGGACGTTCAACGCTGGGTGTTGTTCCAAAACATTTTCCATTTTGAGAGTTAATAAAGGGAATTTTGAAAGAGTTGTCCTTTGCACCTTAGCTGAGTTTTGTGATCACAAAATAGCTAAAACAACTACAAAAATTAAAAAACCTTCGTTAGACTACATTTAAGTCTGATAGGTGTTGGGCAATTAAACTTTTAGACAAAATTACTCATAATTCCACGGCTCCTAAACCAGTCTCAGAGACAATGGTATGCAGATGAATGAATTGTTATAGGAGCTGAAATTAATTGGTCAATTAACTTGTCTAAGATTTGTTGATGTTATGTGATCCTACAAATTTGAGTACTAGACGCAGCTTCAATTGACTTTGCCTTACCCTCTTTGTTGTTTTTGTTTGCATTTTCTTTAAATTTAGTTACCAAAAGATCATAAATGGGTTTTGCGTTTCCTGAAAAAATTTTCAATATACTGTCTATAGTATATAGTATCGAGGAATCCACCTAACCTTCTGACATCACCTACTGTTTTTGCTGTTGTTTTCTGCAAATGTAATAGTGGAGCAATACATTCAGAATGTAATCTATAACCTTCTTTAGAAACAATTCTACCAAGAAAATTAACTTAATGCTTTAATATCTTGAATTAATGCAGCTTAAATCTCATTCAATGCTCTCTCAAATTTTGCAATACTTTTCATAAATTGGCAATATGTTCTTCAAATGTTATACTGTAACCAATGACATCAACAAGATAGGGTATGTATATCTTATACCTTAAATTGTCTAAACAGTTTTCAATGTATTGTTGGAAAGAACCATGTGCATTTCATAGCTCAAATTGTATCCTTTTCTATTCATACAAATTCCAGGGGGTAATGAATGCTTTTAAGGGCTTCCTCTCTTCGCTAATGAGGCCTTGGTGATAAGCCATGTTCAGGGGTTTCATTCTTGAAAATAGGCCTGTGTGTCTCACAAACTTCCAGTTCCTTGTTCAGGGCGTCCAACAGGTCTTTCATTCCCCAATCTACATGATTTTTTTGTTGTGCTGCGTTTAATGCTCAATCTCACCAACTCAGACAGTTTTTCAAGAAGAACAGGCTCCAGAATACTTGCGTATGTATTCGAATCCACAGCCATTGATTCCAGACCACGGAAATGTGTTTAAATCTTTTCGTGAAAACTTGGCATTTTTGCAACTTGCTTTTCGTCCCACACAGCTTGAAGTTTTATCATATTTTCATATGAAATATCTTAAAAGTTAGATAGATCGTTTTTTCTTGTCTGTTGTACTGCCACCGCGAACTGGATGGCAACTTCAGACAGAGAAACAGAAAGAGTGGAGGAAAGAGAAGGAACAAATGAATTGAGAGATCAATTGAAAAGATTGAGAATCACGAGAGGAGCACACAGAGGATATGTGTCTATAGTTTTGCCACAAGTCAAAGAGCTGATTCGAAGTTATGATTATGAAAAGAAAAGAGAATTGCTGCGACATCAGTCTATGCTGAAAAAAAGACTACAACTTTGAAAAGGCTATTGAGAAGATATTGAACATAACAAGTTCAATTTTGGGTGAAGAGGAATCCAACAAGGAAACGAGATGAAGATGTTTTGCTTCCGATTGAGGAGATTTTAGATAGAAATAACAGATTTTCAGCTTCAGAATCATTAGAAAGTCTATATATTAGCTCTGTCGTGCATCAGAAATCAAGAGCAAAGCTACCAAAGTTAGAATTACAAAAATTCAATGGGAAACCACGCGATTGGCTTGAATTCTGAGATTCTTTCTCAAGTGCAGTCGATCACGATGAAGAATTATCTGCATCTGTAAAGTTTCAGTTCTTAAAGAAGTCATTGTTACAGCCTGCAGCTTCTGTTATTGCTGGATTCAAAATTACATCTAGTAACTACAAGTGGTTGATTTGTTGGTTGATTTATTAAATTATTCCATTGCAGTGTTACTGAAATGGAAAATCAACTAAAAAATAAAAGGTACATTTACACATATATATACTCATTCCATATCACACCACATCATTCCAGTTTGTTGCTGAAGTTAAATGCTTCAAAATGCACACACAAAGAAACTTATACATATTTTTTGACACAGGTAAGAGCCAATTTGCCATGCTCTGGTATTCAGTGGTATTTGACAAGGCAGAAAACAGATGCATTCAGCTCCCACAAACTTATTTTGATGTTATCTAGCCCTTTGATGCTTTCAGTTAATTAATTTGTTTTCTGTGGTACAACAAATGCCAAAAATTGCTGCCTAATTAAACTGTATAATCTTAAAATCTCTTAGTTTCCCAAACCATTTTTTCTGTATTAATTTTAGCAAGATATCAGAAATATCATATTTTTGAGTCAGTGAAAGCAAGTGGAGTGGTGATTGTGACTTGGGTGATAGTATGCTGGAGAATATGAGCAAGAAATACGGTAATTGCTGCAACTCATTGCTGTCAATCACGCAGAACAATCAGAAATTACAAGCTGGAAAACCCATAAGGAAGTTGAATTAATGAAGGTTGTATTGCGAAATTCTCGAATGCTGTGCCACCTTAACATCAAACTGAATTGAAATAAACTGGAGCCTTGAGGATTTCTAACATGCTGTGCGACCTTAACATCAAATTGAGTTATAAAACAACCAGCATTTTCTGGAATTCTCACGTGGTACGCCACCTAAACTTCTATCATCAATGGTATTTGCCACGGTTTAATCAATAAGGTCACAATTTGCAAGATCCCCTTTTACAGATTTCACCTTTTACAGATTCCCCGGGGAATCGGGGATAGGGAAGAAAATTTTCTTTCAATTTTCTCTTACAGATTGGGAAAAGGGGAATATGAATTCATATACCTGATTCTAAAAGACTGAAAAGTGTTTTGAAAGAATGCATAACGCGCGAAAAAAATCATTACATTACATTACATGTGAGGTGGTGATACCAAGTGAAAAAGGAGAGAATGTGTGTTGACAGTGGAGGACGCAAGCTCTTATAGCCAAAGGAAACGCACGAGAATGCAAATATGCACGCTGAACGGAAGTTCCTAATATGGGCTTGAGCAACGTGGCAAAGGATTATTTGCATAAATTAACATTTATGCAAATACAAATTAAAAAACACGAGACTACAAGTAAATAAACAAATTACACAAGGGAACAAGAAGACAATAACACAAGAGAAATATTTGCACTAACATACCCAGCCCCAAATAGGTTACCCCAGGAAACTGTTTCTACCTACACACAAGTGCTATTATTATGTTTCTGTGCTCCCATCCGAAAATTCGCTCATTGTCTCATTGCATATTCCTTGTTTTCACTGTCCATCAGGTTGCCATAAACCGGGTCACATTTTTCGTTGGCCGCTGTTCTGATGACTTTCCAGATATCTTCAAGGTTAGACTCTTTTCCTTGTGCTCTCAACTCTTGAACTCTGGACTGCCAGCAGGATTTCAGGTACAATGGGCATCTCTTCAAGATCGTAACCAGGCTATCTTCATTGTTCAGCTAAAACCAACGTGTTCGTCAGGAATTTCTTTTTGGGCAACAACTGTGGCATGGGGTTCAGTCCTTGTTTCACACGTAACCGATCTGCTCTTCGTTTTCTTCTTCAAATCTGGCATGGAATGGGCAAGGTAGGCTTTTGGTGTGGGTCTTCTTGCCTGGGGAGGGGGGGGGGATAACGGTCTGTCTGTTATATCACCGGTAGAAATTTTTCGCAAGGGTTCGCCAAACTCTCTGTCTTGCAGGACGCCTGTCCTCATCTTGAACTCAATGCATACACGTGCTTCCGCTTTCAACTTCGCTAGCCGGGTCTCTAAAGCTAGCTGTTCTTTCAACTGGTTGATTCTCAACTATTCATTGGCAATATTCTGGTGTTGCTTTAGCAATGATGCTTCTGCACGAAGAGACGCCATCTTTGTTGCATTGCTGAAGTGTTTCTCCTCGATAGCAGCTTTACTATGATGAGAAGAATGACAGCTACGAGAGAAAAAAGAAGGTTTAGATTGGCTAATCGACTCTTTAGGACCGATTTCAGGGGGATCTTGCTCTTCCCTTACAGGAGACGTTTTCTTCTTTGACTTAAACCACATTTCCAGCCTGTCCTTGGAGCAGAGGTACTTCATCTCGGCTTCGTGAAAATACGATACTGACTCATCACCATCATCATCCTCATCGAGTAAGGCCTTGTGTTTCTGCCAAGCTTCTCTGAATTTGCGGAATGCTTCATCCAGTTTCTCTTCAACGGCTCGTATCTCCACTCATATCTTTACCTACGATCAGGGCATCAGAAACTTGGTTGACAGATTTCGCGAGTTCCCGCTTTGCACCGGCTCTGACTTGCTTCCGTCGTCTGAGTTCTTCCGAATCGATACCACTCCAGTCTAACGTAACGTTTCTCCGCCTTGTTCATTCACCGGGAATCGACACTTCACCAACTCTGCTTGTCCCGTCTTCTGTTGCAGGTTCTTCCATCACAGCATACGAGATATAGATTTGAACTTATGTAGCCCAAAGCTACAGGATTGAAATGCACACGTCCAGATCACACCCAACAGAAACAAAGCAGAAAACACAGCAGGGCTTCTCTTTATGTATATATGTGTGTGGTTGGCTAAAGAAATTTAATAAAATACAAATTATAATCAGAAAGTCTAATATAAGCAAAACAAAACTGAAAATTCAACGATAATCTAGTTCAGCAGTCAAAAGTTTCTGAAATGTTCGTACATATTCTTCTCGATAAATAATCTAAATATACTACCAAAATCAATAGGCAAGTAAATA
Organism: Chrysaora quinquecirrha; assembly: GCA_014526335.1. Lineage (NCBI taxonomy): Eukaryota > Metazoa > Cnidaria > Scyphozoa > Semaeostomeae > Pelagiidae > Chrysaora > Chrysaora quinquecirrha. Next base: position 834,763 of record JACTAT010000049.1, on the reverse strand, counting down.
AATAAAGTAATTAATTATTGAGTAACTTACAATCTATGTGTCCCTGTAGCTACGAAGCTTGCACGGCCTGACACAGCAGCAACACAATATAGATGGGTGTAGCCGCAGCGAGAATGGCCTAAATGCAGCACGACATGGGCCTAGCACAGCAACAAAACAAATAGGCCACACCTCAATACTCAATTAGGCCAAGACGGCTTCTTCTTCTTGTGACGTGGTGATAGCAAGTGAAAAAGGAGAGAATGTGTGTTGACAGTGGAGGACGCAAGCTCTTATAGCCACAGGAAACACACGAGAATGCAAATCTGCAGGCTGAACAGAAGTTCCTAATATGGGCTTAAGCAACGTGGCAAAGGATTAAAAAATTAACATTCATGCAAATACAAATTAGAAAACACGAGACTAGAAGTAAATAAACAAATTACACAAGGGAATAAGAAGACAATAACACAAGATAAATATTTGCACTGACAAAAGTGTATAGATTTCACTAAGGGTACTTGATTATGTTTCGGGTATAAAATTGACACCCACATCGATACCAAATTCCTAAAAATATATATACCAAACAGTAGACGGAAATATTGCACTCTTTTTCTTTGTAAAAACCAGGAAACTCTGATTGAGGCTAATTGTTATTAAATTTTTGCCTTCTTTGAGCCTGAAATGTTCTTAATCTGTTGTTAATTCCTTGGTTACTGAAACATCTAGACTTTGTCAGTGAATGTCTTTATTGGTAATAGGGTTGTGTAAAAATGGAGCATGCTTGTCCAGTTGACTGTTTGCTTGCTTTTTACGTTGTCTGACTGTGTCCTACTTTCATATTTAGCTGATATTGGTAGGGGTTATGAAAAGGTCAGCCTCAGCGTGTTCTTATTTTGTTCTTAAAATCTGGGCAAAATCCAGGCTCGTGTTGTTATAAAATTGTTGTTGTAAAAAAAGAGTGTAACTCATACACTACATTATATGCTTGACTGAACTATAATACATCGGTTGGAAGTAAACAACAAAGAGAAATGAAAACAGATGAGGAGATAAAAGGAGACCGTTGTTTATAAAGTTGATACCGATTTTCGAGAAATGGATACCCTCATTCATACCAATGCTTAGAAAAAGAAGACATAAAAATCATGAAAAACGATACCCTTAAGGGCGAAACGTCCCCAGTACTGAAAAAATATTAAGTACTCAACTTGGGGTTGTTGTATTGCTGGCATATGTGGGGCGTAGCACAAAGTTGATAGGATCAAGCAGGGGATTGAAACACTCATTTTTTATAAGAATCTGACTATAAAAAACAATGGAAGCCTTTTTCAAAAAATCAAGAAACTCTTTTAATGAACGTAGAAGTGAAACAAAAACTAAGAAACTATTTCCACTTTTAGATTCAGGTCTCTATTATGTGATATATATTTTGCAATGTGTATGTAAAAATAATCCCTTAGAACTATCATACTTTTTAGGGTCAATTCCGGAAAATGTCCATATTTTCAATACTAATAGCATGATACCGCATATTAAGCCATCATTTCAGGAATTTTCGAAATGTCAATATTTCAAGTTGAGAAACTCAGCAAGAAACAGTTTATACCGATTATACTGATTATGCTCCAGTAAACCCTACTTTAGGGCTCAGGGCATATGAGAAAATGAGTGTAATGTAATCCACAAACCATGGATAGTGCAATCATGGGTGGGGTCTTCTTTGCGTTCTTAACGTGGTTTAGCAGGAACTGTAAGGTTGTGGAGGAAGCATTTACAAACTTGGGTGACATGAGTGTTTATTGTTTTCCAATGCACGATTTACGTTGGGAATAAGCCATACTAAATGAAGAAGCATATTTTTAAAGTCGACTTACCATGCACTTGAGGAGAGATAGTACAGAGAGGAATTCAGGGATGGTTTGAACACGATTGATATATCTAAGAAAGAAGATAACAACTGTTAAATATGAGGTAAAATAGAGTAAAATTAGGAAGTAGAAAATGCCATTCTGAGATATAGTAAGCAAGGATACTGTATACGTTATTATCAGAGATGGAGAGATGGGTGTTAATATGTGGGACAATTGGTTGAGAATATGCTACAATGAAGGAAGTATTGACATAGGCCTGAACTTACGGTAGGGCTATGAATCAACAATAAGGAGGAGTCTACTGTGCACAACTGCTGTAAAAAAAGAAAGAATATTATTAAAAAAATAAGCATAAAATGAATTTGTAGAAATGAAATGAGAAAAACTGTAAGTAGTAATAATGATACAAATCCTGTCGCAAATATAGGTTTTCTGTCTTCCAGTGTGCAAAAATCGACCATGGAACTAGAAATATGATTGAACAGCCACAGGAATACTGTCATGGTTGAACAGCCACAGGAATGCATGGGCATTGAATTTTGTGGTTGCCCTTCTGGTAGTGCCCATCATATATTACTAAAGGGTAGGTCTAATTGATGTAATAATGATTGAAGTAAGTAATGATGATGATGATGATGCTGATTATGGTGATGTTGATAAGAATGATGATGATAATAATGGTGATAATGAAGTAAGAGAGAGGACAAAGGGAATTGGTCACATGATATGGTTGGGAGGGAAATGTTATAAAAAGCGAAGTTATTGGCATTGGCAAAGGTAGATGTATTCAGCGCATAAGAGGGTAAAACTTTTTTAAGTTTCACTGAAAATAGACAAATATATTAAGGATTTGGAAGGGCGAATGAAAGAGGCAGTGGAACATATTGAGGGTGGAATCGAGGAATTCGAAGAGGAAATGAATGGATGGAGTCTTATATCAGTTTATGGTGAAGGGCATTGAGGCTGTGTGAAAGCACAGAACAGAGAGGGCAATAAGGCGACTTAGGAAGACGTATGAGAAATGGACAAACGATATAAAGATTGGAAAGAAAAGGATGTCGGAGACGATGAATGGTATAGAAAGGGAAAGAAAGAAGAAGATTCAACAGGAGGAAGATCGGAAGCTTGGTATAGCAATGGGGAAAGAAAAGGATATTATAGGTACTGAATAGGCTTCAACTTACATTTTGAGTGACATGATTGCTCAATTCCACGTAAATCAGCCACGCGCAAGCATAACATGGCGCCTTCGCAGCAGAATACAGAGAGAGATATACAAAATAGACAATTTATCGATCAAAAGTTCTTTTTCATTCAAATTCCACGACTCCTGCAGCCCATGCTTATATATTGCTATTTGATTTTTTGATGCGACTGATACGTAGCCTTAGTAATGTTTCTGAGTTTTTATTATCTGCTCGTTATTTTTTTGGGAATACGTTCCCTACTGTAATCATGTAGATTGGTCAGGTGCACCTGAAGGGAGATTTTAGTTTGGAATGTTGGAAAATATGAAATAGAGAATCTTTTGATAGGTTTGAAATGGAGTAATTTGTGGTTTTTGAGTAGAAAGCAAGACTATGAAGGCAGAAAAGTTCTTATTGATGCAAGCGCATGAGTTTTCATGCCTTGGAAATTAATAGGTTAAGTACGGGAAGGGAAAAGTTTATTTGGGTACAAAGGCTTGAAGAAAATAAAGGTCTGGTTATTGAGTTCATAATAGTAATAAGGTAAAGCACAAGAACCTCGTATTCATTCATTGGTATGCCTTGTGTTTCATCACTCAGATTTTATATTCATTCCTCTGCAGTTTTGTTTAAATGCAAATTAATAGGTGAATCAGGGGAAGAAGGAAATTAATTTGGGTACATAAGCTTGGAGAAGAAAAAGTTTCAGTTATTGAGTTAAAAATCAGAAGGAGAACCCGGAGTAGCTCTTTGCAGTAATTTGTCTTTTCCATCATTCCTGTGCATTGTTATTGCAATAGAAATGAATAGGCAGAGAAAGGGAAGGAAAAGTGCATATTTAAATAAACGTAACGCTTATGTTATACACGTTTCTATTGATTCAATCCATAGAAGTCAGAAGAGATTGGAATAAGATAAGAATGGTGTTTTTAAAGGAATTTTAGCTCATCCAGTTAGCTAGCTAAGTTTTCATCACACATGGTAATGTTTTGAAAAAATATCCCACTAATTCTTCTGGAAATGTCTAACCATGGGAAAGGTGTTAATGACTATGGATCAAATCAAAGCAGACGGCTGGCGGCACTGCTTACAAATAATTGTTTACTCAGTGTATACTGTACATGCGTGATGTCAGAATTTGTTGTTGCATTATTTCAGTATCCCCAATCAAAGTCTTGAAGCTCGGATTTTTTGTTCCGCGCATGTCTTGGAGATCAGACGTGTTTTCGAGACGCGGAAAGTTCAAAGAACTCGTGAGATGTGATTATAAGCTAATAAATCGTTTTTTCTCAATTTTTCTTATCTTTTTCCTTCGTTTTTGTTGCTTTTTCTTTCTTATCCTCACGGAAAAATTTAAAAACTTACTATGGCTACTCAAGATCTGGAAAAAATTTTAAAGAAATCTCTTAATGAGCTAGAGCAGAGATTGGAAAATTCATTCCAAAAACGCCTGGACGTGACTGTTGCTGAGGTCAAGGCCTTGATCTTGAACGAGTTTGAAGAGAAAATCTCGTCTGGTTTGAATGTCATTAATGAAAGACTTGCAGAAATCGAAAAATCACAAGGTTTCTATCAAATCAATACGATACGTTTAGAAGTCAAGTTGGTTATCTTCTGAATGAGAACACTAAAATAAAGACAGAAAATGAATCCTTGGTAATTAGAATACAAAATCTGGAACAACAGGGTTTACTCCGTTCAAAAGCCATCGATGATCTAGAGCAATATGGAAGGCGCTCTATGATTGAGATTGGTGGGATTCCAAGAAATGAAAAGGAGAACTGTGAGCAAATTGTTCTAAACCTGGCCTCTAAATTGGACGTCAATCTCAAAGAGAATGATATTGATGCTTGCCACAGAATCTCCAATAAATCTGACGCAGCAATAATTGTGAAGTTTTCTTCACGTAAATTATCAGCTAAAATGCTCTCAAAGGAAACTAAATCCAAATGCAAGAAGCTTTGCACTACGGATCTTGGTTTTCCCGCACAAAATCAAGAGCAAGAAGGAGATTCAAACGCTGCTGGTAGTGGTAAAATATTCCTAAATGAAAGCCTCACCCCGAGGAGGAAAAATCTGCTTCGTCTTGCAAAAATTAAAAAGAAAGACCTCGATTTCAAGTTTCTATGGACCCAAAATGGAATCATTTTGACGCGCAAAAGAGAAAAATCGGGAATAAAAAAATCAACTCTCAAGATGACTTGGATAGTTGGAGAACTTGAATGAGTTTGTAAGACTATTTACGCTTAATATTTTAATTTTTAGATTCCTTATATCTTACGTTCTAGTTACACTTTATCCCAACCCCATCCCTCCCGATGACTAACGAAGCATACTGTCCCAATTGCAATCTTACCGTGCACGATAATCAAAATTCAATTTGTTGTGATTACTGTGATTGTTGGTTCAACCTTAGGTGTTCAAAATTAAAGAAAAATACTTTTCTTATGCTAGTTGATGATAAAAGCAGTGTCTGGTTCTGCCCCTCATGCACTAAAGACATTTTTCCTTTTCATGATGTATCAAATGATAAACTGAAAAAGGAATTTTCTAAAACTAAGGAAAACCCTTCTATTTTATTTGCTTCCATTATATCAGAATATGACAAGTCTTGCTCGGCATGTTCAAAGAAAGTTCGTGACGCCAAAAGCGCGATTCCTTGTGGCAACTGTAAACACCTTATTCATAAAAAATGTGCCGACCACCTTCGTTTTTCTGTTAATGACATAGTAAGCCACTTATCGTCGTGGCAATGCAGCGTCTGTGCACTTAACAAGTTAGCCTCATTTCCGTTCTTTTCTATTACAAATGATGAGCTGTCGTCTCTTTCCTTCAACTCAAATTTCTCATGTAATTGTAACTCCACAGCTACACCACTAACTAACTTCACTGATCTAGATCTCTTTGAGTCTTTCAATTCATCACTAAAAGAAAATGATCTTCTTTATAAGAATGACATAGATTCTAACGTCAATCCTCTCCCTGATTTTGATTATTATGATAACCATGAATTCCATAAACTATGTAAAAAGACAACCCAAGTTTATTCTAGATTCAGTAGCCTTCTTCATTTGAACATATGCTATCTCAAGATTTCGTAGCCACCTTAAAAATTATTTACTGAATAAATATTGAACAAAATGCAGAAAAATCTAAGCTGAATTCAAAGTTCCGTGCCCCCTCCCCCTTCCATTTATTTTTCTTGATCTGTTCTCTCACCCCCTCATTCTTTGATTTTCTGTTCTAGCTTGTAATAAAAAAAAAATTCTTCTCAAATTCATCTTAATGTTGTTACTAATGTAGATATGAGCTGTACTTGTAATAGTTAATATTGAAAAAGTTTGTCTTTAATTTTATTAAGTTTCGCTTAAGTTAGTAAATATCTAAGAGATGAATACTTATAAATAGGGCACTGGGCTAGAAAACCGCTTCGGTTCTTTCTCGGTGTCCTAGGTAGCTTCATTATTAATGTAATTCTTTTTTTAATGTATCTGATGCTATTATATATATATAAATATATACTAAGAATTACTTCACAAAAGAAATGTAACTTGTAAGATGCTACTAAATGATAATGAATTTGAATTTGAATTTGAATTTGAATTTGAAGCTTAGCTTTGGAATTTTGATTTCGTGATTTTATCTTAATGTTCTAAACCTACTGGCTTTCCACTTTTTCTGTATGCCACACACATCATCATCATAACAAGAATTTACTCATACCGCCCAGTTGGGGTATGATATAAAATTAAAAATAAGTTAAAATATTTAATTGTTTAAACTCTACACCACAAAAGGGACAAAAAAGAGTTTAAAGATATCAATATAAAAAACATAACTACTAAAGTAAGAACAGTAAGAGCTAAAATACTCCAATATAAATGTAACATAACAACAACAGCAACAACAGAAACTGCAATAATGAAATATCTTTAGTGTCGTTTTACACAAATATTACATACGAATAATTAAAAGTAAACTTGAATATGTCACAGAATTATGTGAAAATTTTCCTGCTTAAATATTTTCCAATATTGGAGCTGGAGTTTCTAAAACTTTTGGCCATTCATGGTGCTGGGTCTTGAGATCAAGAAAGACGTTTGATTTCCAATTTTTGGAGGCACAGAAATAGACATCTTTTAACACATTACACCTTGCCTGATTCCTACTGCGTAATTCTTTGCTTTTCATTAGCACCTCTGCAATTTCCTGATTTGCTAAATCAGAGCTGACAGTGAAGTATCATCTTAGTGACCTGTCATTTGGTCTCTGTGTTCCATTATTACATGATGGCATCTAGTGAGTCAATTCTACTACCAAAAGGCAATCAAAGAGGCTATGGCCACTGTCGGTCGTGTGGACGCCAATACGCTAGCAGAAGAAAACCAAAAGTATGTGAATGTGGATTTCATTTGGGAGGCTCTTTTGAAACCAAGAAAGTAGAGAAGAGCTCCAGACGGAAAGCATGTAGTGTGGTGATTTATGAAACAAAGGATTGAACTTTAAGGTCAGTCAATCTAACACCAAATGACTACTGGCAGTTTGTGTTCATCTCAAAGGACAGTAGAATTTGTTTCGCTAACAACTGTTTGGATATAAGAGCAAGTAGAGAAGCAGGTGATCAGTTGCAGGAGTTTTTGTGCAAACATTTAGAGTTCGCACCCGAGGCACCCATTTATGAAACGAAGTTTTCAGATGCTGAAATTGAAGCATTTACACCCAACAATCAAACTTAACAGCAAATGAAAGGGGCTCAACATCAACTTCATCCGTCAGTCGTGAAGGTATCAGAAAAACGATATGCTGTCATCTGCCAAGCGTCGCATCTGACACCATGGGATACACCCATGTGGCTGTTAAGATCATGTGATACGATGCAGAGCAAATGGTTGCAAAAAGAAATTTGGCAGAACAAAGCAGGTTTGTATTATGTTAGATTTAGGGCAGAATTTTCCTTTCTATAAATAAACGAAATATAGCCCTTTATAACTGCACTGTCATTGTCTGTACTGTATTACTGTTAAACTTTATCGTTCTTATGTTATAATTTTCTCAACCTCATAACAATACCGTAAGAAGAAGCCAAAAATGGAAACCATCCCTGGCTAAATGGGTTTTAAAGGGTAATTCCGAAAAAGCCATGCAAAGGTTGAGAGTATTGCTCTGTGCAGAAGTACCAACTTGACTGAGTAATGAATAAGTATGTTTAGAAAAAACAGAGTAAGACTCCTGTGATTGAAGGGAGCGAGTTTTTACCAGGGGTCCATGCTTTTTCTTTATTTTTTTTGATAAAGAGCACCTTTACAAGGAACCTACATGTAGAAGGCCCGAACTAAAAGAAGTTATACTACTAAGAGAGAAGCGCTAAGGAACTTTTGTGCTTTTAATTTTTTTACCACTCCAAAAAAACAGGTATTAGAAGGCCTGTCCTATTAATTTGCACTCCATAGCACATTTGATGTTTCATAACCCAGGGCAGTCGGAAGCGATAATCTCCCAATAATTTTGAAACAATATTATGACATCATAAAATCATTACGTCATCTAATACTTTTCAGTTGTCCAGCCCCCCTCCCCAATCCAAGATTCCTTCATCATTCTTGTAACCAAGCACATTTTATCATTTTACAGGTTGAGCTGTTTATGGATCTAATATTAAATACGCTTTTTCTATTCCTGCTAGGTCCACAGATGTAAGACTTCTCTGCATATTCATTTTACTGTGCTTGCTAGGCAGCTTAAGGAAAACATACAAGAAGCAAAAGACTCTGCAACAGCAAATGAAGATCAGGTCATTGAGACCGGAAATTAGGCTGTCCAGGCTCCACATTCTTTGGAGTCGGACCTTGCAGCCTTACCAACATCGAAGGGGTCAACATTGAAGCTGCAGATGCAACAAGAAATCCCATATAATATATCCACAGATATAGTCAATAAAGCTGACCAAATTGTAATCAGCAGAAAAGAAATGCAGTTGCTTGCACCAAAGGAATTGTGGACTCTGTGGAGAAGAACTGGCACTCCCTGTCTATCCACAGGGTTACAACAGTAAAAATGGCAGTGGCATGTTGTTGACAAACACAAAGCCTTTTACACCAATCTTTATCAAAATGAAGAAATTTAAAAGTAAAGTATGTGGTGCGCAAAACCATCTTTTTACCAGTTGAGGATGATGAGTTTTGAAATCAGACATTTTTTATTTTATGGAATATATGTATCATTGGTTATTATCACTCGTGCATTTTCAGTCTACTGGCTTGTTGCAACTTATGCTTAAAAAAATTTTTAAGGATCCGCTATTATCTCTTTTCAGGATTCTTCATTGCTTGCAACAAAGTTCTCGTTGGACTACAAATATTATAAAAGAGAAACTGCTATTACTGAAGTTGAAAGTTCAAGAGGTGAGCGCTTTCATTATTAAGCCTATATGTTTGTAAGCAAGAAACCATATTTTATAACAAATATATCCCAATGTGGTCTGCCTTTGCAGGAATCAGTTCATAATATCATATTTCAAACCAACCGTACTGAATATCCCCCATCATACTCAATGATATCCCCACCGTGCTGAATATCCGCAACCCATACTGTACACCGAATGAATTCGTTCATTACACTGAATGATAGTCCGGTACCAGAGAAATAAAATCTTATCCATTTTCTGGTCCTACTTTCATGCGGTTTGGATTGTTTCTTATGATGACAGAAATATTTTAAGCGTCTGGGCTACCCAGATTTTTGACTCTGGTGGCCGTAAGGGCAGATTTTCCGATTTAGCCCCCCCGCCCATAGGTCAAATTTTTTTTTTTTCAAACCCCAACATATTATATATCATTTGATTCGAAATCTGATGCTGATCAAACTTTTATATAAGACTTGTATCTGAAAATCAAGCCATCTCGAGATATTGAGCACTTTTGTTTTTATAATTCGGGGTGGTGTAGCAATTTTTTGAATTAGTTTTAACTACGGCTTTGAGAAACTTCATGTTTGATGCATGAAATATTACCGCCTTGTTGAAGAATGGAATATATTTTATTTCTTTTCACTGAGATCCGTAGAATATTCGAAATTAAGCTGCATGTACCTACTGACAAGTACTTGAAAAACTTTTCGTTAAACAAAATAAGTTTGCAAAGCCTCGTTGCCTATAAAGCCGTGGCTACACGTGCAACATTTTGCTTGAAATGGCGACAGAACATGTTCAAAAATTTTTGCTGCAACGGCAAAAAATAAGGGTCACACGTGTAGCCAGGAACTTATTTTTGAATAAAATGTTCTGCGACCTCAGAAATACAGTTGCGGAACATTGCTTTCTAGTTAACTTTCGCGACTTGCTATTACTTGTCGCGAGTAATGTCGCAGCATGTAGCCGGGTTTTTGAATTCGCGACGCAACATATCGTATTGCTTTTTGTTGCCACTTTTCCTGGAAATTTTCTAGGACCCATTCTTCTTATAATTTAAAATGATTGTCGCAGATTTTCTGCCGCAGTATTAACGTGTAGCCACCTCAGGATTTTTCATGACTGGACATTCTCAGGTTTGTGGTGTCACCATTTCACACAAAAAGTTGCACATGTAGCCGCCGTTTAACCGGCTTTTCTCGACCAATACAGGCCGGTTTTTGCAGACCAAATGGGCCAGTCTTAGCCGGCTTTTCTCGAAAATAGAGGGCCAGTGTGAATGCTTAGTCGCTTTTTCTTGACCAATAAGGGGCTGATGTATGCGTGGACTGTTTTCTCGACACAACATGGTAGGACTCCATCCCTAGCAAGCGTTTTTCGACCCATACAGGCAAGCCTCGATGCATAGCAGTTGTTTTTTACCAATAGGGGCCATCCTTGATGCCTTGCCTTGCCTCGGACGATCATTTGTTCGAGTTCCTAAAAATCAATCAAAGCATTTCAAACAACCAAGTAGCATTTCATAAGTTCCACTCTACGATAACATCGCTTATAAGCAGCACTGACTTCTGGTATGAAAGCATTGGTTGCCGCAATGTCAATCTCACTATTTTCATCAACCTTAAAATAGCATTCGATACGGTCGATCACGATATACAGTATTACTCAAAAAATTAGGTGCATATGGAATAAGAGGCAAAGCTGGAGATTGGCTTAAATCCTACCTGAATACCAGAAAATTGGTTTGCGCTCTGAACTTAACGGTAAGAATTCAAAAGTCAAAGAAGTAACCTGTGGTATTCCTCAAGGTTCATGTTTAGTCCCTCTTCTTTTCGTCACATGCCGACCACACCAGTATGACAATTGCATTGAATGATGCTGCAAAACTTGTTGCGGACGCACATCAAGAGCCTTATCTCGCTGAGTGAACGAGAAAAACTTAGCCCTAATCCCAGAAAAACTTAGTTCATCATCATAGGACATCTACAAAAAACACTACGAAAAACTTAGTTCAAGTGTCCACCTTTCAGAATTGCTTAAATTGAGTAGCTCTGATATTAAGAGTCGAAACAACTAAATCCCTCACAGTGAGGGTGGATGGAAAGTTAAACTGAGACGAACAGTTTCCGCGCATCAAATACAAAATGGGTGGTAGTCTAGCAGCTTTAATAAAACTGAAAAATATCGTCCCCAATCCCAACAATTTAATATATATTATGCATTAATTGAGAGTCACCTACGTTACGCCAATGTTTTCTGGAGTAGTCTGTCAAATACAAAACTCGCTGCTCTGCAACGTTTTCAAGATCGGGCGTATGCAATAGACCTTTCCCCTAATTACGTCACAGACCCGCACGCGCCCAATGAATTCTGGTAGTTGTGGTCACACGTTTCATTAACAAATCTGTTTTCATTAGTAACCATACGGAATTTGCGCTGAAATCACTGTCAACATGTCGACTAATGATAAAAATGAAGATGTTTCGAACACAAACCATTGCTCTAGTTTTTTTAAAAACTCTTGCACGGGCAATGGTTTCATAGCAGAAGAGAAAGCAGTCTCAGAACATGACATTCTAGAGACAAATGAAATGCAAGAAGGAAATGCAGATGGAGATGGAGATGTCGAATGGCCTAATTCCCGTAAGTCTGGAGGATGTGGAGGGTACACTTGCTGTGTCCCTGATTGCTTCAGCAACAGCAAGAGAGATAAAGATTTGTCTTTTTATAGCTTCCCTGAAAGAAAATCGAAGGAAAAGCAACTTTTGAGAAAAAGGTGGATTCATATGGTGTTTAGGAAGGACTTCAAGACAACTACAGGGCACAGAGTTTGTTCAAAGCATTTCCCGGGTGAGAAGAAAACGTATATGAACAACGTGCCTACAATCACCCCAAAAACTGAAAAGGAAAAACCAATTATTCCTAGGCCAACAACAAAGTCAAGGAACAGAGAGGTTCGGTTTCATACTGATGAACTTGAGAATGACTGTCAACATGACGTTGCTGTCACTGATGACATTGAAATGCAATATGTAGAGGCATCAGAACAACAGCAACCATGTGCAAATAATGGATATAGTTTGGAAGAGAGAATAAAACAGTTGGAAGAAGAAAAAAGGTCACTAAAAGTTCAAAACGAAGAGCTGAGAAAGGAAAATACCCTTTTTTGGAAAAGGTAGCAAGGAAAAGTTCTTCATTCAGCTTGGAAAGTTTTAAGGATGATGAAAAAATGTTTAGATTTTACACTGGTTTACCAAACTATGGAACCTTCAGAGCATTGTTTCTTGCATTTGGCAATACGGTTGAGAAGCTGATTTAAGAGAAAAGCTGGTTGTATGCGTCGAAAAATTCCGACTAAGCATCGAGGTGGCCCGTATAACTTGAGGAATACAGGTTAGGTTAAGCAACAAGGTGGCTCCGAATACATCGAAAAAAGCTGGCCAATGGACGCGCGAAAAGCCGACTAAGCATTGAGGCTTGCATGTATGTTCGAAAAACACTTGCTAGGGAACCATTCATGCCAGAAAAGCCGACTAGGCATCAAGGCAAGCCCGTATGGGTCGAGAAACACTGGCAAGGGATGGAGGCCTATCCGTTTATGTTGAGAAAAACCGGCTAGGCATCGAGGCTTGGCAAATTTATTTTGTTGAATGAAAAGTTTTTCAAGTACTTGTCAAGGGTTACATTCAGCTTAACTTCGAATATTCTACAGATCTCAGTGAAAAGAAATAAAAAATATTCCATTCTTCAACAAGGCGGTAATATTTCATGCATCAAACATGTAGTTTCTCAAAGCCGTAGTTAAAACTAATTCGAAAAATTGCTACACCACCCAATTATTAAAACAAAAGTGCTCAATATCTCGAGATGGCTTGATTTTCAGATACAAGTCTTATATAAAAGTTTGATCAGCATCAGATTTTGAATCGAATGATATATAATATGTTGGGGTTTGACGAAAAAAAAATTGACCTATGGGCGGGGGGGCTAAATCGGAAAATCCGCCATTAAGGCCACCAGAGTCAAAAATCTGGGTGGCCCATAAGCTTAAAATATTTCTGTCATCATAAGAAACAACCCTAACTGTATGAAAGTAGGACCAGAAAATGGATAAGATTTTATTTCTCTGGTACCAGACTATGATATCATGCAAACAAAGTGAGTTCCTGATACTGTGCCTATTGCGCCGGGACATGTCACAAAATTTAAAAAAATCATTCGCAATTCTAGCCAATAATTCATCCATAGAGTAACCAGCCATCCGCCTCAACAATGAAGGCTCTTGCAGAAACACTATACGATGGGTTTTATGCTTTAGAGGCGATGACGCAAAGAAACTTAAACAACATCATAAGTGGGATATGTGGAACAGTTGGGAAATCCTACTTCAGCGATGGAAATGAAAAGAACTGCCGCTCTTTAAAGAAGGTTGGTTAATTAACCTTCCTTAGTTTGGCTTATGAAATAATATATTATTTATAATTTATATTAGTATGACTAATGAAGACAAAATATCGAAATGTTTGTAATATAATCTCATGAATTTTTCCTAGTCTCTATATTAGCTATATTTATTAAACATTTGTTTAGTGAGCTTATGGGTATTTTTAGAGATGAATATACAGAGTACATTGTTAGCATATACGTCATAACCAAATTATACTGTACTCCTTTTAGCATGTGCAACTGGTCAATAAGAACTTAGACCTGATATTTTGTTTCTCTTGGTTGCACCACTGCAAACTTGTCAATTACATTGAAAAGGAAGAAAAAAGCAAAATAAGAGTTTTTGAGCCTGGACTGCATAACCAGACAGTCAACGACAATTTCACTGAGTGCTGAGCTATGAAGCTCGAGAAATTGCCGATAAAATCTCAAAGTAACAGCCTAAGGCTCTCCTTCAGTTTGACATTTTGTATTTTCGTTATGCTGAACCTTGTTTCTTATGTATATTGTGTGTCCCACTTGTGGAAAAATTTACATAGCTTATACTATATATCTTGATACAAAACCAATCTGAGCTTCCTTGAGGAAGAAAAATGACAAAGCCTGTGGACAATCAGCTAAATTCTTCCTGAATTGTTTTCATCCCATCTTTGGTTGGGTTTACCAAAAGTACTGTCAGCGGACAGGATTATATTGAATTATAAGCAGTAATTCAATTCAATTTTAAAGGTTGTATTGTCAAAGAACTAGAATTCAAAATCATCGTTGTCAGCAGTTTCAACCTCCTCAGACGCCACACCTTCAAGAAAGCTTGAAAGCGAAAGCTGTATGAAAAGAATCAGACTGCATATGGTGGAAAGTCTGTGTATGTGAAAACAGAATTAAAATTTGAAATTGGAAGAGAGGAAATTCCATCTTTGATTCCACAAAAGCAATGTAAGCTGGAAGTGAATACAGAGGAAGGCAAACAAAGTGTATACAGTACAGACAAATCCAAGCCAAAGGTACGTATTGTATTACACACTTTTTATAAGAATACAGTACTTTACAAGTATTGAGGCTAAAAATCGCTGAAATTTAAGAATTATTTAAAGAATAATGCCAGGCTAAAGCTTCATGAAGAGAATGCTTGCTATTCTCTGCGTTTTTCAATTTTCACAAGGGACAATATGCGATTGACGCACTGTATATGTACTACAATACACATTGGACTATGTTGGTTAACGAAATTGACGGGGTTGAAATACTTCTAGGCTTCTAGATTAGGTTTTTTTATTAAAAATGGTTAATGGCAAAGATCTGACTTATTTCCCTTGATTTTCAAGCCGATTGGTAACACTGTAAATTAAGAATACAAATTTAAGAATATTTTAAGCTTGAAATAGAGAAATCTTAAGAATAGTTGAGGCTCAGCAAAATTGAAGGTAAAAAAGCATGTTTTGACGTTATTTCTCTTTCATTTCAAAAGCCAGATGCACAAAATGGTAATCGTTGTTTTATTGTTACAGGGGATGCATTTATGCTATGCAAAATTATGCGAGAAAGGGAAATCGCGTTATGTAAAGATATTGCAAGGTTTGCAAAATAAAAACACGAGGAATTTCAAGCGTAATAATTTTTTATTTCTATACTATAGAATACAATAAGCATAAGCAATGATCCGTCTGATAATCGTAATGGCAAAAAATCATGCACTAAAATAGGCTTAAAAATTGTACCCATCCTTTTTATGTTCTGAAAAATACTAATCTTGACTTACAGCATCATCTGCGTCTTAAACTCCTTCAGCTCTACAAAACCATTCTGCA
Organism: Chrysaora quinquecirrha; assembly: GCA_014526335.1. NCBI lineage: Eukaryota > Metazoa > Cnidaria > Scyphozoa > Semaeostomeae > Pelagiidae > Chrysaora > Chrysaora quinquecirrha. The sequence goes on along the minus strand of JACTAT010000049.1, from coordinate 819,060 downwards.
GGGAAAGTCAGCTGGACACACAGGTGGATTCTATCATCCACCTCTGTGTCCAGCTGACTCATATAAAAAATCTGCTGGACACACAGGTGGATTCTATCATCTGGTTTGTCCCCACGGCATAAGTAGATACATATACATGTTTATAAGGAACATGTTTATAAGGAATTCAAGGCTGTAAATTCCCAAAAAGTTAAGGAACTTTAAGAAACTATTGAGGCTTTGAAGAATAAGAAGCACTTTTTTGAAGAACAAGACAGTTTGTACAAATAACAATATATTTGCTATCATTCTTAACAAAAAAGGCTCCATTTATATATAAAGTTAGAAAATGACACAAGTGTATACGAATTTGCTGTAAAACTTAGTATTTATACATATCTCACGACAAGGAGCAGTATAAGGAACTTTTAGCCTCATTTTGTAGAGAAATTAAGAGGCTCCAGCCTCAACTCAGAGCAAAGGTTCTTTATAAAACAAGATGTGCATTTTATTTTAACTTTACTGACGCATTTCCCCAAGGAGGGGGACTTCATGACGTTGAAAGAATCAGTACGAGATGCAGCAGATGTGTGGCTGTGCTTTCGCTACCCACCTGTTCTTTTTGTATGCAACACGCCTTGTACCTTTGTTCGCCATGTCAACAACAGGGTACCAGAAGATTCTTTGCTGTATTGGGGCGAGAACGACGGTTGTTTTGAGGTTCCACAAACCGACAAGCCTCCTTCAAGTGTAAGTAAAGTCAATTTTACCAACGTCTCCCATTTTCACCAAATTTCTTCGCTTCCTACATTTTGTAAGTGTATTTTAGAAAAATAACTTTATTTTTAATGAAACTTGAAATATAAAACACGCTGCTAGAGCAAATATGAAGACAAATGAGCCTAGATTTCTCTTCAGTTCATTTTTCATTTCGAAATGAAAACCCTGCAATGTAAAAGTACATAGCAAAACTCCTGACATTAATCTTCCGTGAAATGTTCAGTTAATTTAAACAGGGCCTTCAATAATATCCCGTTTACACGTAGCAGAACTATCGGGATAACTGCAGATTTCGGATAGACCTCTGTCCAGATAATTTTTGACATGTAACCATTCTATCCCGATAGGTATCGCCAGAAATTTACCCATTCCCAGAGATGGATTGCTATCCACATAGGCGACAGAGAGGTAATGTGTAAACACTCTCAGAATTTGTACTCTGATCTGGGTCTTTAGTTCACATGGGCAAGCTCAATTTGGCACCAATTTCAATTTCATTAATTTAAATTTCATTATGTATTCTCAGCTTACTTACAACATACTGATTCTAAAAACACATTAAATTTGATACAATTAATATTTTGGATATAAAAATTTCATTTTTCTTCTCACAAACAATTAATTGTATCTATAATCACAGCATAATGACCGATGGAAATAACCCAAAGAGGGCTTTCGGGCCATGGACCATTTTATACATGAATTTGATTAATCTTGTTATAAAAGCTATACACAAACAATGTAGATGAATTTTTTTTTAAAATTGTAAGAATAAAGTTAAGATAAGATTAAGATAAGATTAACTTTAAAAAAAATGTAAGAAATAAACAAAAGTAATAAAAGGAAATAAGGTAGGGATGGCGGGGGGGGGGGGGGGGGGTGGAATGCTTTTGAATCTTGAAACTTCATATTTTGTCTATCTAATGCCTATACTTTTTTTTAAATTCAAAGTTTTTAGTATTTTGAAATGAGGAATTTCTGAAAAAGCACATTTTTGAGGATGGCTGTTGAATTTTTTAGGAATAGAATTCCCAATATCAACACCAGTATTTGTTATTAAACGATTACCATAGGTTGTTCTAAAACTCTGTTTGAAAAGTTTTCCTCACGTAGCATGCCTTCTTTTGAAGTTGTGAATATCTTTGGCTTTTTTAAACAATTTACTAAAAGTAGTTTGAGAACTTTTCATATTTGCATCATACATGAATTTAGTGCATTCAAGTTTATAACAATCCTCAAGATCTAGAGTGTTGAGATGTTTAAAAAGGGACTTGCTGTGCTCAGTTTTACTTTTAAAGGTTATCAATCTTACGGTTTTTAATTTTTTATGAAGTGAATCAAGGGCTGTGCTAGTTGCACCAACCCAATTCAAAAGACCGTAGAGAATATTTGGAAGTATAAATGCCTTATAGATGTTCAAAAGTGCTCTTTGTGATACAAATTGTCTTACTCTACTTAAGATACCAATGGCTTTTGCAATTTTAGAATTTATATTTTGGATGTGAGATTTCCAATTTAGCTCTCTATCAATTAGAATACCCAGATATTTTGCCCCTTGTTCTTCCTTTAATGATTCATTATTTAATTTTAAATCAATATTAGTTTCTTTCTAGAACGGTGAATTACTAGAAAAGTAGACTTGCTGAGATTTAATGTTAACTTATTCGCAATTAGCCAATCTGAAACACGTTGGAGCTCATTATTTACAGTTGTTTCTAGATTATTTAAATCTTTATCTGCGTAGAAGATACTCGTATCATCAGCAAAAAGTGAAAATTTAAAAGCTTGGAGGAAAGTGGAATGTCATTTATATATAGAAGAAATAACAACAGACCAAGAACACTACCTTGTGGTACACCATATTTAATGTTAAGATCTCCTGATAACTGCCCACTTATACTTACACGTTGAGTCCTGTCACTCAGGTACGATTTGAACCATTCAAGTGCTATACCTCTGATACCATAATAATCAAGTTTTTTAATAAGAATTTCATGGTCAAAAGTATCAAAAGCTTTTGCAAAATCAAGAAAGACACAGCACAATATTTTCTTATTCTCAATTGAGTCTTTTATGTTTGTAGTCTTATCCAGAATAGCTTGAAAAGTTGATTAACCTTTCTGAAATCCAAATTGATGCTCATTATTTTGTTATCTTCTATGAACTTTATAAGTCTTATGAACTATAAACTAGTTTTTCACAGATTTTATTGAAATAATGTAACAAAGAAATTGGCCTATAGTTAGATACTTCACAACAAGACTTTGATTTGAATATCGGAATTACTTTAGCATATTTTAGATGTTTAGGATAATAACCAGAGGAAAAAGAGAGGTTTATTAGGTGTGTTAGTGAAGTTAATATAAATTCTAAGCTTAATTTAATCACTTTAGGTGGCAGATCATAAGAATCAGGAGCTTTGGTCTCTTCTTTATTATCTATTACAAATTTTACTGCATTTTGAGCAACAGAAGAAATAAAATGACTTTGACATTGGATTTGTAAAGTAGTTTTCGTAATTTACGGTTGTGACTCCAAGCTTATCTACTAGGTTGCTTGCTATACTTGTAAAATATCTATTAAAATGGTTTGCAATCGTTATATTATCGTTAATTAATTTATTGTTAATTTTTATCTCTATTTTATCAGAGCCTCTGTTTTTAGATCTATTTATAAGTTCATTTATTCCTTTCCAAACTTTTTTGGAATTGTTTTTGAAGTTTTCGAAGTAGTTATTATAATGAATACCCTTACTTTTACAGATAAGATGGTTCAACATATATCTGTAGTATTTATATCGTTGGTACGAGATAATTTATAGATTATTTATATCATTTGTTTTTATGGAACTTTTTGTAAAATATATTCTTTATTTCATTCAATTTTAAGATACCGTTTGTAATCCATGGTTTGCAATTCGTTTCATTTGCTGTTTTGATAGTTTCTTCAGAGGGGCGTGCTTATCTACAACATGCAAATACTTTTCATGAAAAAAGCGTGTATTTATCTTCAAGAGTAGAGACTGGGTTATTTATAAAACTAAAGTAAGTTAATTTTAGATCTTTTATAAATTCTGTTTCGTTAAAGTCTTTAATATTACGCTTTATTATATCATACCCATTTTTCTTTTCGATTTCTAGATTAAGTATAGCAAAGTTTGGCATATGGTCCCATATCTTTGAAATAAGATTACCGCTGCTAGCTTCAATGTTCACCGAATTTATGAAAATATTATCAATCAGAGATGGGCCCTCCCTACCTACATGTCTAGTGGGTTGAAGAGTTAGAGGCTGAAAAAAGTTAGAAAACATCATGTTAACGAATTCTTCAGCAATTATGTTTCTTTGAAAGCACAAAAGATCAATGTTGAAATCTCCACTTATTAAAACGATTTTATTTTCTTTACTGTTTTTTTTTAATGTTGAATCTAAGTAATTAAAGAATTCAGAAGGATTCTTTCTTGGGTGATTATAAATCGATGCCAAAAGTATATTCTTATCCTCTGAATTGTCAATTTCAACCCAGAAAGCCTCGAACTCACACTCGTCATTCTTGAAAGTTTTATTCAGCTTAGAACCTTCTGTTTCTTTTAAAGACTCAGACAAAAAGAAACCAGAACCTCCACATTTGGTTTGGCTTTTTTGGCCAATATAATGATTATAGCCAGGGATAACCAAATTTTCAAAAAGATCTTTGTTTGAATTACTGTGCCAGGTTTCGTTAAAGCTATGGTATCAAAATTGTGATCAAGTTCATTACACAATAATTCAAGATTATCTTTATTTTTTTAGCAAGGATTGAATGTTAGAATGTATTAAACTAAACCTCTTACTACCATTAGACTTTGAGCTCTTTGATAGTTTATGAAAGTTATGGGTAGTAAAGTAGTCAAAATCTGAATGAAATTTAGCATGGTAATCAATATCATTATCGAAAAGATGGTCATGTAAAGGTAAAAGGTAAAGGTAAAGGTCATGGCTTTTATATAGCACCGTTATCTATCACTGGACATATTCAGCAGCACTTTACAAGTATTTATCCCCTTAGCTCAGGCCTTGTTTTTTATTTTTTCATTTTTTTGCTGTTCTCCCTGAGGATTATATATCGACTCGGGTGCAGCCATACAGTCTGCACTACAAGGGTTTTTAGGCCTTTATCACTAAGGTACCAATTTTACACCTTGGTGCGGTATCACAGAGAGCAAGTTTTTACACCTTATCAATTTGTGCTCCCTTGTCTGGATTTGAATCACAGACCTTGCTATGCTGCTCTCAAATAAACTTAAGGTCATGTTCTTTTAAATCAAGTTTATTTATTGTTAGTGAATCAAGAAGGCGATAGTCTTCTAGTTTTAAATCACTTCCTTTACATCAACAGTTATAGTTGGAGTTAAAGGTTAGCGACGCTAACTTTTGGTTGTGACACAGTCAAAATAGTAGGGCTTATCACATGAGCCCGTTTGACCGGGCTGGCCCTGTTTGCCAGGCTAGAATCAGCCCGCCGTCACATGAGGTTTTTATAGCTCGGTTTAGCAGGCTGAAAACATTCACGTGAATCACACTGCATAAAATTTTCCCGCCTTTTCTTTCGAGACACAATTTTTATAATAGGCCTAAATTAATAATGGACGACCAGATATTATCTGCTTTTACTGTTGTGGTTTCACTGCTGTCATCTGTCCAAGTCGTATGAAATAGCATACAAAATATAATACAATTATGGAAGTCGCAGCAAAGTAAATATCAGGCTGTTTTCAATGTTTTTTTGTCTTTGAAAAAGAAGAAGCTTAGGAAGAAAAAAGACAGTTGAACCAACGAAAAATGAAGAGGAAAACAAGAAGTGTTTGGAGTCATCCTGGTCGCACAGAACAATGGTGGATGAACATGTTATCAGGATTAAGCCCACCAGAAACTTGGAAAAAGAATTTCCGTTTATCTCGAGATGATTTCCACAAATTAGTGAATGAAATAAGTGATCATATTGCACCAAATTTACATTCTCCCATCCATAAGGCATTGAGTCCAGAAAAAAAGGTGGCAATAACCCTTTACTATTTGAAAGACGCTGGGTCACAAAACATGACTGCCAATACAATTGGTGTTGCACAGAACACTGTGAGCAATGCAATATTTGAAGTGTGCAGTGCCATCTCTAAATACATGGGTCCAAAATATTTGCATTTGCCATGTGATAAAAAATCAATGAGAGAGAAAGTGGCACAATTTGAAGCCAAGTATGGAATGGTACAAGCCTTCGGGTGTATTGATGGCACTCACATACCAATTTCCTGTCCAAGAGCTAATTCAAAAGATTATTTTTGCTACAAACAGTACTACTCCCTTAATGTACAGGCTGTTTGTGATTACCAAGGTATTTTCATGGACGTAGACTGCAGGTGGCGTGGAATTGCTCATGACAGTAAAGTATACGCGAATTCTGCAATCAATAAAAAGATGAGATGAGGTGACTTGCCTGTCTGTTTGCAAGCTTTAACTGAAAGCACACAGAAAATACCAAACTATTTGATTGGTGATCCAGCCTACCCACTAACACCCTTTTCTATGAAAGAATATGATCACTGTAGCACTAATGAACAAGTTATTTTCAATAACCTACTCAGAGGGGCAAGAAATTAGAATGCTCAAAAAGATACAGCAAGATCAAGCAGAGGGAATATGTGTCCTGCTGAATTGGCCTACTCAACCAAGGTACTCCACAGCAACAAAACTAATGAAAACCACACCAATAATACTCAGCCCAAATTGTCAATTACTTCAACTTCCCTCCAACCTGATCGAACATCATCCCCTCTGCCACAACCTTCATCTCATGGTTTCTCTCTTATCAGGCAAAATATAGGGGCATCACATTTATCCAATAACGCCCAAGAAATTATACCTTCATCTTGGCGCCCTGGTACGTTAAAGCAATATAAATCCGATCTTGAACGTTGGTCAGTCTTTTGTGCTGAACGCTCCATTAAAGTTTTCAATCCCACTACTGAGCAGTGTATTGAGTTTCTGACCACTTTATTTAGTAACGGTCCTGGATACAAGATCTGCACTCTCCCAGGGGCGCAACTAGGAATTTTGGAGGGCAGGGGTTGTTGAGTCAAGAAAGGGCACAATGTACTGGAATGTATAAAGCGTATAAAGCGTGCCGCAACAACTGGGGGTCTTGGGGGCGCTGTAAGCCCCCCAGCGGGTCCAGGGCAGGGCCCTGGTGGAGGTTCAGGGGGCGAAGGCCCCGAAAACTCTTGACATTTTGCAAATTTCGAGGTCTCAAATGGCTTAGGATCCTTACATTTTCCTTTCTGCATGGTAATGGAAAACACAAGGAAAACACATATTGTGTTTGTATATTCTATTCGATACCATACTATCATGGTAATACACTACATACACGGTGTGGAACTAACAGCCCGTGGTTGCGCATCTATGAAATAATCAAGTTAAAGTAAAAACACTTAGCCAAGAGCTAGAAGATAAAAAAAGGCCTATATCTGGTATACATTCCTTAGTCATCATAGCTACATAGCTATTCAAATAAAACAGACTTTTGAAATAAACGACGTGGGTTTCTGTCAATGAACATATTCAGCACTTCATCTACATCTATCATGGTAACTTGCTGCATTTGGATGAGGTTCAAGTTACTCTCCCTTTCACTTGACATGGTGCTTCTATATGCTGTCTTGAGTCGCCGTATTCCTGATGCCGATCTTTCTGCTTCACAAGAACCGATGGGTGATATGCATCCAATAAAAAGCAGGTTCCTGATGTTCGGAAAGCAATCTTCGTCTGCAAACTGCAATACATCCAGGAATCCGTCAGGTGGCTTTGGTATTTGGTATCCTGCTCTACCATCGAATCGTAGCTTTTCCTTCCTGGGATCCTTTCTTCTTCTATCAACTTTCGTACTTTCCTTCTGGGTCCGCTTTTGGGTCTCCTTTAGATGATTTTCGTATGTTTCGTTCCTTCTATTCATTTCATTTTTCCACATACTCATCCACCTCTTGAGCTCGGCTTTTAAGTGGATACCATCATCAACTAACTCGTTGGGAAATGTTTCTCTAAGGGCTGTAGCTGTTAGGTCAAGTTGGAACGATGGCAAAAACATGACCGAGGGAAGCAGATTAAACAACTCCACGTGCTTTCTGTCTTTCAGCCTCTCTTCCATTTGATTGCCGATGTCGTCCAGGAACGGAATGCCTAATGCACGCTTGTAGTATTCCTCTGTAGATCTCCTTCAACGTTGTCTCGATTAACTGACCAGCACACAGCAGTTCTTGGCTTCTTCGGATGGACGCCAACAGAAGATGCAATCCCAACTGCCTGCTGATACCAATCACTGAATTCGTCATCAACTTCAGCTCTCATCTCTTTAAGACGATCGATTACATTATCTATCATATGGTACCCTTTAAATATATCTAGATAACGTCTCTGCAATTTCGAAACTAGTGGCTTTATGGGTTCTAAACCGTTCAAAGCTACAGTGAACGCCATAATGTGACCAAAATCTCTCGCTTGTGCAAGAAGACAGGCAGCTTTTATTTTGCTTTCAGAGTCCCAACTCCATCGTTCTCCAAAAGTTTCCTCCAATTTATCGTAGAATTCTTGATATAAGTGTGGCTCAGAAATGGACTCCAACACTCCAACATTCGCTTGGTAAAAAATGTAGTAGCTTCCGTACGCTTTATGTCGCTCAACCCAGCGTGTTTTTGCCAGGCCTATAATTTTATCTCTCTTCACATCTGTCAGGTTCAAACTTTCACTGTGATGTTTTACGAAAAGCTCGAAATATTGCTTCCTTTTTGGAGAATTGTGATAAAAATCACTTGTTGAAGTTAGAGTATCCATCATTTTTCTCATAATGCGGTTCTTGCATGCCTGTACCACGGCTAAGTTAATCACGTGGCTCCTACAGTGTGTATATTCGGCCTTAGGCTGGTGCTCTTTGATTTTTGCACTTGCCCCTCGAACTTCACTGCTCATAGCACTTGCCCCATCGTAAGCTTGTGCTCGGCAATTGCCTAAATTGATGTTATTTGATGTGAGGATTTCTACAATCTGCTTTCCCATGTTTTCCCCTGTTGCCCTTCCCTTAAACTGAACCGATTCAAAGAACGTTTCCTCAATCTTCGGAACTTCAGTGGTCAGGTTTAGGTAGCGTAGACATACCAATAAGATTTCTTTGTTTGCATGCCTGTCTGTAACCTCATCAGCTATGATTGCATAATACCTATCGCCAATTAGCTCTGCAATTTTCCTTCTGATAAATTGTGCAATGCATGATATGATGTCATTTTGAATTTTCCAAGTTGTCATCTTGGCATTCTTGCTGCCTTCTTCAAGATGCTTCTTTAATATTTCATCACTGTTTGCCAGCAGTTGCAGTATAGCCAAAAAATTTCCTCTGTTGGGATTCATGCTAGCACCTTCGTCTTCTTCTGTTAGCTTCCCATGATCACGATGACCTCTCAGTGATATACCTTGCCTCGCACAAACTAAAGCTGCTTCAATAATTTTCGTCATGATGTGTACATTTCTTTCATAATTAGAGCTTGCTGATTTATCCTGGTCCACCCTCTTTGTTGGGTTTTCATAATTTTGAATGAAAATTTGCATCTTTTCCATAGCTGACTGATGGTATAGGGTCTGCTCATGCTGCATTATTTTTTCTGACTTGACAATGTTTTGAAACGCCTTTGATACAAAGTTCCCTCTCATATTTTTCCCTCCTCTAGGTGTGTCATCAAACAAGATGCATGCCTTGCAAAGTCCACCTTGCATTTCAAGACTGTATACGTGCCATGGTCTTTGTTTCAGCCAGGACAACTGATACGTGACGCTCCATTTCTTTCCCTTTTTTGTCACTTCTTGTTTGAGCATTTTGTCAGCTGATTGGGGGTAATAATGCTTTGTTAGATAGCCATATTTTTCCTCGTCATTAAGGCTTGAAATACTTTTTCTTTCCATAAGGATATCAGCAAGGTCGTAAATCCTTTGTTCATGTTCAACATTTTCATGAAGGCTGGTAGTGCTTAGAGTGTCCTCTTCACAATCAACAGCATCGGAAAGAAACTCTGTTCGTTCAGGACTTTTATCTATCTCCTCAACGGCATCTTTATCTTTTTCTTCTTGTACAACCTTAAAATAAATTTGTATATCATTTGTATTTGGGATCTATGTGGTTTTCAATTGGAATTTAAAACTTTTTCGAAATTTTGCTAATGCTGGGGTAAACCACGGGTACACGCATTTTTATGTCATGTTTACAAAGTGCACCATTTCTATTGACATTTTACGTTGCGTTTTATTAATGATCTATTAAGGGATATAAATTCATCAATTTGATAAGGCAAAAACATACCTCGCCCTCGCCACAAAGAGTATCGATTTCATGGTTAGGCTCAGGCCCAGAACTTCTGCTTTCCTCCACACAGGGCTTCTTCGCAAATGACAACTTCGTTTGCCCTTTTGCGTTTTGCAACACGACGAAGATCTTCCCTCTTGCGCTTTGTAGTTGGCATTTTTAAATATTTTGCTATATTCGTGCTAAATTTACCGTTTTGTTTTGTAAAATCATCAGATACACAGAGTACTCATTCCAAATGATTTGGATAGCCATATGGCGTCAGCAGATGAGAAGGCGCCAAACAGCTTGCGCACGCGCAATTCTCAACTGCCGCTTGATGTGCCATAGTTAATTTGTAGCGACAGTTCTGATGAAAATAGGGCAAAATTGCTTCTTTGTCAAAAAGGGCAGATGGGTTGCAAGCTCCCCACAAGTGCAACCTACCCCCTATATAGATGCGCCCACAGTTAAGTCTTAACTGGTCAGCGTTGCCAGACTATTCATAATATAGATCTTACTGGGATTCAAACACTCACAGACCTTATTCGAGTTACTATTTCTGAACTACTTAAAACATCCAAACCTGGAAAGCACCTTCAACCCCTTGAGTTAAAAGCATTCCCTGCCGACCCAAATCTTTGTATAGTTCTACATCTTACTGAATACATAAAACGAACAAAGACCTTAAGAGGCTCTGATACTCAACTCCTCATCAGCTACACAAAGCCTCGCAAACCAGTTTCCCCAGATACTGTTATCTACAATCATGGACAAAATTGTTGAGACTATATCGAAAATGTACCTCCACATAGCGTATTGGCTCACATTGCCCTCCCTCCCCTCAGGCTAAATGCCCAGAATATTCGCTTGCGACTGTATATCGCCATTGCAAGAAGATTATTTCCGCTGTTGAAGTTGATAATCAGAACAGTAATGCTGGTAGGCTGAGACGTCTCACTGAATGGGAGGGAAGAAGTATAATAAGGAATGTTACAAGACTTCGAGAGGTGTCTGGGAGGTTCTCTGCAAGAAGACTTAAAATAGAAGCAGGTGTATCGAATGTATCAGATCTTACAGTGCGTAGGTTATTGAATAGGCATGGCTATTTCTACTTCCAAAGCAGGAAAAAGGGATTGATGTCAAAGAAGGACATGAGGAAGCGTGTCCAATTTGCAAGACCCTAAGTGGGTGTTATGTGAAATTGAAAAAATTGAAAATTGAAAATTCCATCTAATACTGCTTTGACACTGACACTGACACAACCAACTACTGCGTACTGTGTTCATTAGTCTATATCATTTTAACTTTTTAATCTACTTAGGTAATCTTAGTTTTTGCATTTTTCTTTCTTCCATTCATTGGTTTGTTTTTCCTCGCATAGGATATTTTCTGCGTGTGATCATAGGTCACTTTGCGTCATAGCGCAGCATAGGTATTCCCTTTCTATTATTTTGGTTTTTCCACCTAGGTTACTCATACCTCGCTTTTTCCTCTTACCTCTAGTTTTCTTCCTATTATTACTCATCCTTATTTATTTTTACGTAGGTAGAAAATTATATTCCATTTCCTTGGGTCTACTTTATATACATGTACATAGAAAATTTTAGTTAGTTGATCCGTAGTTGGTACTGAGTTAAATTGGTACATAGTTATTATATTGAAAGTTACAGAAAAACCAAAGTCCGTGTTTTTCTTCCAAGTTTTCCTCAAACAGCGATGTATGCGTTGAGATCATCTTGTTTTTATTCTTAGTAAATAAATAACCTTTTATTTGCTAGAAGCTTTATTTAAACTTGATTAAATTTCCACCAATCAAATCGATTCAATTTGCTTAGCTGACCAATCAGGGTGTGCAAAGTTTGTTAAACTGTTTTATTTTAACTAGTTTAAGTGTGAAAGCGGTATAAAGCAAGGTTGTAAAATTGAGGGATACTTGTAGTCAGAATACTGCTATCCAGGCAAGGAAGGTAGACCGTTACCTATAAATAAACTGGCATGAAAGTTTTCTTGATGTTATGGTTTTAACAGCCCAACTTTAAGTATAGTTTCTAGTCGTAACTGATTAAAGGTAACTTTCATACAGGCTTCAAAAACATAGCTTACTTAAGCAAGAAACTGAGTCTGAAGGAAATTGCAAAGATCTGCATTGGAATGGAAATTGCAGATGCAACAAAGATGTGCAGAAGATTTCCAACTAACATTACATACAACGCAACTTTTGTTGTGGACACAAGAGAAAACGCAAGGAAATGCGACAAGAGCACAGATTTGATAGTTTACGATGGTCATTCATGTCCCAATGAAAAGGTAAAAGCCTGACATAATATCTGCACATAATGATGAAATGTGACCAGGCATCAATTTAAGAATTTTTCATCACTGTAAAAAGGAGCATAAATTGCAGTTGTTAAGCAAAAAGGAAGCGGCAAAAAGGGTGTGGTTTGCATAGCTACACAGGAAAAGCCTATGGAAATAAAATAGGTCTGTCATTAGCAGCTTCTTTTTTATTTGACCGCTTGTGAATGTGGCAAATTTTCTCAATGTAGTACAATAAAGGAAAATATTCAATCGAGAGTTTTTATTCCTGGTTATCTATCTTACAACACATCAAGAGTATTGTCATGAACTCATCTAAATTCCCGACATGTGGTAAATTTTCTCAATGTAGTACCGCTGCAATGGGGGTCTGGGGCATGCTCCCACAGAAAAAGTTCCAAAATACCACCTCTACATTTGCTTAGATTGGCTGATTTTCATATTAGTTGTCAAAAACTGTGGTCATGACTTGAACACATTAATTTTCCAATTGAAAGTCATTGCCCGTTATGTTCAAGGTCCTTAGACTATTTTCTAATAGCGTTGATTATTATTTCATTTAAATGTGATTGAGTTCCATGTAACAACATGCTGGGCTGGTCAGAGAGTCCGCATCAGACAAAAATACAGAGATTCCAAAAATGTACAATGTATACCCTCAGGAAAAAGCGCTATATATCTGATTCTGATCCGAGACCTAAGTTGCTGGACCAGGGTCCCAATCTTCTGCCTTGGTTCTGCCATGTTTTTTTTTTAAATTTATTTATATTTAAAACTTTAAAGTTAAATATCTAATGACCTTCTTCATCATTGCACAAAACTTAATTTATCACTGCTAATCTTCGATTCTTCACTGGACACTAAATTAATCCTTGAATGTGACCAACAGAGAACTCGAATGTTCATAGTGAAAGCTATGGAAAAATACCTGTACCTGCCAGTTATGATCTTACTTTAATGATTATTTGATTAAACTGTACATTTGTAATTGGAAAATATACTGATTTAAATGGCTTTACTTAATCATTCCACTGTCAACCAGGCAGCATGTGCAGCAAAAGGTTTTTTTTCAAACATTCAAATTTTCTATCCAATCCTGTGGCTTACTCCATAGGGATTCTTTTCATCCATGGAGCAGTAAGGCAGGGGTTATTTACAGTCAAGCGGTAAGATATAGACAAGTCACAACTGATTATGGCGAGTTATTAACAAATCTAAAAAACCTGAAAGGCCACTTGGTTGGCAGAGGGTTGGAAGAGATTGACAAACAATTCAATAAAGTTTTGACACTATCACAAAATGACTTACTTTATAACCCAAAAAGAGAACCATCTGATGATAACAACAGGGGTAAAAATCTACCTTTTATTATACCATATGACAACAAAACAATTAAAATTCGCAACATTTTAAAACAAAATTGGAATATAATAACTGAGGATGATGAATTAACACACATTTGGACTCAACCTCTAATTCTGGCGAGGAAAAGACACAAAAATATTGGAGATGTTCTAACCCACACAAAATTCATAATTAATGATAATGACCCAAATGAGATTTAATGAACACAATACAGTTACACCTATTCTGCTAGCATCATTCTTGGACGCAGGAAAGAGGGGCATCCATATGTAACTGAGCATACCGATCATAGACCAGAATTCCAAAATGCTCTATATGGGAGGTTGGCTGAGGAGCTAGCTTTATATCATATATCATATATCATAAATAATTTTTATTTGTAGAATACAAACAATCTATTAAAGGTACAAGAAATCTACAAATCTAGAGAAATGCGTGTAAAATACATGAAACAAAAATACATGAAACAAAAAGAAATACACGATACATCAATAACACTATAATATTAAGACAAAATAATATTTCACATTTTTTGCTACTGCTACATGTAACTAAACATAACCAGAGTAAAGCGAATATTATATTAAGCTTTGAACAATGGTAACTCCAATCGGATACACTATAAAAGCTAAAAGACATATAATTGGGACCCAGTCCCCTTACTTTAAACTTAATACTTTAAGCAGGAAGCCTTTGAATTTCATTGCTGAGCTCACCCTTTGTGGCTAATTACTTTTGTTACTATCGCAACCCAGCTAGCTTTAAAAAATGGTAACTCACATCGGATATACTTGAAAGGTAAAAAACATATAATTGGGACCCAGTCCCCTTACTTCAGAATAAAAAATTTTAAGTGGGAAGCCTTTGGAATCTCATTGCTGAGGTTGGTACTACCCAATTTTATTTCTTATTTTACAGCTCACCCTGTGTGGCTAGTAACTTTGTTAGTATCCCAATTGGGACCCAGTTCCTTACTTTAAACTTAAAACTTCTAAGTGGGAAGCCTTTTGAATTTCATTGCCGAGGTTTGTACTACACGAATTTTATTTCTTATTTTAAAGCCCACCCAGTGTGTCTAATTACTTTTGTTACTATCCCAATACTGATTGTAGGTAATTATGCAGTACAGTAGAATTCGAGGAATGAATATTATTTCCTTTCTCGGTAAGGTGGGTACAATCTTAAAGTATCCATTTTTAAGGTGATGTTATGACCACTCCAAGAATTTATGCTGCACCGACACACACCTTGGTTGGTTAAAAACTACTGCAGTACAAAAAATCCGAAATCTGTTGTTGGGATAGATATGACGTACAAGATCGGTCCTTATTACGTCATGACACTTGTGATGCCTATGCCAATATTTGTATGGAAGGACAGACCAAATCATCATCCAGGCATTGTTACGTCAATTATCACATGCAAGCAAGAAGATGATTACCTGTACCTAAGCCAGCAGTTGAAAGCACATGGCAAATTTGAAACATTAGTCTATGGTACTTATGGGAGGCTGCGATGGAACGTGCCTTTGAGCAGACATTCCCACTCACAAGTGAGTGGACCAAAGTAAAAAAAAGGAATTTTTGACATTTATACTATTTTCTAGTTAGATATTTCTTTGCCTCATTCTGGCCATGAACTTTGTATTTGTTTTATTGCCTGTGTAACTTAAATGAAGTTGTTTTTTTTTTGCCTTAGATAAATTAAATGGAAACATTCTCATACCCAGTGATATTCTTTATAACAACGTTAAATGGAATTGAAAGATATTTTATGAGAGATCCTATATAAGTTACTCTGCTTTGGAGTGTACTGTTGTACCATATCCTATTGTAGATACAGCACCTGGAAAAAGGAGCATTCACTTGATATGATTTGAGCACATAGAGCAAAATATGAAGCAAAAACTGCTACAGATCGGAAATGATGATGGAAAGAGTTCAAAAATTTGTAAAGATTTCCTGGTTTGGAAAGGAATGAAACCAGAATTGCAGGGTTAGTTGACCAAGAAGAAGACGCTCTATTTGATTTACAATACGATGGAATAAAAAATGACTTGCCACTTGAATTGGTTGAATGGTTACAAACACAAAGAGCAAGGACAAAATCTTTTATAGAAACAACGAAAATGTGTATGTTGCAACCAGTAAGAACAGCAGCAGGTTTAGGTAACCAGCCAAACAAATTGGTCAACAATACCACCGACAGTATGCATGCTCTTATAAAGGAGGAATTAATGGTTGACTAATACTTGGAATTTCCTTAACAAGGTAGCATTCAACTTCAACTCTCTTTCCTCCTTTTAAGGCAGATAAATTAAGTTTTACTGCATCTCTTGTGGCATACTCAGCTTCCACACTCAAAAATGCTCTTATTCCAAGTTTTTCACTCCTAGCTGGCTTCAATTTCAACTCATTCATTGTCCTCTCAGACTCAAAGGACTTCTGACTGCCAGAGTCAAACAAAACTCTGACCTTTCTCTCTCCTCTCATTAATAAGCACTAAAGCTGTCTGCAAAGCAATGCTGCTGCCAGAGTTGGCAGTGCCAACCCAAGATGTTGCGCCTGGACTGACGGTTGTGAGTGTGTTAGGGAACTGTCATTAACCTGCAATGCAACTGACTCATTAGTCTTGCTAGGCTTACTATTAGCATTACTCAATGCGGATTTAATACTGCTATTACTGTGATATGCAGCCTAAGAAATATGTAACTTACAAATTGATACATGGTGTTTTCCCTTACAAGGTTTGCAAGGATTTTTAGATCTATAATCTACAACTCTATGACCAGGATTAAGACAAACAAAACATCGAGCATATTTCTTAATACAATCTTCAACACCTTTTACCTTCTGACAATCTTCAGACTGATGTCTTTCATCCAGACAAAACGCACACTTCTTAGGCCTGTTGTTCAAATTCAGCAGAGCACTAGCCGTCCCAACTTGTTGTTGTTGTTTCGTCACTGCGACAGATCCTTGACTCGCTCCGTTACTTTGCCCGTCTCTCTGGCTTTAATTTCCTTTTCCAACCCATCTTTGAAATCTTGAATTGTCCATTCAAGTTGATCTTTTGCAGAAAAGCGGATCATGTTCTATCTTATCAGCTCCGGTATCTTGTCTAACAACAATGGAACGACAACGCCATGCCCACTCCTACAGATATTAATCCCCTGTGGTGAATTTCAATCTCATCTACCATATGACGCAAACGGATGATGTTTCTTTCCCCAAACACAGGCTGTAAAGTTATCAATTCATTGATATGCGATCTTTGTATAACACTGGGCTTTGCGAAACGTTTTTTCAACAAATCAATGGCTATCGCATAAGATGATTCAGTTGTGGGAATCCCAGCAATCACTGATCGGGCAGAGTCATCAACGAACCCCCTTAGATATTTCAGTTTATCGACATCAGAAAGATCTTCATTAGTGTCTATCGCACTGCTAAAAGCATCCCAAAACTCTTGCCACTTGTGGGCTTTGCCGTTAAATTTCTCAGTCTCGAGTTTCAGCAATTTAACTGATACTCCTCGAAAGTTTTTGCATATACTCACTGGAATCTCTCGTGTATTTCACAATCGCATCTTCGCCTTCCTCCATTTCAAACAGAGCGTCAAGAATCTCGTTGTTGATTTCTTTCATCGAATCTCTTATTTCTTTTAACTCAATTTTTATGGCCTCAAGTTGGAATTGCTCCACTTCTTGGACTTTGTCTGGCTGTCCACTGCAAATGTCATTCGCTTTCTTCATGGTCAGTGACACAGCTCTCTGATGAGTTGCTCGTTTCTTTTTCAGCCTTTCCAGGTTGCTCATTTTTCTGCCTCTAATTTGACTATCCGGTTCGGTGGACCAGATGTGATGAATACCACTGAGGTATTCTCCAATGTTCTTATTTGAAGCAGACTCAATCTTTTCAGCAGCTCATCAGGTGTATTTGGAGCATTAAATTTCTTCTGATATTGTTGCTTTGCATTTTGCAATCCTTCCATCAGGAAAAACTTGTCTTTATATTCAAGGTCGTATGCTACCTCTTGAATTAATTTTTTCAGCCCCTCATGCTCCAAAGAGTTGTTTTCCTTCATCAACTTTTGGCGAAGCTCTGCTCGATACTCATTGTCCTCAAACTGCAGTTAACTTCCCATCATGCATATCTATATCACCATTCCATATTCCCCACCCTGACTCGAGTAGGGATTCTTTAATGTCAGTTGCATTTGTTTTTAACCAGAAGCTCCCCTCCGGATTTGCTGTCTTCAACTCACCCAATGCTTTGGCATGTAAAAATTACAAAGGTAACTGATAGATGTGCGAGTAAGGAAACTGAGAATGATAGTTAAATAAATGTTTTGGTAAAATATACATTTTCAGGTGTGTAAACTGTACTCGGAAAGCAAGAACATGTGTCCACAGAAGAATGTCAAAAGAGAGGCAGGCTGAAATCAAATTCAAATGTCCTTATAAAGAAGGAAGGGTGTAGCATAAGAATGATAATAGGTTTCTAGAAGAAATTCAACTTTACCTGCAACTCTGGATCTGTGGAGAATCCAATTCAAGTTGTGCCTCATTGTTTTGGTGCTGTCTTTTGCTTGTGCAGGCGATATTAGCTTTTGCATATTCAGGATCTTTCCACTTGTCTCTTGTCTCCGCACTCCACATTGGTCCACGAAAATGCTTCATGAAGCACCCACCCAAGTCAGCTTCAAGGTGTCTGCTAATTTGTGTACAGACATCATATTACTTTAAATTCTATTTGTTACTGAAGCAGACCAAATGGCATCCTGATTACTGACAGAACATGTTTCCCTTTCTGCCTATTCTGCCTATCGATACATCGGGGCCATTTATAAACAAGTTTACTCTTGCCATTTTGCTGTAAATATTTCATGGCAGCTATAGAAACGGTCACATACTTGCTTGGAATACTCAAAATGCCATTGGACATAGCATGATTCAAAAAAGGCGGTAAAGAAGTTATTCCTTATTGTCTATTTTCTCAAAAAGACTGAGAACCAAATGTATTTTATCTAGTATTTTCCATCAACTTTTCTAACATCACCTGCTTGGTTTGTGGGCTAATTATCTGCAATTGTCATTCAAATCTTTCAAGGAACTGGCTATTTGTTAACAATTCTATTTTCCGTAATAAAGTTTCTGGTGATTTGAGATTGGCAGAAGTTGGAGTAACCAAAGGTGAAACACTATTGGAATTCAAATATTGATCCACACCAAGTACAAAGAAATCTTCTGCCTTATCTTTTGTGGGAAACTTTTTTCCTAAGAAAGTTAACAACTCTTGACCTGATCAATACACCAGCAAAAGTGAAAATAGGTAAACTAAGAATGAACACAATGAAGTACAAAGCACAACTAAAAACAGTAAAAACAAAAATTAACTCCAGCTTGGCAGGACAATTAGAAACCTGAGAAATCCTTGAAGACAAAACGAAAACATCTACAAAAAGATTTGAAGAGAAAAAGTTCTAAGTATTAATCTACCTGTCCTGTGAGAGAGAAGCAAGAGAAGTCTACAAGTCTAGATTGAAAATCTCTCTATGGAAAGAATAACAAATACATGTGCGTAGATATGATTATTCGTACTTGTTTTTCTTAATTCTTATTGGTTAGTTTGATAAAAATTGTATTCCGGATTAAATGTACATCTATGTTGTAAAGGTGATTTTGAGTCAGAATTTGGTTAGAATTATGATAGAGCTGTGATCATAATTCAGTACTGTAGAGTCATCGAGAACAGGAAATACGTCTGCTGGATATAAACGAGTTTTCTGTGTTTAATGAGCAATTTTCTAAAGATGTTCTAGACTGGAATGATGTCAGAATTATGTGGCGGATATATTGAACATTTGCGAACATATTGGTATGACATCATTTAATATTGAACAATTCGTAGTGTGGAAAGCAACATCGCACAACCCATTACATGAGTTAAAAGAACATTATATATTTTTAGAAGAAACTGTGTTAATTGAATGTTATTTGAAGTTTCAGAAATGCAGAGAAACAACTGTTTTTCTTGCAATAAATATAAATATAACCATATAAACAATATATAGAGCATATACAACATACAAAATATTAAAATTCTGAGTTTTTCCTCTGCCACTTCTCTGCATCGCAGATCTCCTGCTCCCATTTCTTGATCAGCTTGATGTCCTCATCCTAGTCATGTTTCCCATTTTACAACCCGTCATACATTTGTTGGAATTTTATTCTATTTTTGTTGGTTTTGATCCAATTGATGAGTAAATGCTTTAGCAAGCATTTTTTGACTGGATAGCTAAGGGTGACCAGCTCTTTTGCCATTGTTGATGGTGCGTTTACTATCTTTGTCCATCAAAAAAGATCGAATGATAAAACACAAGCTTAACGGGGCCTTGATGAGCAGCATTATCTGTCTACCAAGGGTCTCCCGTGTCCAAGAATTTCTCATACATGGAAAAGTCTTCAGCCACCTGTTCTGTAGCTCACCAAATGGCTGTTGCAACGAACATCCTACTCTTCCTTCTGAGAGTGGTGGTGTTAATTAGACGATAAGAATGATAAACATTGTTTAATCTTATTAGTTTTTAAAAAAATTGAATTTTGGAAAAAGAAATTTGTTGAATTGACTGAATTGTTCGAGTGTTCGCGTGGTTCGATTGTTCCTGTGGTCTGCATTATGTTCATTTAAACTCAGACTGAGCTCGATAGCCTTTCGAATCTGTGAGGGTTGGTGTTAATTAGACAATAAGAATTGAACATTGTTTCATCTTATTTATTTATGTTGTTAACATTCTATATCTTGTAATATTGGGAGAGACATCGACCCACTACATCTTGGATTGGAACTGAACTTTCTTATGAATAAATTACAGGAACATTTACATACAACAGACAGGAACACTTTAGGGTACAAAGGTCACTAATACAAACACAGGTTGTTCACGTGATTGCAGGATACTACATATCGTACAACAGGATACTTAAATTAAAATGAGGGAAACATTTAATTTGTACTAACTACTTTCTTTGACTTTGTAAATCTAGAAAAATGAAGAAATATTAATTAGAAATTAATTTCAAAAGAATTGAAACAGGAGTTGGATAGGAGAATTAAGTCAAGAGTGGGATAGGAGAAGTGAGTCGAGAGTGGGGAATTGAAATTTAAGCCGGAAATTCAAATTAATTTACAAGCTAGTTCTAAATTTAAAGAATTAATTTACAATTATAAATATTAAAGAATAGTACTTACCGCGTTCACTCTCAGCTTGAACTAGATAATTTAGTTCTTTTGTTTGGAGGAGAATTTACCCCTGCAAAAGGGGAATCTCTGAGAATCTTCTTCATGTACATAGAAAATTTTAGTTAGTTGATCCGTAGTTGGTACTGAGTTAAATTGGTACATAGTTATTATATTGAAAGTTACAGAAAAACCAAAGTCCGTGTTTTTCTTCCAAGTTTTCCTCAAACAGCGATGTATGCGTTGAGATCATCTTGTTTTTATTCTTAGTAAATAAATAACCTTTTATTTGCTAGAAGCTTTATTTAAACTTGATTAAATTTCCACCAATCAAATCGATTCAATTTGCTTAGCTGACCAATCAGGGTGTGCAAAGTTTGTTAAACTGTTTTATTTTAACTAGTTTAAGTGTGAAAGCGGTATAAAGCAAGGTTGTAAAATTGAGGGATACTTGTAGTCAGAATACTGCTATCCAGGCAAGGAAGGTAGACCGTTACCTATATGTAAATAATGTCACGTTTTGACTTCTGTCTTTAGATGATTGTGAACAACACGTCGAGGATGTTGGAAATGGTAAGATGGTGAGTTTGTAACTGCTGTACATATTTGTGGTACCCCATGGACAAACAATGTGCAGTTCCAGTAATCATGTCTTTCTTTAGCATGCAGTTTTACACAAAATGTGCAGTTCAAAAAATGTTTGTGCAGTTCTAAATCATAAATTGTGCAGTTTAGAAATTGTTATGTTGAGTAACACGGCATGATATTGTTACAACTTGTTGCATATGATTTTTTGTTTGAGTCCTAGGGCTTGCCACACGTGAAAAATTCTTGAAAACTTACTGTAGCTATTTGTTCTGCTTCAGAGAATGCACAGTAGTCCGTTTGAAGATATGAGGTGGCTTATAAAATTTTCTTTACAAAACCCTGGGACACATTCTTTGTTTTCTAGATATGTTCGAGTTTACAGTTATACAAATAGACTGGCATGAAAGTTTTCTTGACGTTATGGTCTTATAGCCTAACTTTAAGTAATAGTTAATGGTCATAACTGATTAAAGGTCACTTTCATACAGGCTTCAAAAACATGGCTTACTCAAACAAGAAACTGGAAACTGAGTCTGAAGGAAATGGCAAAGCAATGATCTGCATTGGAATGGAAATTGCAGACGCAACAAAGATGGGTAGAAGAGTTCCAACTAACATTACAAACAATGCAACTTTTGTTGTTGACACAAGAGAAAACATGAGGAGTTGCGACAATAGCGCAGATTGAATAGTTAACGATTCATAAAGCATGTCCCAATAAAAAGGTAAAAGCATGACATAATATCTATACATAATGATGAAATGTGACCAGGCATTTATTTAAGAAATTTTCATCACTGCAAAAAGCAGCATAAATCGCAGTTTGTTAGTCAAAAAAGGGTGTGGCAGAAAGGGTGTCATTTGCATAGCTATTGCAGTCTGGAAAAGTCTGCGGAAATAAAATAAGATTGTCTTTGTCAGTTTCTTTTCTAACTGGTGGCTTGTGGATGCGTGTCGTGGATATTGTTGGTTGTAGAACACTAGAATTTTTGTTTCTTTATCTTTACTTTATTTTTTAATGTTCCATGTTAATTTAGCACTTAAAGTCTTTATATCTTCATTAAGAATTCGTAACTATAACTTAGGCCACTTTTGCAACTAGCAAATTAGAGCTAGCCTTGTTATCATACATTGACATCAATATTATTACATAGAATATTCTAGGGGGTATTGGAGCATTCAGTTTGATCGAGAACTTTCTGGAAACTGCTATATTTAGATAAATTACATAGCTGATGTAAGAATGATGTAGCTTTAGAATAATCTAGAAATAATCACAACAAAGTATAAATAATCGATCAGTTGCTAGTTAGAGAGGTGTTTTTTTGTGAGTTGTGATCATTGTACAAGATAAGTAGCAATAAAGGAAAATATTCAATCGAGAGTTTTTATTCCTGGTTATCTATCTTACAACACATCAAGAGTATTGTCGCGGAACTCATCTAAATTCCCGACATGTGGTGAAATTTCTCAATGTAGTACGGCTGATAAGGGGGTCTGGGGGCATGTTCCAAAATAGTTCCTCTACATTGGCTTAGCTTAGCTAATTTTCATATTAGTTGTCAAAAACTGTGGTCATGACTTGAACACATTAATTTTCTAATTAAAAGTCATTGCACATTATTTTAAAGGTCCTTAGAATAATTTCTAATAGAGTTGATTATTATTTCGTTTGATTTTGGTTGAGTTCCATGAAACAACATGCTTTGCTGGTCAGAGTGTCCGCATCTGACAAAAATACAGAGACACCGAAAATGTACAATGTATACCCAAAGAAACAAGCACTAAATATCTGATTCTGATTCCAGGCCTAAGTTGCAGGACCAGGGTCCTAATCTTCGGCCTTGGTTCTGCCATGTTTTTTAAACATTTATTTATATTTGAAACTTTAACGTTGAATACCTAATGACCTTCTTCATCATTACACAAAACTCAATTCATCACTGCAACTTTTTGATTCATCACTGGACACTAAATTAATCCTTGAATGTGACCAACAGAGAAATCAAATGCTCATAGTCAAAGCTATGGAAAAATACCTTTACCTGTCAGTAATGATCTTACTTTAATGATTATTTGATGAAACTGTACAGTTGTAATTGGAAAATATACTTTTTTAAATGGTTTTACTTAATCATTCCACTGTCAACCAGTCAGCATTTTTTTTGCCAAGAACTTTTTTTTTTATCCACAAACTATGATATTAAAATTTTATTTATTCTTATTTTTAAACAAAGAAACAAAATTTATAAATATAACAAGTCCACTAAACAGTTCAAGACTATTGTTCAAAAATCAAGTCACAACTAGACATGCAAATGTCAATGTCTGTCTCAGATGTAAGATCGTTCCTTTTTCTAAGGGATCTTGATCAACCAGTCAGCATGTGCAGCAAAAGGGTTTTTAAAACACTCACATTTTCTATCCAATCCAGGTCATCGTTTACTTTGATAATGATGGCAACATTTCTGACTGCAAGAATATGGCTGACAATCGTAAATGCCAAGACATTGTTTCTCAAACGCCAGTATCCAATTTCAGGCGGAAACATGCTGAAAGACATGGTTTGAAGCTGAGATGGACAATAAACTAATTTTTTTACCAGTTTGGAAAGGAATCCTTCTCGAAACACAAGATTCATTTCTTGGATACAACTATAAACCTAACAGAGGATGAAACTGTTACTAGTTCTTTATGTCAAAAACCAACAGCCTCCTGTGGCTTACTCCATAGGGATTCTTTTCATCCATGGAGCAGTAAGGCAGGGGTTATTTACAGTCAAGCGGTAAGATATAGACAAGTCACAACTGATTATGGCGAGTTATTAACAAATCTAAAAAACCTGAAAGGCCACTTGGTTGGCAGAGGGTTGGAAGAGATTGACAAACAATTCAATAAAGTTTTGACACTATCACAAAATGACTTACTTTATAACCCAAAAAGAGAACCATCTGATGATAACAACAGGGGTAAAAATCTACCTTTTATTATACCATATGACAACAAAACAATTAAAATTCGCAACATTTTAAAACAAAATTGGAATATAATAACTGAGGATGATGAATTAACACACATTTGGACTCAACCTCTAATTCTGGCGAGGAAAAGACACAAAAATATTGGAGATGTTCTAACCCACACAAAATTCATAATTAATGATAATGACCCAAATGAGATTTAATGAACACAATACAGTTACACCTATTCTGCTAGCATCATTCTTGGACGCAGGAAAGAGGGGCATCCATATGTAACTGAGCATACCGATCATAGGCCAGAATTCCAAAATGCTCTATATGGGAGGTTGGCTGAGGAGCTAGCTTTATATCATATATCATATATCATAAATAATTTTTATTTGTAGAATACAAACAATCTATTAAAGGTACAAGAAATCTACAAATCTAGAGAAATGCGTGTAAAATACATGAAACAAAAATACATGAAACAAAAAAGAAATACACGATACATCAATAACACTATAATATTAAGACAAAAATAATATTTCACATTTTTTTGCTACTGCTACATGTAACTAAACATAACCAGAGTAAAGCGAATATTATATTAAGCTTTGAACAATGGTAACTCCAATCGGATACACTATAAAAGCTAAAAGACATATAATTGGGACCCAGTCCCCTTACTTTAAACTTAATACTTTAAGCAGGAAGCCTTTGGAATTTCATTGCTGAGCTCACCCTGTGTGGCTAATTACTTTTGTTACTATCGCAACCCAGCTAGCTTTAAAAAATGGTAACTCACATCGGATATACTTGAAAGGTAAAAAACATATAATTGGGACCCAGTCCCCTTACTTCAGAATAAAAAATTTTAAGTGGGAAGCCTTTGGAATCTCATTGCTGAGGTTGGTACTACCCAATTTTATTTCTTATTTTACAGCTCACCCTGTGTGGCTAGTAACTTTTGTTAGTATCCCAATTGGGACCCAGTTCCCTTACTTTAAACTTAAAACTTCTAAGTGGGAAGCCTTTTGAATTTCATTGCCGAGGTTTGTACTACACGAATTTTATTTCTTATTTTAAAGCCCACCCAGTGTGTCTAATTACTTTTGTTACTATCCCAATACTGATTGTAGGTAATTATGCAGTACAGTAGAATTCGAGGAATGAATATTATTTCCTTTCTCGGTAAGGTGGGTACAATCTTAAAGTATCCATTTTTAAGGTGATGTTATGACCACTCCAAGAATTTATGCTGCACCCGACACACACCTTGGTTGGTTAAAAAACTACTGCAGTACAAAAAATCCGAAATCTGTTGTTGGGATAGATATGACGTACAAGATCGGTCCTTATTACGTCATGACACTTGTGATGCCTATGCCAATATTTGTATGGAAGGACAGACCAAATCATCATCCAGGCATTGTTACGTCAATTATCACATGCAAGCAAGAAGATGATTACCTGTACCTAAGCCAGCAGTTGAAAGCACATGGCAAATTTGAAACATTAGTCTATGGTACTTATGGGAGGCTGCGATGGAACGTGCCTTTGAGCAGACATTCCCACTCACAAGTGAGTGGACCAAAGTAAAAAAAAGGAATTTTGACATTTATACTATTTTCTAGTTAGATATTTCTTTGCCTCATTCTGGCCATGAACTTTGTATTTGTTTTATTGCCTGTGTAACTTAAATGAAGTTGTTTTTTTGCCTTAGATAAATTAAATGGAAACATTCTCATACCCAGTGATATTCTTTATAACAACGTTAAATGGAATTGAAAGATATTTTATGAGAGATCCTATATAAGTTACTCTGCTTTGGAGTGTACTGTTGTACCATATCCTATTGTAGATACAGCACCTGGAAAAAGGAGCATTCACTTGATATGATTTGAGCACATAGAGCAAAATATGAAGCAAAAACTGCTACAGATCGGAAATGATGATGGAAAGAGTTCAAAAATTTGTAAAGATTTCCTGGTTTGGAAAGGAATGAAACCAGAATTGCAGGGTTAGTTGACCAAGAAGAAGACGCTCTATTTGATTTACAATACGATGGAATAAAAAATGACTTGCCACTTGAATTGGTTGAATGGTTACAAACACAAAGAGCAAGGACAAAATCTTTTATAGAAACAACGAAAATGTGTATGTTGCAACCAGTAAGAACAGCAGCAGGTTTAGGTAACCAGCCAAACAAATTGGTCAACAATACCACCGACAGTATGCATGCTCTTATAAAGGAGGAATTAATGGTTGACTAATACTTGGAATTTCCTTAACAAGGTAGCATTCAACTTCAACTCTCTTTCCTCCTTTTAAGGCAGATAAATTAAGTTTTACTGCATCTCTTGTGGCATACTCAGCTTCCACACTCAAAAATGCTCTTATTCCAAGTTTTTCACTCCTAGCTGGCTTCAATTTCAACTCATTCATTGTCCTCTCAGACTCAAAGGACTTCTGACTGCCAGAGTCAAACAAAACTCTGACCTTTCTCTCTCTCCTCTCATTAATAAGCACTAAAGCTGTCTGCAAAGCAATGCTGCTGCCAGAGTTGGCAGTGCCAACCCAAGATGTTGCGCCTGGACTGACGGTTGTGAGTGTGTTAGGGGAACTGTCATTAACCTGCAATGCAACTGACTCATTAGTCTTGCTAGGCTTACTATTAGCATTACTCAATGCGGATTTAATACTGCTATTACTGTGATATGCAGCCTAAGAAATATGTAACTTACAAATTGATACATGGTGTTTTCCCTTACAAGGTTTGCAAGGATTTTTAGATCTATAATCTACAACTCTATGACCAGGATTAAGACAAACAAAACATCGAGCATATTTCTTAATACAATCTTCAACACCTTTTACCTTCTGACAATCTTCAGACTGATGTCTTTCATCCAGACAAAACGCACACTTCTTAGGCCTGTTGTTCAAATTCAGCAGAGCACTAGCCGTCCCAACTTGTTGTTGTTGTTTCGTCACTCGACAGATCCTTGACTCGCTCCGTTACTTTGCCCGTCTCTCTGGCTTTAATTTCCTTTTCCAACCCATCTTTGAAATCTTGAATTGTCCATTCAAGTTGATCTTTGCAGAAAAGCGGATCATGTTCTATCTTATCAGCTCCGGTATCTTGTCTAACAACAATGGAACGACAACGCCATGCCCACTCCTACAGATATTAATCCCCTGTGGTGAATTTCAATCTCATCTACCATATGACGCAAACGGATGATGTTTCTTTCCCCAAACACAGGCTGTAAAGTTATCAATTCATTGATATGCGATCTTTGTATAACACTGGGCTTTGCGAAACGTTTTTTCAACAAATCAATGGCTATCGCATAAGATGATTCAGTTGTGGGAATCCCAGCAATCACTGATCGGGCAGAGTCATCAACGAACCCCCTTAGATATTTCAGTTTATCGACATCAGAAAGATCTTCATTAGTGTCTATCGCACTGCTAAAAGCATCCCAAAACTCTTGCCACTTGTGGGCTTTGCGTTAAATTTCTCAGTCTCGAGTTTCAGCAATTTAACTGATACTCCTCGAAAGTTTTTGCATATACTCACTGGAATCTCTCGTGTATTTCACAATCGCATCTTCGCCTTCCTCCATTTCAAACAGAGCGTCAAGAATCTCGTTGTTGATTTCTTTCATCGAATCTCTTATTTCTTTTAACTCAATTTTTATGGCCTCAAGTTGGAATTGCTCCACTTCTTGGACTTTGTCTGGCTGTCCACTGCAAATGTCATTCGCTTTCTTCATGGTCAGTGACACAGCTCTCTGATGAGTTGCTTGTTTCTTTTTCAGCCTTTCCAGGTTGCTCATTTTCTGCCTCTAATTTGACTATCCGGTTCGGTGGACCAGATGTGATGAATACCACTGAGGTATTCTCCAATGTTCTTATTTGAAGCAGACTCAATCTTTTCAGCAGCTCATCAGGTGTATTTGGAGCATTAAATTTCTTCTGATATTGTTGCTTTGCATTTTGCAATCCTTCCATCAGGAAAAACTTGTCTTTATATTCAAGGTCGTATGCTACCTCTTGAATTAATTTTTTCAGCCCCTCATGCTCCAAAGAGTTGTTTTCCTTCATCAACTTTTGGCGAAGCTCTGCTCGATACTCATTGTCCTCAAACTGCAGTTAACTTCCCATCATGCATATCTATATCACCATTCCATATTCCCCACCCTGACTCGAGTAGGGATTCTTTAATGTCAGTTGCATTTGTTTTTAACCAGAAGCTCCCCTCAGGATTTGCTGTCTTCAACTCACCCAATGCTTTGGCATGTAAAAATTACAAAGGTAACTGATAGATGTGCGAGTAAGGAAACTGAGAATGATAGTTAAATAAATGTTTTTGGTAAAAATATACATTTTCAGGTGTGTAAACTGTACTCGGAAAGCAAGAACATGTGTCCACAGAAGAATGTCAAAAGAGAGGCAGGCTGAAATCAAATTCAAATGTCCTTATAAAGAAGGAAGGGTGTAGCATAAGAATGATAATAGGTTTCTAGAAGAAATTCAACTTTACCTGCAACTCTGGATCTGTGGAGAATCCAATTCAAGTTGTGCCTCATTGTTTTGGTGCTGCCTTTTGCTTGTGCAGGCGATATTAGCTTTTGCATATTCAGGATCTTTCCACTTGTCTCTTGTCTCCGCACTCCACATTGGTCCACGAAAATGCTTCATGAAGCACCCACCCAAGTCAGCTTCCAAGGTGTCTGCTAATTTGTGTACAGACATCATATTACTTTAAATTCTATTTGTTACTGAAGCAGACCAAATGGCATCCTGATTACTGACAGAACATGTTTCCCTTTCTGCCTATTCTGCCTATCGATACATCGGGGCCATTTATAAACAAGTTTACTCTTGCCATTTTGCTGTAAATATTTCATGGCAGCTATAGAAACGGTCACATACTTGCTTGGAATACTCAAAATGCCATTGGACATAGCATGATTCAAAAAAGGCGGTAAAGAAGTTATTCCTTATTGTCTATTTTCTCAAAAAGACTGAGAACCAAATGTATTTTATCTAGTATTTTCCATCAACTTTTCTAACATCACCTGCTTGGTTTGTGGGCTAATTATCTGCAATTGTCATTCAAATCTTTCAAGGAACTGGCTATTTGTTAACAATTCTATTTTCCGTAATAAAGTTTCTGGTGATTTGAGATTGGCAGAAGTTGGAGTAACCAAAGGTGAAACACTATTGGAATTCAAATATTGATCCACACCAAGTACAAAGAAATCTTCTGCCTTATCTTTTGTGGGAAACTTTTTCCTAAGAAAGTTAACAACTCTTGACCTGATCAATACACCAGCAAAAGTGAAAATAGGTAAACTAAGAATGAACACAATGAAGTACAAAGCACAACTAAAAACAGTAAAAACAAAAATTAACTCCAGCTTGGCAGGACAATTAGAAACCTGAGAAATCCTTGAAGACAAAACGAAAACATCTACAAAAAGATTTGAAGAGAAAAAGTTCTAAGTATTAATCTACCTGTCCTGTGAGAGAGAAGCAAGAGAAGTCTACAAGTCTAGATTGAAAATCTCTCTATGGAAAGAATAACAAATACATGTGCGTAGATATGATTATTCGTACTTGTTTTTCTTAATTCTTATTGGTTAGTTTGATAAAATTGTATTCGGATTAAATGTACATCTATGTTGTAAAGGTGATTTTGAGTCAGAATTTGGTTAGAATTATGATAGAGCTGTGATCATAATTCAGTACTGTAGAGTCATCGAGAACAGGAAATACGTCTGCTGGATATAAACGAGTTTTCTGTGTTTAATGAGCAATTTTCTAAAGATGTTCTAGACTGGAATGATGTCAGAATTATGTGGCGGATATATTGAACATTTGCGAACATATTGGTATGACATCATTTAATATTGAACAATTCGTAGTGAGGAAAGCAACATCGCACAACCCATTACATGAGTTAAAAGAACATTATATATTTTTAGAAGAAACTGTGTTAATTGAATGTTATTTGAAGTTTCAGAAATGCAGAGAAACAACTGTTTTTCTTGCAATAAATATAAATATAACCATATAAACAATATATAGAGCATATACAACATACAAAATATTAAAATTCTGAGTTTTTCCTCTGCCACTTCTCTGCATCGCAGATCTCCTGCTCCCATTTCTTGATCAGCTTGATGTCCTCATCCTAGTCATGTTTCCCATTTTACAACCCGTCATACATTTGTTGGAATTTTATTCTATTTTTGTTGGTTTTGATCCAATTGATGAGTAAATGCTTTAGCAAGCATTTTTTGACTGGATAGCTAAGGGTGACCAGCTCTTTTGCCATTGTTGATGGTGCGTTTACTATCTTTGTCCATCAAAAAGATCGAATGATAAAACACAAGCTTAACGGGGCCTTGATGAGCAGCATTATCTGTCTACCAAGGGTCTCCCGTGTCCAAGAATTTCTCATACATGGAAAAGTCTTCAGCCACCTGTTCTGTAGCTCACCAAATGGCTGTTGCAACGAACATCCTACTCTTCCTTCTGAGAGTGGTGGTGTTAATTAGACGATAAGAATGATAAACATTGTTTAATCTTATTAGTTTTTAAAAAAATTGAATTTTGGAAAAAGAAATTTGTTGAATTGACTGAATTGTTCGAGTGTTCGCGTGGTTCGATTGTTCCTGTGGTCTGCATTATGTTCATTTAAACTCAGACTGAGCTCGATAGCCTTTCGAATCTGTGAGGGTTGGTGTTAATTAGACAATAAGAATGATGAACATTGTTTCATCTTATTTATTTATGTTGTTAACATTCTATATCTTGTAATATTGGGAGAGACATCGACCCACTACATCTTGGATTGGAACTGAACTTTCTTATGAATAAATTACAGGAACATTTACATACAACAGACAGGAACACTTTAGGGTACAAAGGTCACTAATACAAACACAGGTTGTTCACGTGATTGCAGGATACTACATATCGTACAACAGGATACTTAAATTAAAATGAGGGAAACATTTAATTTGTACTAACTACTTTCTTTGACTTTGTAAATCTAGAAAAATGAAGAAATATTAATTAGAAATTAATTTCAAAAGAATTGAAACAGGAGTTGGATAGGAGAATTAAGTCAAGAGTGGGATAGGAGAAGTGAGTCGAGAGTGGGGAATTGAAATTTAAGCCGGAAATTCAAATTAATTTACAAGCTAGTTCTAAATTTAAAGAATTAATTTACAATTATAAATATTAAAGAATAGTACTTACCGCGTTCACTCTCAGCTTGAACTAGATAATTTAGTTCTTTTGTTTGGAGGAGAATTTACCCCTGCAAAAGGGGAATCTCTGAGAATCCTCTTCACGTGTGGTGCGGCTTCTGAGGTCTGCACTGCCAATCTGATGCTGGGGAGGAGTTTTTGGTAGTGAAACTCCTGTAAATCTTTAGTAATTAATTATCTTGCCTAAGGGAATCTCTGAGAATCCTCTTGACGTGCGGTGCGACTTCTGAGGTCTGTGCTGCAAATCTACCGTTAGGGAGGAGAAAAGTTAATATTATATAACATAACATGAACTCATGCATCTCCCATGAAATACTTGCTTGCACTGTCGACGCTTCAAATAGTAAACATCATTCAACTCTGTTGTTAGGCAAATGGAGTAGTTGCTCTGAAATACTACCTCCTCTTGCTGCAGCCTGGTAATTGCCTGCAACCTGACAATTGCTCTTCTTGCTCCAATCATCTTTTCCTCAAGACGCACAACTAAACACAACATGCTGAAGTAGGCTGAAGCAAAGTAAAAGCAACGAACTCAATGGTTTTGAGAGTTTTTTCGAATAGCTTTCAAAAAGTCTTCGAAAAGTTCTAGAAAGATCTAACCAATCAGATTTTTGTACGTTATTCCTGCTTTGGGGCTTTCCCCTTTCATGGGGGACTTTCCCTTTTCCAAGAGACTTTCCATAAATGAAAGCAATGTTGGAGAAACGATTACGCTAGATCCATAAAAACCATTGTACTATAGTGCAACATGATGACGCCACTGATGACGTAATTGATAGTCGAACGCCCTTCTTTGGACTATTGAAAACGAGGTTGGAGAAACCAGAATGCTAGATCCATAAAAACTGTAGCACTATAGCGCAACCTGATGATGTCACTGATGACGTCACTGTGCTCGGACCCTCACTGTGATCAGAGCCTCACTTACTACCTACTATTGTGATGGAGGGGCCCCTACCAGTTGTCTGTGAAGAAGGAACATTGGACTCAAGAATTTGTTCTACAGGATTCTTCACATGTTGCAACTGAAAGAAAGAAAACTGTGACTGTTGCAACTACATTAGAGCAAGCTAAAGAAGGCCTTTCCCAGCAGATATAGCTATTCATAGAGTCTCTGCTTGGGTTCTATGCTTTATTAGAAACTTTAAGAAGGATAAGACAGATGGTGAGATGAATGCCCAGGAGATTAATGAAGCTGAACATTTTTAGATAATAGAAGCTCAGAGTAATTTAAGAAATGAACCTATGTACAAACTCCAGCTGATATGCTTATCTCATTGCTTGTTTAGCTAAGAATGCATATTTGTCCTAGAGCTCTTTATATTCTGTGTTTTCTCACAATTTTTTTGAAGAAGCATTTTAAAAATATTTCAGAAGCAAATGTATTTTCTTTTATCAGTTGAGTTAACATTTTGGCCGTCAAAAATTGTTTGAATCTTAATGGGATATCCATCATATATTTTATTGTCCCAGAATTTTGCACATTCTCTTGTTGCATTGTCCAGAACACTCAGCCAGCCCATGTCATTTTTAGCATCAGAAACTTTTCCATCTAAAGTGTCTGGTGATGTGACTCTGACAATCTTTCTTATTAGGTGTGCCCAGCTTCTCTCCATTGGGTTAAATCTAGAAGGACCTGGGCATAACACCCAATAGTCAGCGAATCCAGACATAAAATTCATGACACTTTTAACGGACCGGTCTGGACCACCATCTGCAATAGCCACCACATCTCTGATTTCTTTTACCTTTCTTTTTTTTGCAAATATTTTCGTGAGATGATTAATGTGCATCAGATTTGTGCTTTCAATTGCACATGATGGATATAACTGGACAAGAAGAGGACCGTAACTAGACTATTTGATTTTCTTACGCTGCAGCTTGTCATAACAAAACAAGTAATTTGGTGAAATCTTTAGCAAATTTGACTCTTCAGACATTGACCATCTTCTAGGCTGTATATTGTGTATTTTTCGTGATGGCAAAGACTGACTTCTCACAGGTTTGTTTGGCAGTTTCAAGTACGCAGCAGGAACAAGTTTACAGTTTTGACTAGGAAAGTCAAGATCATTATAATTTGGTTTATAATATTTTAAGTAGAATGTGTGTATCTGGCTACTGCGACTTGTAGCAGGAATACCAACTTCTACTTTGTTCTTGTTGTCCACAGACAAGGCAAGCGTATTCTCCTGTCATAAGTGGATCCATTTTGTTGACGAGATTCACTCGGGAGGAGCTAAAATGGAAGTTCTTGTGAGTTTCTGTTTTAGTTGTGTTTCATATAGGAGTGACACAGGCGTCTATAATGCCTTTCAATCGTTTGCTGTTCTTGGTTTTTGCTTTGCGGTTTCATAAGACAATGATTTGTATCATTGCTAATGTCCAGTCAAACAGTTTTTTTGACATGGCTGCATGTATCATCCAGGGAAACTCTGTTCATGTACATACAACTTGCTCATCACCTCAAATGAGTTAAAATCATTAATTTATATTGAGAGAATTTTCAGAAAAACAATGAATTTGTTGTTTTTTGTGCTTAGAAATTTTGGTCAAATTGATTTACATGATTACCTTAATTGAGTATTTCTTCATCCAATTCTTTGCTCTTCTCAAAATCTTCATACTCAATGAATCAACGTCAAAAATCCAATCAAGATCGCTATCGTTATCACTGCTGTGTATTACGACAGCTTCCATGATGTTTCAAATTGTTGATAAATTTCAAATTCTATAATTTCTCATTACTTTTTTTTATATCAATAAAATAGAAGAATACAATACAATATTCTGTGCCGCCCAGAGCAGAAATAGATATGACGTCATCTTGTTCTGGCTATGGATGGCACTTAACAATTTCTTTAATAATCTCACAAGTTGAAAAATGACAATAAACAACAACAAAGACGGACAAAAACACAAAAGAATATAATAGGTCACTGATTGTTCGGTTGCTTAAGCTATTCATATAGGAAGACCCTGCAATCCAATCATACACGAGGACACAGAGCCGCAACCCAACCCCCGAGCATCACAAATCAGACACCGCCCTAAGGACCCGAATGAGTGGTGTCCAGACCCCAAAGGGGCCACAGGCACCACAGGACCAGGAATCCACCAAGAAAGGCCCCCAGGCCACGCCCAACCGGCGGAAGCCTGGTAATGAAGAAAGCAGCCCCACGCCCAGGGGTACCATAAGTTCACAAGGTCGCCGGTGACTCTTTTAATGAAGCCTGTTTGTTGCTTTGATATTTGCTATGGATGCCGCTAAAACTATTCTGTTGTCACTAAACTATTCTTTGAATTTCCGGCTGCCATAAAGAAGCAAATTTAGAATTTAGTTTACCATTACACCAATGGTGGTTCAAGTTTAGTAACAACGGAATTCAAAACCAGAGACATTCACTACCATCGACAAGGGTTGCCTTGATGGATTTGGCAGCCAAGCAAAGCAGAGTTTCCACTTGAATCACAGCTGTCCAATAATATGCACATATAACATAAAGCTCTGGTGCACATTTTAGGAAAAAAATTAATGAATATAATTGCTTGATCAAAAAAGATAGCAGCCAATTAGAAATTCATTTTAAAACATGGACAAATGTCGACTGGGAGGGTACAGTTGTTGGAACAAAATACAAATCTCTCTTGCAAGATCAATCATATGCTTTCCAGAAAAATCAGGATTGTCTAAGGTTTCAGCACTCTTGTTTAAATACCATTCAAATGGCTTCTCGACTCTAAAACTGTTGATGATGCTTTTTGTTTTCAAAGTGTTGTGTCTGGAGGAAGAAGCACGCACAATGCTTCCAAACTGAATTGTTTAAAGCTCCTTTCAATCCTCGGAAAACTGCCCTGGAAAATTTTAGAATTCACTTGTCTCGATCCCTGACTCACTCAACAGCAGCTGTAGAATTCGGCTTACCAATGGCAAGCAAGGTCCATAGTACTGATGTTCATATTGATAGCTCAATTGTTAAAATTTTAGTTATCTCTGGGCTTCCAATTGTTTCACTGCGAGGTCATAGGGGTGCCTCTTCTCAATTGCAAGAAGTTAAGAACAATACTTGTAAGAAGTAAAGAACAATACTTCTCTGACCATTATAATCTCTGACCATTCATGCTAAATCTGCCACATACATGTAGAAAACGACACAAAATGAGCAATGAATATAGGCAGTCTATGATCACTGGAAAGATTGTCTTTGAAATCAAAGTCTTCTATGTTCTTGCTAAAGAGACCACAAACATTAGCAAAGAATTGTTTTTCGATAGATAAATAAAAAACTTGTTTTAAAGTGCCCATGAACTCATGTAACAATAATAAGTATTTTCGTAATTTGAATATGCAGAATCCGAAAAATAGGGCTAAATCACCATCTGAATCACTGATAACCCAAAAAAACCCTATCAGAAAACCCCCAAAACGCATTAAAATACACCCTCCCAGTACTGAATTTCCTCCACAATACTGCACAGACATTCTTGAGGGTGATTTTGTGTAAGGGTTATCATTTCTGTCAGTATAAAGAAATACAACTTGGGAACTTAATGTGTGAAGACTAGCAAAATACAAAGAAAACAAAACTAGGGAAAATTATTTATTTTTTGTTTTTTGGGCAAAACTGAACATTTTTGTACCTTCTCATAGGCTGTTTGCATTTTTTGGAATTTTCGCGTTCCGCGTTATTGACCTGGCCCTTATTTTCTAAGCTTTGTCAGGTGCAGCCTGGTAAAAAAATTATATTAGATGTCCTTTCACAACTGGCAATTGCTAATGTATTTAATGAGGTAATCAGAATGTTACCTGGCACTTCAGCTGTGGGTGCCACATTTTCTACAACCAACCAATTTTTGTCAAAAAGTGTGTTTTCTTTCTAAGGACACGCAAAGTTCAAAGTACAGGGTCAGAATCACATGCAGCAATTCAGAGTTCAAAAAAGAAATAAAATAACGAATTGATTGTCTTCAACAGAAATCTTTCTTCATTCATCATTCAATTCCTTATTTTAATTCAGTTGTGGCGAAATTAGCGCAACTTATCCAACTTTATTGTAGAAAATATAACTCGAAGCTCTCATGTTTATAAATCGTTTATTTTAACCGTAGCATTAATTTTGCCTAGACCAGTTGTTAGCTTAACCTCGCTTTCATATTTAGAACAATCTCGTTATCACTAGAACATTCTAGAAAATGACGTAATGTTCCCTAAGTGTAAGTTTTACGTAATTATCTGTTTACGTAATGCCCTTTCATATATGTTTATAGATTACGTAGTTAAAAGTACTAATTTTAGATATCTAAAACTTTCCGCCTTCCGCTAAAACAGTATATATACTAGAGCGAATGTTGTACAGTTAGTGATAACTAGAGTTAAGAATATTCAGTTACAAGAGTTATTTTGACTAAACATGAGTATCTTTGTGAGTCAATCTAGCAATCTAGGGTGAGTTATTTGTTGCGGAGGAAGCATATTCCCGACAAAGTGGCACCCCAGATGGGAGAAAATGTGGAAACAATTGAACAGCTGAAGAAGAAACTAAATGGAGCATTCA
This sequence comes from Chrysaora quinquecirrha, assembly GCA_014526335.1. NCBI lineage: Eukaryota > Metazoa > Cnidaria > Scyphozoa > Semaeostomeae > Pelagiidae > Chrysaora > Chrysaora quinquecirrha. Next base: position 781,627 of record JACTAT010000049.1, on the reverse strand, counting down.
ACTCTACAGCTTACTAGAGATGAAATGGAAACAACACCAAAGAAGAGAAACACGAGAGGGCTGAAGAGACTGCTAGCGATATTTGAAGAACAGATTCATGAAATACATAAGCTGAAGGTCAAAGTATTGCTAGCCTATATGGAAGAAGAAAAGGACCTTGGGGAAGTTCGTGAATGGACCAGGAGTGTCGAGGAGAAGCTGGAAGACTTCGAACCAGTGGTCGAAGAGCTCGAAGAGAAAATCAAGGAGCTACAGGGGAAAGAGATAATATTAGCTACGACGATACGACAACGTCACCATGAGGAAGAAATCAAACATGAGAGAGAAATGCTGCAACTGAAACAAGAATTTCAGAAGAAAAACTTAATACCGGGACAAAAACCAGAGTCAAGCATGGGGACAAGTGCAAAACTACCTAAATTGGTGATAAAGAAATTCCAGGGAACGTATATCAATTGGCAAAGATTTTGCAATAAATTTGAAGTGGAAATTGATCGTGCAGATATCAGGAGCTGCTGGCACAATCCGTCCGAGTGATGATCGATGGCCTTCCATTTTCAACTGAAGGATACGAGAGAGCAAAACAGATCCTGAAGACAAAGTACGGGAAATCAACAGAAGTTGCTAACGCTCATATTCAGAATCTGATCAAACTAGCAACAGTCCATGGGACTTATCAAGCAAAGGTGCATGAATTCTATAACAAACTGGTGACCAGCGTTCAAGCGCTTGAGACTCTTAGGAAACTACAAGATGTAAAAGGCTACGTGAGGCTCACATTGGACAAACTGCCTGGCATACGAGCAGACCTGGTGCGCTTAGATGACGAATGGCAAGATTGGAAGTTCACTCAGCTTGTGGAGGCCGTAAGAAAATGGTGTGAAAGAAACCCGATTGCCCAAGACATCAATACAAACGAGAGAGACGGTAGGCCACAGCAAAGACGAGACAGAGACAACAAGACTGGAAGTTGAGAAGCTGCGTCTACTGTGATTCAACCAAGCATAAATCAGTTGATTGTAACAAGATCACAAGTGTTGCAGAAATGAAGAAGCAGCTGAGCTTAAGGGGAAAGTCCCCACTAATCCTCTTATCTGCTTGGCTAGAACTTTCTCAGAAGCAGGGAAAGTTCCTAATAATCCCCTAATCTGATTGGTTAGAAGGAAAATAAAGTCATGGGGAAGTCCCTCCCAAAAAGGGAAAGTCCCTAATAGTCCTGCGATCTGATTGGTTAGTCACATCAGGATGGTGTAATAATTTACGAGAAAATATTCAGTTCAAATTCTTTTTAGGCATTTTCAGGCTCGGTTTCGACTTTTCGGGGTCCATGGGGTGATTAGCGATTGTAAAGAAAGCCAACAACAATTCTGGGTGATAATGAAGCATCCATAAATGGGTGATCATGAAGCATCCATAAGCGCTATAGTGCGCCTATTTTTATGGATCTATCGTGGTGGTTTCTCCAACCTGAGAGTAACACACCCTAAAGATTACAAAACTTAGCTATTCTACAATAATATTAATTTATATAACAATTTACACTCTTTTTGTATAAGCATTAGGAAATTTTGATCAAGGCTGTCTGTTCTTAATAAGTTTTTGCCGTTTTTGAACCTGAAATGTTCTTAATCTGTTCTTAACTCCAGGGTTCAGCGCAGACATCTACATTTTCAGTGAATTTCTGGAGTGATACTAGGTTTGTGTAAAACTGCAGCATACTTGTCCATTTCTTTATTTGCTTGCTTTTTACGTTCAGTTGCAGACTGTCTTACATGCATATTTAGCTGATATTCTAAGGGCTTATGAAAGGTCCAGCCTCAGCTTGTTCTCATTTTTTTATTAAAATCTGGGCCAAACCAAGGCCCGTGTTCTTCCTACAAATTTGGTCTTATAAAAAAAGAGTGTATATATATATAACAATTCCATTATTTCTTAAAGTGGCCAATTTCTTTCCAAAAATCTAAAAATTCCAAAAACATTACCATAAATCGAGTTTCTTGGGAGGGACTGTGTGAAATAGAGTTTTCTAATGTTAAAGGAAAATAAAATTGGTTCTAAATTAAAATGTCTAATGTAAATTTTAGTGCAAAGCTCTTTTTCTACAGTTCCACCCTTATGAAAAATACGGTTTATGTTGTGTCTCTGGCATATCCCAGAGACCAATCTTTCAGTGTCTCAACAATAAAATTTATTGTAAAGGCAAGGAACATAATCCAGGCCGTGTAGATTGTTCCTTGCCCAAGAAAACCGGAACCTTTCTTTGGCATTTATATCTGCCGATTCTTTACAAGGAATTAAATCATATTCTTAAATTTGATTGTACCCATTGAATGTTTGGCGAGGGCAAATCTAAAATGAACAAGTAGAACAAAAATTAAATTCGGAGCTAGATAGTGACTTGCTGGTTAAATTCCGAAGAAACAAAGGTGAAGGAGAAAAAAATAAGCTTAGTAGCTACTTACTTTCTGAATGCATTTATGTCCATCCTGATGATAAATGTATTCTAAATCGATCACGGCACTGCTCTGCTCTTTGAATTTATGAAGTTCTCGATTCATGAAGCACAAAACTTCTGGGCAATCTTCGAACACATTTATGTTGGTCATGTTGGTTGCTTGGTATAGTTGGTAAAAAGTAAAACGATGTTGAATGAAAATATATGCACAGATTATTATCAGATTTTATGTTTAAGGTTTAAAGATTATTATTCCTGTCTGTAAGGAAAAAGGATTTTATTTCCGTTTTGATGATTGACCAAAATTGCTAAATGATTTGAAAAAGATAAAAAAACGAGTACCATTTCTGCTCAGTTTAGATCAGACTGGAGCTTATTGGGTTGGTAATAAGATAAACGAAGTTAAATGGGAAAATCTGAAATATGAACAGACGATTAGCAGATTTTAAAAATAGAATAAAACAATGTTGAATGAGAATATAAACAGATTATTATGAGATTCTAAACAAGGGTAAAAGCTTATTAATGAAGTCAGTCGTGTGCAAATTACAAAATATAGACTTTCATTCAGTTCAGATTATGGGCTTATGGGCTTATTGGATTGGTTATGGATAGATGATGTTGAATGAGAATATAAACAGAGTATTATTAGATTTTATTGATATAAGGTTAGAAGCTTGTTAACAATGTCAGACATGTGCAAATTACAAAATATAGACTTTCATTCAGTTCAAATTATGGGTGGGCTTATTGGGTTGGTTATAGGATAAACGATGTTGAATGAGAATAGCGTGAATGTGTGCAGATTATTAGTAGATTTTGTTTATATAACGTAAAATTTATTATTCTTGTCAGTCATGTGCAAATTACGAAATATAGAATTTCATTTCCTTTTTTGATTATTGACCAAAATTGGTAAATGATTCAGAAAAACGAATATTATTTCTGCTGAGTTCAGTTCAGATTAGATGGGCTTGTTCAAGAGCAGCCAAAAACTTTGTGTCTGCTAACCAAATATGGCAGGCAATATTAAGATCTTATTTGAGAATGTCCAGTCATTTCTATCAAGGAGTTGTGAAAAATGGCTGGAAAAATGTTCAAGGTGGTTGAGGAGAGAGAAGTAGGCTTTCAAGATACATTCGTTGAAGCACAGCAATGCAGATAGTTTTTAATATTAGCATCGTTAGGAGAGAGAGATGCTTTAGACGAGATGTTAGTAGGTTGCAAGCTGGGCGCCATTGCACAGTGACGTCATCAGTGACATCATCAGGTCGCACTATAGTGTGAAGGTTTTTATGGATCTAGTATGTTGATTTCTCATACCACGTCATCAGTGACGTCATCAGTGACGTCATCATCAGTGAAGTCATCAGTGACGTTATCATCAGTGACGTCATCATGTCGCGCTGTAGGGCGATGGTTTTTAATCTAACACGATGGTTTCCCCAACCTTGTTTTCAAGAGTTCTTACAATGCAGCACACTTGTCTGACACCGCTAGCCTCGTTTCTGATTTAACAACCTTTGCAATCGGTTTGGCTCTAGAAGTTTCCAGAAGAAGGGAAAGTCTCTATAAAAGAGATGATAAGAAACGTTAAGTTAATAGATTAAAATGGGTGCTGGTTCAAGTTCAGCAGCTGCTTATTCGATGTTTTGCATAGACCATTGAGCTGAAAAAGAAAAAGAACGTTTATTAAATGCTATGCGCATAAAAGGGAAGAAAGCAAGTGTATTTCGAAATATAAGTGGTTTTGGTAAATGAAAAGGAGTGTATAAAAATAGAAAAAGACCTAAGAAAAAAGTAACTAGTAAGAGAAAAAGATTTAGTAAAAGAAAACATTAAGATTATTTGGTTTGACTCTAGAAGTTTCCAGAATGTTCCAGAAAAAGGGAACGTCCCTAAGAATCCTGCAATCTGATTGGCTAGAACTTTCTAGAAGTTTCTAGAAAGTTCCAGAATGCTCCAGAAGATTCTAGAAACGAGAAATCCTCTTATCTGATTGGTTTATACTCAAAACCGGTCTAAACTGGTTTGTTATGGATTTCATCATGATGGTGTAATAATTCGAACGCGACGTTCAAATCATCTATATAAATCGAAGCGTAAAGCAAAATCAGCCCGGTTAGAAATTAATCATGAAGAGGTCACATGAAGAAGAAAGCTAGTAATAGTAAATAATAGTAAGCGAAGAAAAATTGCTTGCGATGTATGTGGGAAATTGTTTGACAGAATTGTAAATCTCGCATGACATAGGCGAACAGCACATGATATACAACCCTCAACAGCAGAACAAAATAAATTAATCAGTGAAGGTAAGAACATGAACAAGATGGATAAGAAAGCATTCAGAATATATACCGAAGAAGAAGATATCAAAGACTGGGCAAGAATCACACAACATACTGTTCGAGAAATTAAAGAAGAATTGCCAGGCCACAAGCAGGGGATAAAGTATTATATCACTATCGATGTCAAATTTAAAAATTATGGTGATAAACCTATGGTTACAGAACCACCACCCACATTCAGAACCACCGTGCAGGCGTTGTTAAGATCAGAGTATGATTATGTTGAAGATCACATAGTTGAAGCTATCAACACACTATGAGATAAGGTTGATGAGTACTCGGAGAATGGAAGTGGTTGGATATTTGCAAAGTTTACCCAACTGCAAGTGAAGATGTTTGATTATGATGCAATTTGTGGTGGGAAGTATTTACAACTACCTACATACATCAAAAACAAGCAAGCCGTCATCAATGTACAGAATGAAGACGATAAATGCTTCATCTGGGCAATTCTATCTGCTCTACATCCACCAGCAAAAGATCCACAGAGGGTTACAAAGTATCGTCAATACTTGGATGAACTTAACTGTGAAGGATTGACATAGCCAGTAAATGCATCTCATAAAAAGATGATTTATACATTTGAAAAAAACAACAACATTCCAATCAACATCTATATGGATAAAGATTGTTCAATTGTACCAGTAAGAATAACTGAAGATAAACGTGAAAAACATGTGCATTTGCTATTGATATTCAATGACGATGGTGAGAGTCACTATTGCTAGATAAAGGACTTGAGTCGTTTTTTTGCAGGTCGAGATGGTCACAAACATCACGGAAAATGTTTTATCTGTCCTTTATGCTGTTCGGGGTGTACAACTCAAGAAAATTTGGAAAAGCATGAAAAGCTATGTCAGACCCTTCAAGCTGTTGAATATCCTCAAGATACAGAATTAAAGTTTGAACATTTGAAACATCAGAGCTGGCTGCCATTTATCATCTATGCAGATACTGAATCCTTTCTGGAAAGCTCAAACAGAAGAGCTGCTTATCAAGAACACAAGCCGATCAGTTTTTGTATTTATGTTAAGTGCATCAATGATAGATAGCAACAAACGTTGGAATGCTGTACTGGTGAAGACTGCATGGAGGTGTTGATGAATGGACTGGATGAATTGAATGAGGAAATCCGAGCAGTGTTCAAGAAAACCATGCCAATGATTAGACTAACACCTGAAGAAAACGCAAGACATAATATGGCTACACACTGCTATTGCTGCAAGCAGTTATTTGAAGACAAGGATAGAAAGAAAGTCAAAGATCATTGTCACATTACTGGGAAATACAGAGGACCGGCTTGCAAGTATTGCAACTTTAATCATCTGAATATAATAGCAAACACTCACACGATCCCGATCGTCTTCTACAATCTTAAAGGGTATGACATGCACCATGTCCTGAAGAATTTGAAAGGCAGAAATACAAAGATCATTGCCAATTTGAAAGAAAAGATCATGACTGCACAGATTGGTTCTCATACTGACGTGAATGAAGATGGTAAGGAAAGAAATATTCATGGGATCAAATACATTGACTCCTTTGCATTTCTAAGTACAAGTTTAGCAACACTAGCCGGCAACCTACTGAAAGAACAATTTGTCTCTGTGAAAGGCTACCTACATGATGAGATTACTCAAAAACAGTATCCTGATGTACCGAGAAATGAACAGGAAAGAGTTGCAGAATTGAAAAGAGAACGCCAAGGAATGTTTGAATCTGGTGTAGCATGTAAAAACCCGCTAAAAGATGAAGATGTTCTAGATTATAGAAATTGGAAAATACCATCAAAGAGAGATTTGACAGATGCTGAAGCTGAAGAAGTTGTGACAGCATTGAGTTGCTGACAAGAAAAGGTGTTTATCCCTACCATTGGATGGATAGTGCAGCGAAAATGGAAGAAACATCTCTACCACCGAAAGAAGCATTTTACAACAAACTCAATGATTCTGACATCAGTGATGAAGATTATGAACATGCTCAACAGGTTTGGCAATTCTTCAACTGTCAGACTTTTCAAAATTATCATGAACTGTACTTGAAAACCGATATGTTGCTGTTGACTGATATATTCGAATCGTTCAGAGCACAGAGTCTGGAATTCTACAGACTCGATCCTGCACATTATCTAACTGCTGCTTCGCTGGCCTGGGATGCAATGCTGAAGATGACTGGTGTGAAGCTGGAATTTTTACCTGAAGAAAAGAAGGAAATTCTACTTATGATTGAAGATGGCATCCGTGGTGGTGTCTAGATAGCAGTGAAATGGCATGCTAAATCAACAGAAAACAACACGCTGATGTATCTGGATGCAAACAATTACTATGGATGGGCAATGTCACAACCAATGCCGTATGGTGGTTTCAAGCAGTTTACACAAGAAGAAATCAGAAATACAGACATCCAATGGGAGGACGATGGAAAATGTTACAAATCATAGACATTTTGAAATCTGTACTGATGGAGAAGTCTTGAGAAAATGGGTAAGAAATCCAAATTTTTATGGAGTAATTGAAATCAATGAGACACGCTTTTGGTTGAGAAAAAGTTGAGGAAAGTTATACTCAATAAACCAATCTATATTGGTTTCAGCATATTGGATATTAGGAAAACATTGATGTATGATTTCCACTACAACTTTGCAAAGCCAAACCTTCCAAATGTTGAGCTATGCTACATGGATACTGACAGTTTCATCTACGACATACCCATGTTTAAAGATCAAGTTGATAAAGTATTGAAAGATCACGAAGATGGATTCCATTTCAGCAATTATGATAAAGAACATCCATATTACTCTACAAGAAACAAGAAAGTTATCAGGAAAATGAATGACGAGCTTGGTGGTGTGGGAATGAAAGAATTTGTTGGATTGAGATCAAAGATGTATAGCTGTCAAATCGATGATGAAAATACAATCAAAAGAGCAAAAGGAATCAAAAAGTATGTTGTGAAGAAGCAAATGAAGCATGAAGATTATGTGAAATGTTTGATGCAAATGAGAGTTGATGCACACACTCAACGCAACATTGAATCACACTGTCACACCATATACACTACGGAAAGAAAAAAGACATCGCTGTATCCCTTTGACAATAAAAGATACATTCTCTATAATGGATTTAACATGTTGCCGTATGGGCATTATTTGCTAGAAAGACGCTGTGAAGAAGAAAACATTGATTGAACTATTTTAACAAATTGTATTAACATTTTTCTAAACTGTTGTAACAATATTCTAAACTGTTTTAACATTATTCTAAACTGTGTTAACAAACTATTATAACAAACTGATTAACAAACTGTTTTAACATTATTTTAAATTATATCTTCATTTAACATAGTCGTAAACAAATAAATCGTTATCTAACTTGTTCTGAATGTTGAAATATTTATTAACCATTGAGTTCATTGAAACGTTTTTTGTTCTATTAATTAGAAAGAATATACAATGTTGTCCACATGTAGCAGTCTCATAGGACTGAACTTGAACCTTATTATAAGCGAGCTTGAAGGGACTAATAAAGTCTAGAAATTCTTTCAACATAGGAGGTTCACCAAACGAATCATACAAATCCAATCCACCATCATCAGCAATATAGATAGCTACCCAGTAGGTTCCTTTACCAGTAACATTATCTTCATTGAAAATAAATGAACAAGGTAGAGAATGAATGTCTATGTTTTTGATTTCATCTTTCACCATGGAAATGAGGTAGCTTTTCACATTTTACAAGTAAGTTATTAATCGTTATATCATCCATAATTACTAATCTCGAATGACGTTTTTATGACTATCAATTTGAATGACCCTATCAAATTCACGTAAAATTACAATATTCATCAAACTGTCAACAGCGTTTGCAAAATTTATACTTATTCTCAGATTACCCTCTCTTTTAAGCAAATATTGCTCATCTGCACAGTTTCCTTTGTGTAAAATCAAAACCATAGATTGCCGATCCTTGTTTGAATCTATCATAATCAATTAGGCTAGGTGAATTATTCAAACTGGTCACCAAGCGACTGTAGGCATCAAAGTAATCATCATCATCATAATTCAATCTTGGAGGTGGGGTAATTTCTTGATTGTCAACAGTCATTTGAATTGCAGAAACAGAAACATGTTCAAACTCAAACGGATTTCCTTCATCCGCTCCATTGAATGATGCATTATCAACCAGCGCAAAAAACAATCTGTTTGGAATCTTTCCGTTGAACACATTATCTTGAACCCAGCTGGTTGTTGCGGTATTGATTAAGTAGCTTGTCATGCGAGGTTGAAAGACTGGGTAAATTGCATTAGTTTTCATAAGCGTTCTTTCAATTCCTTTCAATACATCATCTTTAACATGTATGTGACGAAGCACCAGTTTTACTTCGGAAATGTACAGACATGAAGTGTTTCCAGTCTTCCTCATCAAACAAAACACATTGCTGTTTGGACTCAATCGCCATTGAATTCGAACGCCGGGCAACAAGTATTTGCTTTGATTGCAAATATTTACATGAGGTTTTGTCAACACTTTAACCTTTTCACTATATATACAGCTGATATATTTACATACTATTGTATGGAAGATGCGATATGAACTTATTGAAGCACAGATCTTAAATAACACTATGGTATGATTTAATATTAGATTGAAATGTTAGTAACATGAGAACCGGCTTTGTGAATTTTTCTCTTCTTTCGTCTACGTTTTCTGGTTGTTTTCCTACCACCATTGAGTCGCTTTCTAAGCTTTCTTCTCAACATCTAAACCAGTTGCAGCTATGGCACCACCTTTGGCAGCTGCTTTTGCGCCTTTTAATGCGAATTTTTTTACGGCTTGTTTGCTAATATTTCTAGCCAATGCTCTTCCTCCTTGCTCAATTGCTTGTCTAACTGCTGCTAGTGCTACTGCGGACCCCATCTTTCTAGAATTTTCTAATGCTGTCTTCCTTTCATAGCCACCTCTGATCAACTCGGTTGCTTCCTGACCGCCATCATTTTTTAACATATCATCAAAAATCATTGAAGCAATAATAGTTCCTGCTAGTGACGCCATTATTTGAAATCAGATTTTTTAGCATACGCAAATTTATTCAGCGTTCTCTTTGGTACCCCAGCAGCTCTCCAGACTTCTCTAGGGATAAATTGTAAATGTTTGTCTTTTTTCCACCCCTTTTTCCTAATTCCCGTTGCAAGCCTGATTATGGTGTAATGCCAATCGCTGTTTTAACGATCCAATTTTGAAGGTTTTTAAAAAGACCTTTACCTCTAATTCTCTTTATACGCTGTTTCTTTCTACCCTGTCTCTTAGGCTTACCCATCTTTAATTACTAGGTGCATGCATTGTATTTATAAGAGATTTGAGATGAAAGATATTTGTAAGTCATCAACTTCATTAATTGAATAAAAACATTTCAACAACAATTCATTAATGTGAAACAATATACAAGATAGAACAATCAGAGTCAATAACTAAGGGTTATATAACTGATTTCTTCTTTGAATGATGTAAACAGAAAGCGTTCAGATGGTGGGTTAACTCTAATCATTATTCGTCCTGGGAAATTCCTCGACATTCTACCCATCATTTCTTTAAATTCAATCATACGAATTAAAAATCCAACGTTCTCGTTACTTTCATATGCAAACCTTATTATTCTCTCCATAAAAGGATTGCCCTCTTCTTCTAGCGAATTATAAGGTCGTTGAACGAATGCATCCTCGAATGCATCAACGAATGCTCTCTTTAGAAATATCATCATCATCCAGACTATCTTCACTACCATAATCAGCGACAAGCCCATAACCATCAGTACCACTGATACCTACATCATCCTCGTTGACAGTGTTGAATGCCCTGTCTGTTATCTCTTGAAGCGCTGTTTGCACCATTACATCACGCACCATTGTAGGTCGTGCTAATGCAGATTCTGTAGGTCATGCTAACGCAGATTCTGAAGGTTGTAATACCACAGATTCTGAAGATTGCATTGGTGTTTGAGCAGCAATATAAAAATAAAGAGAATATTTATATGATAAGATCTTTCCAGTCTAGCAAGTCTATTTAAATGAGTATAAATTATGCTTTTACAAATTACCTCTAGTATAACAGCATTGTATGGTATGAGTCTGCATAACGGGCATGAATTCATTCTTAAACGCCATCTGAAATAAAAAAGAAAGAAATAAATACTTGCAATAATTAGTTAAGCGAATGTTTGAAATAATTATTATAGGCCTAAGTGAATGCTTGAAACAACTTACTGGTTTATGCATCTCAGATGAAAAAATTGCTCACACTGTCGGCACCTCGAGTAGTAAGCATCATCCAACTCATTTGTTAGACAAATGGAGCAGTTGTTCTGAAATACTGATCATTGGCTGCAAGCTGACAATTGCTCTTCTTGCTCCAATCATCTTTTCTCTAAGACGCACAACTAAACACACAACAGACTGAAGTAGGCTGAAGCAAAATAAAAACAACAAACTCAATGGTTTTGAGGGTTTCTAGAAGCCTTCGAAGAAGCCATGGAAACAAGAGTTTTAACCAATCAAATCGCTGTAAGTTTGAAACATAACCAGCCAACCAATCAGATCTAGCCTTCTTCAGAACTTTCTAGAACTTTTCAAAGTCTTTTTGAAGAAACCTTGGAAATAAAAGTTTTAACCAATCAAATCGCTGTAAGTTTGAAACATAACCAACCAGGCAATCAGATCTAGCCTTCTTCAGAAAGTCATTCGATTGCGACGCGTCACATGACGAGGATTTTATCGCGGGAAAAAATAAAATTGGCGTCACGTCAGCAAAGCTAAACACTCAATGTAGTTTTCTTATCATTTTAACTTATAATAACTATTTCTTGCTTATTTAAGGATGTTTCATTTTTATTTGTTTGGTCATAACTTATTCTAAAAGCCATGAAACTTATGAAGTTTCGAGACCCGGCCGAGCCTAGAATCTCTTACTTCAATTCTTTGTTTCAATTCTTACTTTTTTCTCAGAAAAGTGTTAGAAATGTAGTTTTCTTATCATTTTAGCTTATAATAACTATTTCTTGCTTATTTAAGGATGTTTCATTTTTATTTGTTTTGACCATAACTTATTCTAAAGACTATGAAACTTTACGAAGTTTCAAGATTCAGTTGGGCCTAGAATCTCTCACTTCAAATTCTTCTTTCTATTCTTTCAACTAAATTTCTAATTCTTTATTTTTTAGTTGTCCATAGAAGAAAGTTCAGGTATGTAATTTTTATTTTTATTTTTGTAATTTTTGGTTTTTGTATAGTTTTATGTGAATATAATCCAGACCACATAAACACTCGAACCACTCAGTCCGCTTGGACCCTAAGAATTTTTCAATTTTATAAAACTAATAAGATTAATTCATCATTTTTATCGTCTAATTAACACTGCCCCTCTCAGACTTGAAAGGCTAGAATGCACTGGCCAATGTTATGAGAGACAGTGTTGAGCTCCCATGCAGCGTAGGCCATTCGTTGCAACAGTCCTTTGGTGAGCTTCAGAACAGTTGGCTGAAGACTTTTCCATGTATGAGAAATTCTTGGACACGGGAGATCCTTGATAGATAGATAATGCTGCTCATCAAGGCCCTGTTAAGTTTTATTATTCAATCTGTTTGATGAAGTAGGATAGTAAACACGCTTTGAACCACACTATCAATTTCAAACAATTTTTACTATCTTTTATTCTACCTTATTATTCTAGAATGTCAAGTAAAGCTCTCATGGATGTGGAATACATTCAAACAACTCGAAAGAAACAATGTATAAGAAAGCTAGCAATCCTGTTAGATGATGGTGTAACATCCTTTGTGCGGGAGTATATCCCATGTACTCTGTTTGAGGATATTGAAGACAAGTGGCGCCGTACGTATAATTGGTGTTTTCATAACATTCATGGATTAAGATATGAGCCAACTGGACCAGCATTTAAATGCCGAGATTCAATACAAATAATTATGGATATCGTGGAGTGGAATAATATCGGACTAGTATACTACAAAGGTGGCAATATAGAAAGAGAAATTTGTCGGAAGATTGGGATGCCATGCCGTAACATACAAGAATTTGGGGCGCTGAAGGCAATGGCGCACAACCCTCTGGATGAATTACAAGAACATTATGACTTTTTGAAAGGTAATAATTTAATTTAACTAATATTGTTTATTATCTTCTTATAATGTTCTTGTAATTCATCTATTTAAGTTGTGTAATGTTGCTTTTAACGCCCCAAATTCTTCTTTATTCAACATGTCAATCTGCTAACAGATTCTCCTCCCTATGTCGCCTCCTTTACCAAACACTAGCCCGATATTGTCCCACTTCAAGATGCCTTTATAACTATTATGGAATCCCGGTATGATAACACCGCTTCAGTTGATAGATAATCCAATCTGTAAATGTTATATATTTATAGGAGTTGATAGACACTCAAAGCAAAATGACCATAGTCTAATCGCCAAATTTCGAATATAAAATATCCCTATATGTGCATATTTAATCATCTATTACCAGTTATATTCATAACATTTTTAGACATTATTCTTCTTCATTAGGTCATTGTTAAATTGCTCGGATTAGTCTTATGAATAATGTATAAGGGGTATATTTTCGCTTGAATGATGTTGTATCTATAATTCAATTACCAGCTTGTTTCCCCATCACATAGAAGTATTGCTAGCTTGTTTTGAAATAATTTGATAATTCAATTCAACCCAATTTAATTTAATAATTCAATTTACAATTTAATAATTCAATTTACACGTTAATAATTCAATTTACAATTTAATAATACAATTTACAATTTAATAATTCAATTAAATAATTCAAAATCCAATTGCAAACTTATTGTTTCATGTTTGAATCTCTGTTATTATTTAACATCTGTGTGCTGCATTGCAAGAAGTCTTGAAAACGAGGTTGGAGAAACCATCGCGTTAGATTAAAAACCATCGCAGTACAGCACGACCTGATGACATCACTGATGATAACGTCACTGATGATGACGTCACTTATGGCATCACTGATGACGTGGTATGGGAAATCAACATACTAGATCCATAAAAACGGTCACACTATAGCGCGACCTGATGACATCACTGATGACGTCACTGCGCAATGGCGCCCAGTTTGCAACCTACAGATGTTGATTCGAAAATTTCCAGATAAGGTGTCCTCATTTGGAGAAAGTGCTGTGATTTTAAAGTTTGGTTTGGGGAGCGAGACAAAGAAACTATGCCTTTTTGGCATTTCACTTACACCCGCAACATTTATACAGATTGGATATTCTATTGATGTGAGTAACATTTTATTAATTTTTTTATATTATTATCTTTCTTATAAACTACAAGAAATTTTCTGAAGTACTTAGTTTCTTATACTTTTATACGAATTTTTTACAAGAAACTATTGTGCTTGATTTCTTATAGTTTATAAGAAACAGTATACTAGCAAAAGGTCACATATTTTCATAAGAAATTTTAAAGTAGAAAATTATATAGAGTGAACATATGTCTCAGAATGTGATGAACATGATGAAGAAGAGCATAGTGTCGAGCCTTGGTTATGATTCTGCAGACAATGGTGTAACATAAGACGATAAAAGTTGCATAGCAGTGTATAACTATGAGTAGAGAGTTACAAATGCGTTGAGAAAATTTACAACATTTTCATTTGGAAAGACGATGAATAATGGAAAAGGGATAAGCGAAGAAAAACCTGTTTCTGTTGATGATGGAGGTGGAACGTTAGAGAAAAAGAGAATCATAGTCGAATCAGAGAACAAAACAAATGATGAAGAAGCTGAGCATGAAGATCGTTTACTTCAACAAAATGAAATTGAAACAGGGCTGGAGGAACTTAAACCGTTAGAAAGTGAGAAAAGCAAAAGTTTTGAAATTATGGAAAGATCAAAGACGAGATGTTAATTCAGCCATGCCCGATTTTTCTGATATTATGGATTGTTTGAATGAAGGTAAGGAGGTAATTCATTATGTCTGTTAGAGAGGATTTCAAAGATGAAATGAGAACATGTTATGCTATTAAAATAAGTAATGCAGGAAATAAGTATATGTATCAAGGACAAGCAATAAATCAGTTAGAAGGCGAGAATAGTTAGGATGTAGCATTGTAACGAGAATTGTTTGTGGGTTGTTTTCTATCTATCTATCTATCTATCTACGAAGTATCCTCATCGTTGTATGTTCAAAGGTTGCCTATCATCATGGATCTCCACTGATTTCTGTTTCTGTGTTTTCCCTTTCAAATGGCCATATTCTTTTGAAATTGAATCATATGTTTTTCCATATGTTTGAATATTTGATTTCATTTTAATTGAAGGATATGTTGAAAGGTCAATGGCAAGAGCGGGGCAAATTTCTAAAGAGGCCAAGTCACCGGAGGTCCAGGAATCATTGCTAAATTTTGACGAGGTTGTGGGAAAGATAGATGTGAACAAACATCAACCGTACATTATAGATAATCTTGTCGGCAGAGTTATCGAGAAACCAAGAAGAAATCGTAAAACCTGGTGTAATATAATGCTATATAATATAATACAATACAAAGGTAAAGATAGATTCTACGCTATTGAAAAGGAAGCCAAAAAGGGGAGGGGGTATAAACCCCTATGCATGCGTTTCATGGCAAAGAAACCTCAGAATATGAAGGAGCTGAGACACAGATTTCAGGAAATGCAAGATGATGATGATGATGATGATGAGGATGACGTTGACAATGATGAAGATGATGGCAAGTTGAGCGAAAAAGAAGAGGTTGTTAATAATAGTAATGCTGCTGTAGCGAGTAAAGCAGATGATGTGAAAACAAAGGAGATAAGAAAGAACAAGAGAAAAACTTGTTGGGAATCCTCATCAGTGCGCGCAAAGTATCATGGTACCTTGTTGCAAAGTGTCCATTGCTTCTCATGTATTAGGATATGGCAAGCTTTATGGGTCAACTTAAGGCTGTTGTAGTTTTATTCAAAGCTCATGTAAAAAATATTCTGTTTCCTGTTTTCTGTAATTTCATTGGTTGAAAGGTTTTACATAGGAATGATGTATTGTAATGTACATGTAATCTTAAATCAGTCTTCATAGTTGCAAAGTAGAGTTAAGAAGAGTTTATCGAATATGGAATACGAAGCGGAATTTTGAGTGTATTTCTTTGCTTTTAATCTTATCGAATTAATATAATAGATGTAGATTGCAATCTACAACACTTGGTCCACCTGGAACTGGATATTTTGAGTCAAGTAACAGAAAACATTGATTATTTGAAGAAGAGACAAAGCGTTTTTCGAAGAAATGTAACAAGAATCGTGAACACGATAGAGAACTTGAAAAATGGCGATTTTGAACTTGACATAAGGAGACTCAAGAAGTATGCAGATCAGTTAAGGGAACAAAAAAATGACCTGAGATACTGGGATAAGCAAATCCTAGAGTACATGTTGGCCAAAGAAAGCGAAGAGGCCTGTGATATAGAGTGAAAAGATGCCAGTTAATATGACAACAAGATAACGGATGCATTGATCAATGTCAAAGAAGAATTACAAAAGGAAGAAGAAGTTATGTCAATAAGATCAGTAAGCATTGCCAGAACTGTTTCAAACGAAAGAATCGCTACATGTGGTTCAGTAAATTCTAAAACTAGTGAAGCAGCTAGTGAGAACAGCAAGAGTGGAAAATGAAAAGTGAGAATCAAGCTCCCTCAATTGGAGATCAAGAAATTCGCCGGAAAAGTGCACGAATTTAGAGAATTTTGGGACAGTTTTTCCAGCGCCATACATGAAAACAGAGATTTAGCAGACGTGGATAAGCTGAAATATTTGAAAGGATATCTCGAAGAGCCTGCTTGCTCTGTGATTGGAGGATTACCGATAACTGGATCCAACTACGTCATTGCAGTTGATTTGTTAAAGAAGCAATTGGACAAGCCCAATGTGATTCAACATGCCCGCATAAATCAGCTCATTAACTTGCCTTCGATTTTCAAAGAGCATGACGTTGGCAGAATTTGTGGTTTCCGGGATCAAATCGAGTCTCGTTTTCACGGGCTTGAAGCAATGTCTGTTGACAAGCTGACATAATCGAAGATTGTGGTTCCAGTTCTATTCGAAAAGTAGCCTGCGTGCAGCGTCAACTCATCTAACAGAAAGAGTAGAGTCTGCGCAACAATGAACGAAAGCTTGTACTGGCCTCTTTTTTAAACAAACAAAAGCAGTAAATCTTTTGTATGTCTTTTGTTTAACAACCATTCAGCTCTGACTGGCAGAAAACTGACTGCAAACCAAAGCTGATTGGTCGAATGCTTTTTTTCATTGTTTTACTATAGTCGTGCCGCGTGGACAAGGCTGCTTTGCATTGCGTGGTCCATTCTTTGCCAACGTAAAATGGCGAATGTGTGCTTGGTTGCTGCACGAAATTGTTTGTTTGAGTACGTAAAAGATAGTTTAAGGTGCACAGGAGATCTACCTTACAAAAAACACTATTTTGATGTATTGAAGTCATGCAAAGAATAGAAACAAGCCCAACATGGATTTTCCAAAGCAAGTTGTCTATTTCTGGGCATCTATACTTATGCTAGATTGTACTTATGCTAGATAGTACTTGGTCAAACAATCAGAGGAGGGTGCACCCAGTGTGCAAACAAAGGGTGCACAACAAAGAACAAAAAAATGCTTAGTAAGATTTGACTTGTCTTGTCTGGCAGATTACATGCATTTAACTGAATCAGTATAAATAATAATACCTCCTCAATTCAATTTTCAGTGTTGTAAAGTAACAGCTGTGATTTTATGTGGCTAGATTATACGAAGGATTTACTAGGCAGAACTTTTTGAAAGTTTACAGTATACTGTTTTTATTTTCTTTCAATTTAAGTATTTATTCATGAACTAGAATAATTTGATCAACCATTTAAAAGCTTTTGAAATAATTTTAGGATAGCAAAAACCCAACTATTTTTGCAAATCTTCCCCAAAGCTATCTTTTGATCAATGTTTACAACCTGAAAACATGAAGTGTGGATAATGATGACATCTACAGTTATTGGCAGATTATTTTTCAGTGTTATTTTAGAGATAACAACACCAACTTAACCTTTAAAGGCTTGGTGGACTTTTGCAAGTCATCCTTAACTCTGCACCTTCTTTATCTGTCCCTTGTTTTAGTTTCATGGTTCAATTAAATGTAAATTCAGTATTTAGTCATTGAAATTAAAAATGAAACTGGTAGCAAATGCCACAGCTTGCTTGTGGATTAAGATGAACACAGTACTGGTATTAAGCAAAAAGCAGAGAATCGTCTGTCTAATCAAATCTATGAGAAGACCCATAGCCTACAATATTGCCTGCCATACCCATAGCCTACAATATTGACATATTGTTTTCAGGTTTGATCACTTATCAAAAGTTAGTAACTACCAAAACACCAAAAAATCCTTGTAATACACTGCAAAAATCCATGGCAATTTCAATAAAAAATTATAAACCAAGGAAAAACTCACACAGTTAATTGAAGAATAACTGTGACTGAGGTCGATGCATACTTTGAAACTTGTGAATACTGTAAGCCCAGTACAAAGTAAAGTCCAAATTCTACATTTCAAGCCTTTCCTTTGTCAAGCAAGAATACTTACTAAGGATGATTTCAGAGTTATGCAAAAGAAGGGCTATTTATAAAAGACAAACTTATAAATAAAAACAGTACAGTAAAAAGCTTTGCATCTATGGATCTAGGATATATCAATCAACCTATTTATCTGTGGCACTTTTTCCTTAGAGAGATCAAAGGAAAATAAATTATCCAAGATAGCTAACAAAATAAAAATTTACATATGAAGATACTCCTCACAGTGAAGTGACTAACAAGTTATGTACACCAAATACAAAAAGATGTTGTCTAGATGATATTTTGTCAGGTCTTTTAGCCTTTGTCTATGTTTAAGGTATCCTAGAGAAAAAAGTTGAACTAATTTAATTAAACTGGTTAACAGTAACCAATTTAAACATGAAACATATTTCAAAATGAACAGAACAACATTACACATGGATGTCAATTGCCCAAATAAAAACGCTAACTAAATCTTTAATTGAATTTTATTCGTCATCAACATACAAGATACAACAGGAAAATCATTGCATTTTTGAACAAAGCAGGCTTAGGGCTTTTACAATGTGTATTGGTGTGTGGAGTAGTTGTATGTGGATGATGAATTAATTTAAATCGAAATTTTAGCTATCTAAACTTGTTTAAGGGCTAATAAGGCCTTAACAATAATTGTAATATAATAACGCTTTGTCAAAGTCAATGCCATAAAATATAGTCTAATGCTTCAGAAGTTTTTATTGATTGGATCGGTGGCACCTCTGCTGTTGTGTATTCATGACAGCATAAAAACTCTCAGCTACTCCCAGTAGAAATGGCAATTTCCTAACACAGCATGAATTCGGGGCCAACTACTGGTAATGCATTTAGCTGTGTGGCATTGTCCTGATCACCATCCTCATAAGTGTCAGCATCCTGTTCATCTTCACACATAGAATAAACGAGTGGAGCACCCAATGGATAAGCCCGGTGCTTCGCATCATGCATAAAGACAATATATGATGCCTGACTTGTGCACATATTTACAGTTCCTTTATCAAGAACACCATAAATATGGGATACATCTGGGTGCATTCTATCTCAGTTTGAGGAAAATTTGACGATCTACCTACTTCTCTGCAGCAATTAGCAATGGCAGCATTTGCTTTCTACTGTACTTTCTCTGCCCAATTTCAACACCACAATCATGTAAGAAGGTGACAAGTGTCTCATAATAGCTTGAAGCTCCTTTGAGCTTTATTTCTCTAATCATGCATTTTACAAGTGTTTTTGTTATGTCCAATGCAGTCTTCTTACGCTGATTCTCCTCCTCTGTCTGCTTCATAGCCTGATGGTGCTGTTTGCCTTTATTTGGTGTTGATATGCACAGCAAATGAGCCCTTAAGCGTGACTTTAGGGCTCTCCAAGACGAAGTCCCTCCTTTTAAATACAGTTCTGTCTTGTTTTTATCATACCACAGGCCAGATATAAGATCTCCGTTGCCTAATGGGACTTCTTTCCTTGCAATTTGCTATGGAGATAACCCTTTAAGTCGCCTTTTATTGGACAAATATGTTGTGAAACATAAAGAGCAACGTATTACACTCTGAAACATAACATTGTCACAGAAAAACTCCAAACATGTCACTTTTCGTACCAGCTCTGTGATATTTCCGAGCTGCTTCCATTCTTCAAGATTATTTTTTCAATGTTATTTTGGTTAAATCCCCCTTTGTATTGCTCCTCTTGATCTTCCGTTAGCTTCATCTCTGCAATAAGGGAAACTACTTCTTTTGCAGTTTCCTTTGCTGATACATCTCTGGCATTACATGGCTGTCCTCCTTCTCTTTCTACCAGGCGCTCGTCTGTTATAGTATAAAAGTATCAATGCTACTTTGAGTCATTGTTTGAGGTATTGTCTCAAGGATTGTTTGCGACTCTGACTCAACATTCGTGCCTTCACAGATGGACGTGTTTCGACTAATAATGGAAAACGCATCTTCATTGTATGAAACTGTCTCTTCAACGTTTTGATTATCATCTTTCTGGGTGATATCCTGGTTGTAATCATCATGAGGGTCTTCTGTCACCACATGAATTTGGGCTTGCTTTGGAGGAAACCCACCAACAGCTTGATTTTTTTATGTACGCTTTACTGCTTCTTCCTTTGATTGCCTTTTGCTGATGAGGTGTTGTCCTTCTTCGGAGGTACTCAATGCTGTTGTTATCATTAGGTCTAAATGCTGCTTTGAAGCTCTATGTCGTTCAATATCTGACGGCATTCCGTTGGAAATTGTATAATACTTTCGATTGTCTAGAGGATACTCCTTGGAAAGCAGGGTTCTCTTGGTTCCGGCCACTCCAGATTTGTTTTTAAGTGTAGAACCAGTTGGTTTGGCCTGCTTCCACCATGGTGCTATAAATAAAAATATTGTTTTCTGAAAGGATTTTTCTAAAATGAGTATGTAACTTTTCTAAAATGAATATCACAATTATTAGCAGTACGAATATCTGAAAGAGCGATACACATAGAACAACACCCATCTAAAGAGAGTGTGTTAAATGACGTGCTGCAAATTGCCCTATCTGCTTCAATGTATCTCATACCCTCTCCAGCTTCCTTGGTTCCAATGCGTACTTGTATCCTTGTGCACACTGTTCGTGCTCTCTTGCCACGTGCCTAATTTTTTTCTCTACACATCTTTATAAGAAATTTTCAAATTACCTCTGGAAAATTTCTTATCGATATGCCAATTGCATTACTAAATTTTTCTATAGACTTTCTTAGTAAGAATAAAACTGCATATGACATCGGCTTGGACGTGTCGTGACTTGATGATTCTACGGATCTACATATCTCGGATAACACATCAAAGTTTGTAAAAGCAAAATATATTAATAAACAGGAAAAGTGAGGTTTTTACTTACTTGTACTTTCGTTTGCTTTCTCAACTCTATCTTCTTCATCTTTATCGTCAGACATCTTTAGAAAGAAAGCACTGGCACAAATGCCAGTAAAAGAAATCCACTGCACTTGAGTTTGAGACTTTATTCACACTGAAAAATCCTGTAGTAGGCCTATTCCTGATGTACCATGACTTGATTAAGATTTATTATAACAACTCCAAATATACTACGGGTTATTCAAAGGATGATAGCATGAACAGGAAATAAAAATTACACAAATTTTAAAAAAAGGTCAATGAAAGGTCAATGTTTCTTTTCTGTCTTCAACTCAATTACCCACAGATATGTCCACACCTCACAATCAATAATTGTATTTTTAATTTTCTTATAAAAATGGTATT
Organism: Chrysaora quinquecirrha; assembly: GCA_014526335.1. Classification (NCBI taxonomy): domain Eukaryota; kingdom Metazoa; phylum Cnidaria; class Scyphozoa; order Semaeostomeae; family Pelagiidae; genus Chrysaora; species Chrysaora quinquecirrha. Next base: position 759,914 of record JACTAT010000049.1, on the reverse strand, counting down.
CTTGTGTTGTAAGAGCTCCAGTTTTTACCACCTCTATGGTGTGAGGAGTTCTTTTGTTTTTAATTATTTCTTTATAATGTTACATGTCCAAACTGGGGGCATGTTTTAATTATGATAATAATGATGATGATGACAATCTTTCTGAGATAAGTACTATTTTTCTCGCAGCTTGCAGGCAACTCGCAGCTCACTTGCACTCGCACCTTGGAAATTCTCGTCACTCGCAGCTGTGCGTATGCTAAATGATACAAACTTTCCAACCTGGAACACACAGCTGCAAAGCTTCAAAAAAAATTGCTCTAATCCCGAAGTCCTAGTGGACAGTGATAAAAAACGCTTTGCGAAAGCTCCAACGGTTGTTTTCATCAGAAAGAGGTTACATTTTAGCTGACCCAGGGGTACAAGCTTTCTTTCATTGTTGCGCAGACTCTACTCTTTACGAAAGAAAAGTTTAAGGCTGCAGGCAGGCTAATCGAAAAACTGCTTAAATCCATTTGTTTCAGTATGGTCAGAGCTGCAGGAAAAAGCAGTTTGGAGTGGCCTGTGAAAGAGCTGTTGAAAGGATTGGATCTGGAGCTTGAGGTGCACGAGTGTCACACACCATTACTGAAGAATGAAAGTGGAAATAATACTGAGACTAGTGGAAGTAATGGATCAAGAAAGCCTAGGAAGGACAGAACAGCTGGAAGATCTGCAAGTGCATTGTACACCCCTGGAACAACTGAGAAGAAATGTGTCTTCTGCGAAGAAGAAAATCTGCCAGAGGACTGCAGTAAATATAAGGACCCAGAGGAAAGAAAAGGTTTACTACCATCATGTGGCAATTTGCAATAACAAGCCTGTAGCACAGCAAGTAAGCCCTGGAACACACAGCTGCAAAGCTTCAAAAAAAATTGTAAGCAAGCAATCTCACCAGGCTAGCATGCTGGGTGGGATTGGCCCCCACTTGGGTGGGAAGTACGTGTTCTTGGGATGAGATGGCCTTACAAACAGCCTTGGTATATGTGAATGACAAAAGAGAGCAGAAAGTGAGAGTATTATTTGACTCCAGGAGTCAGAGGTCCTTCATTTCTGCCAAAGCTGTAGAAGGTTAAGGCCTGTGGGGAGAGAACTTGGAGATAAATGCATTTGGAAGTAGAGTGCTGGATGACAAAGAGAGAGATGTGTTTGAAATTTTTCTTCATTCTATTAAGGGAAAGAAGAATGTTAAGATCTTTTGCTTTGTTGTTGACAATATTGCTGATGTCTCTAATGTTCATGTAGAGCAGGACAAGAAACTTTACCCTCCCTTGCATATTATATGGTTCTCAGATGTTCCTATTTAGCATTGTTTTATTCTATTAATAAAATCTGGTAATCGTCTGTGCATATTCCAAATTTTCCCATTTAACTTTGTTTATCTTATTACCAAACCAATAAACTCCAGTCTAATCTAAACAGAGCAGAAATGGTACTCGTTTGTTCTTTTTTAAATCATTTAGCAATTTCGGTCAATCATCAAAACGGAAATAAAATCCTTTTTCCTGACAGACAGGAATAATAATCTTTAAACCTCAAACATAAAATCTAATAATAATCTGTGCATATATTTTCATTCAACGTTGTTTTATTTTATCACCAACTATACCAGGCAACTAACCTGACCAACGTAAACATGTTAAAAGATTGCCCAGAAGTTTTGTGCTTCATGAATCTAGAACTTGATATATTCAAAGAGCAGAACAGCGCCATGATGGATTTCGAATACATTTGTCATCAGGATGGACATAAATACAGTCGGAAAGTAAGTAACTACTAAGCTTATTATTCCCCCTTCACCTCTGTTTCTTTGGAATCTAACCAGCAAATCACTATCAGCTCCTAATTTAAATTTTTTTCTATTTGTTCATTTTAGATTTGCCTTTGCCAAATATTCAATGGGTACAATCGAATTTATGAACATGATTTAATTTCCTGTAAAGAATGGGAAGATATGAATGCCAAAGAAAACTTCCAGTTTTCTTGGGCAAGGAACAATCTACACAGCTTGGATTATGTTCTTTGCCTTTACTATAAATTTTACTGTCGAGACACCGAAAGATAGGTCTCTGGGATATGCCGAAGACACAAGATAAACCGTATTTTTATCAGGGTGGAAGTGTAGAGAAAAACTTTGCAATAAAATTTACATTATACATTATAATTTGGAACCAATTTTATTTTCCTTTAACATTTATAAACTCTATTCACACAGTCCCCCTCAAGAAACTAGATTTTTTGGAAAGAGATTGGCTTCTTTGAGAAATTATAGAATTGTTATATACATACACTATTTCTTATAAGAAAAATTTTGTAGGAAGAACATGGGCCTTGATTTTGCCCAGATTTTGATACAAAAATGAGAACAAGCTGAGGCTGGTCCTTTCATAAGCCCTAAAAATATCAGCTAAATATGCAAGTAAGACAGTCTACAACTGAACGTAAAAAGAAATGGACAAGCATGCTGCAGTTTTACACAAACCTAGTATCACTCGAGACATTCACTGAAAATGTAGATGTCTGAGCTGAACCCCGGAATTAAGAACAGATTAAGAACATTACAGGTTTAAAAAAGGCAAAATCTTATTAGTAACAGACAGCCTTGATCGAAATTTCCTGATACTCATACAAAAAGAGTGTAAATTGTTATATAAATTAATATTATATATTGTAGAATAGCTAAGTTTCATCATCTTGAGGATGTCTTCCTCTCAACCTCCAAAACTTTCCGATGTTTGAAATAAGGCTAACTAGTATATTTCGAACTTCAAACCGTGAATCTCTCCAATGTCTTGGAATCCTTCTGCTTCAAAACCAAAACCAAAACTTGTTGTTTTTGCTTTTAAAAACACACACTCCGAGAATAGACCAAAAAGACAGAGTTTTGTGGTCTCGCTTGCCAAACCAAACTTTAAAATCACAAAGCTTTCTCCAAATGAGGACACCTTATCTGAAAATTTTCGAATCAACATCTCTTCTAACGCATCTCTATCTCCTAAAGGTGCTAATAGTAAAAACTTTCTGCATGGCTGTGCTTCAATGTACATATCTTGAAAGCCTACTTCTCTCTTCTCAACCACCTTGAACATTTTTGCAGCCAGTCTTCCTTAAGTTGAAAAAGTGACATAGGCGTCTAAACCATCTTTGTTGGTATAGGCTTTCCCAACCAAGTTCATTATAGAGATTCTGTCTATTGGTTCGTTTCCAGACACCTGCAACAGCAAGCGCTGCTGAGTATCAAGTCTGTTGGATTCTATTTGTGAAGTTAAGTATCATTTCAGGGTTGTTTCTATGATAAATAATATCACCATAATCTAGATGGGGACGAACGTGTATCTTGTAGACCTGATCAAGGACATCCTGAGATACATCTTAAAATAAGGCACCACGAAAAAACTGTTAATCCTTTGATTTGTTCACAAGAGGTACAAAAGTAAGGAACTTTGCTACTCAGGTGAGCACATCTCAAAATATAGATACGGATGCTCGTCCTATTTGCAGGATTTGAAATTTTGGCTTTCCTTTTGGTTTTAAGAAGATTTTTTTATGGGTCCTCCAATTTTTATATCGCACACTGGTACCCTTGGAACAAAGAGTGAAGAATAATGGACAACATATTCAACATATTCATAGTCAAAGTTTAACGAAAGACATTCAAGAAATTTTGAGTCAATATATTGCTTATTTAAGGATGTTTCATTTTTATTTGTTTTGAACATAACTTATTCTAAAAGCTGTGAAACTTACGAAGTTTCGAGACCCGGTCGGGCCTTGAATCTCTCACTTCAATTCTTTGTTTCAATTCTTTCAACTAACTTTCTAATTCTTTATTTTTAGCTGTTCATTGAAGAAAGTTCAGGTACGTAATTTTACTAAAGCTTTGTATAGTTTTATACCAGCGCTCAAACCACTAAACACTGTCTTTAGACACTTTTTGACACCTTTTATTCCACCTTGTTATTCTAGAATGTCTCGAATTGCCATCATGGATATTGAATATATCCAAACAAACCAAACGCACAAATGCATCCGAAAGCTTGCTATTTTATTGGACAATGGTGAAACAGCATTTGAAAGAGAGTTTGTACCATGCGTTGAATACAAGAAATTAGAGCTAAAGTGGAGACGTACATATAACTTTTGTCGATACAACATCCACCGATTGGAGTACCTCCCAATTATGATGGCATTTGAATGCCATGATTCGACAGCCATGATTAAAGACATACTAGAATGGAACAATGTTGGTCTAATTTATTACAAGGATGGAGATATTGAAAGAGAGATTTGTCAGAAGATAGAGCTAACTAGCAGAAATATAGAAGAATTTCGAGCACCCAAGGCGATGACCCAGGAGCCTTTGGAGGAGCTAAAAGAACACTTCCACTTTCTACAAGGTATAAATTTAATTTAATTAATTAATGTTGTTAAATGTTCTTCTAGTTCTTCTAGAGGGTCATGCGTTGTTGCTTTGGGCACCCCCAAATTCTTCTTTATTCAAAAACAACATGACAATCTGCTGGCACATTCTTCTCTCTATATCACCACCCTTGTACAAAACGCCACAGTCTTATAACTGTATTTAAATGAGTATAAATTATGCTTTTATAAATTATCTCCAATATGTTGTAATTATATCGTGTGAGTCTACACAAGGGGCATGAATTCATTCTCACTCCCCATCTGAAATAAAAGAAATAAATGAATACATGAAATAATTAGTATCAGCAAATGTTAGAAATAATTATTATTAAAGACCTAAGTGAATGCTTGAAACAACTTACTGGTTTATGCATTTCAGATGAAAACTTGTTCACAATGTCGACATATCGAGTAGTAAGCATCATCCAACTCTGATGTTAGACAAATGGAGCAGTTGCTCTGAAATACTGACTCTTCTGGTTGCAACCTGATCATTGCCTGTAAGCTGATTATTGCTCTTCTTCTTGCTCCAATCATCTTTTCTCTTAGACACACAACTAAACACACACACCAGACTGAAGTATGTTGAAGCAAAAAAAACAACAAACTCAACGGTTTTGAGACCTTGGAAACAAGAGTTTTAACCGATCAAATCGCTGTAATTTGGAAACATAACCAACCAACCAATCAGATATAGCCTTCTTCAGAAAGTCATTCGATGACGACGCGTCACGTGACTAGGATTTTATCGCAGGAAAAATTAAAACTGGCGTCACGTCAGCAAATGTAAACACTCTTGGAAAATGTCTTGGAATTTTGGTAAGTATCTCTCACTTTTCCCAACTTTTTCTCGTAAAAGTGTTAGAAATGTAGTTTTCTTATAATTTTAACTTTTAATAACTATTTCTTGCTTATTTAAGGATGTTTCATTTTTATTTGTTTTGAAAACTAACTAATTCTAAAGGCAGTGAAACTTACGAAGTTTTGAGATCCGGTCGGGCCTTGAATCTCTCACTTCAATTCTTTGTTTCAATTCTTAGTCTTCGTTTCAATTCTTTCAATTAAATTTCTAATTCTTTATTTTTTTAATTTTTTGCAATCCATGGGGTGTTTTGAATAGTTCAGACTTGTAGGTTTTTATATATTTTCTTTTTATAGAATATGAACATCAAAGAAGACCAAGTTCAGATATTTGAATGCTCGAGTTGTTGGGCCTTGTTGCCCTATCAGGGCCTTGTTGCCCTATCATGGTTTTGAAAGCGTTTGCTGCTAGTCAGGCGTTTCTAATTGACTGAACAATAATAGTAGGGTATAAATGCTGGATGCATTTGTAAAAGCGTTTCAGAATCTAGAGTACACTGACTATGGCAAGCAGACAAAGGGAACAAGCGAATAACAAAGTAGTGTCTTCAGAACCTGAGGTACAGGAGGAAAATGTGAAGAGACAGGCTTATCTGATCACATATAGAAGAGCAGATACGGAAGCATTTGGTAGAGAAGGATTTGCTAACGCTGTTGTTACATTGCTCAATAGGGAAACCAGTTGTTCCCTCAAGCAGTGGTGTTGCTGTCTTGAAAGCCACAAGGATGGAGTACCGCATTTTCACATGGCCATACCACTGGCCAAGACAGGATGATGAAGCCGGGTACGAAATTATCTGCAAGATTTTTTTGGCATAGCAGTAAATTTCTCTGTACATGGTGGCTATTACTGTGCTTATCCGTCCGTACGTGATGAAAGAGCATGAAGAGGTCGCTTTTAGCAAAGGTCACCCAGAACAGATAGCAAAACCAAAACGCCAGCTGCTTCAGCCGCCAGGGCCAGGAAACATGCGAGAAAATTTCGCTGATATAATTATCAGGAAAAACATCGCTAATCGAATGGAGCTATTACAGCAAGCTACTGCGCTTAAAAAGACTGGCGATACAGATTTATATCACTTTTGCATAGAGAGATCAACAAAGATACTGGTTGAATTCATAGACACTGTCTGGGATGCTGAGAATGCAGAGCATATTCTTGAACGAAGCTATCTAGAATAGAAATTTTCACAAAAGCATTGCAAAGTCCTTGTATTTGTGAAGGGAGTGGTTGCAATGTGCTGTGCAGCTCTTGGAGAGAAACAACATAGAACTGGACAAAGGTGATGATGAAGTGAGAGACAGCACACAGAAAATTGGCAGGTCACATGATGTGGGGTGGGCGAAAATGTTATATAAAGGGAGGTTTTTAGGGTTAACAAATGTAGATGATTTCAGCGCTACGGGGAATAGAATTTTCAAGGCTGCAATTGAAAATGGATAAATGTATCAAAGACTTCAAAGCCAGAATGAAAGAGGCAGTTCATCACATTCAGGGTGGCATGGAGGAATTTGAAGAAGAAATGGACGGGGCTATGTACCAGTTTATTGTGAAGGGCAACAGAGCTGTGGGAAAGCACAGAACAGAGAGAGCAATGAGGCGACTAAGAAGAACGTCGAGAAATGGACCAATGATATCAAGATTGGGAAGAAAAGGATGTTGGAGACAATGAATGCCATAGAAAAGGAGAGAAAGAAGAAAGCTCAACAGGAGGAAGATCGAAAGCTGGGGCAAGAAGAGAAAGAAGCAGAAGGCAAGGGAAAAGGGGTGAAGGAAGACGTACAGAGAGAGGAAGAGATAGAAAATTTACGGATAGAAGCTGACGAGTTTGAGAAGTCATTTCTTTGTGGAGATGCCGAGGAGTTTGAGCAGTCTTTTAACTCTGAAGATGGTGTAGAGACAGCAAATAGCGAAAGCTGAACGTTATAATTTAAATGGGAACAGTATTATATATACTTGAATAATTAGTTATTTAATTTTATTAATTGTTGTTTGCATGAGACTTATACGATACAAAATGTATTTCATTGCTCACTTTCTGTTCCTTATTTTAATGGGAAAGAAAATATGTATTCAAATATGAGATATGTAAGCAACCGTAATAAAGAAGATAGGTGGAGAGGGAGTTGGGATTTATGAATTGCGGTAAAAAAATAGGGTCGGAGAGGGGAAATTTAGGGATTGTGAGTGAAAAGTAAGAAGGCAAAGCGCCAGTGCGTCTTTTTATTTGCTCGTATGCATGATATTGTTTAAATTACTTCACCTATTAAATGGATAATTAATAGGTGAAGTAAAATAATGAAAAAGTTTATTATGGTAAAGAAGTTTGGAGAAGGAGACGTTTTGGTTGTTTTTCCCGAATTGAAATGAATGGGCGAAGTAACAATGATTACTCTTTATTTGTTGAGCTATGTTTTATGACCATTGAAGGTAATAATAGGTTAAGTGGGAGAAGGAAAGGCTTGTAAAGTCCATATCAGGGAAATGTAACTCTTGTCTTCTGAACGTGTGTATGAATTCAGGCCATTGAAGTTTGTAAAACAGGCGTTCCTTCAGAAGAGAAAGGTTTCAAGGTGGATATCCGGGAAAAAATGTAATAGCAATATCCGAGAGTGGGGGGAGGGCAATTATGGGTTGTGAACTTCTTATTGTAAAATCATGGGAATGGTACGTAATTCCCAAATCTTTTTCCACTTCTCCTGCTAATAGAAATTGTTACAGGGGGCTTACTCATCTTCACTCGTTTTTCTATAAGATTGAGAATGTTGTAAATTGGAACAGTTAGCCTGTTCCATATCGTAGAGCTTGACTTAACAGTGAACATTTTTAAACCGTACAAAGAGTATAAGGAAGTGATGGCAGAAACTCTGAAAACCGTTCACAATGATGATAACACAAAGGTACCCTAGGTTTTTTGTACGAATTATGCAATATAACCAATCTTTATCATTACATTATGATCATAAAAATAACTGTATAATTATGAATACTCAGAATATCTTATTTTTTAATCACAGAAAATTTCATTCAAATCAATGATGAAATTCAAAAAGAATGTTGCAAGAGAGTTTCAGATTTGGAAGGACGTGCGATTCAATTTTAGCAATGAAAATCTTGAAGTTCTTACTGCAGAACAAATATGGTAGGGTAGGATTCTTTATCTGTCTGTTATTGATTCCCTTTATCGACACAAGTAACTCTGCTCCTTGGAATGTAATCTTCCATTCCGCATTTACTGTGTTCATATTTCTGCAACCACATGAAAAGTTGTACATTTTCGTTTGCAGAGAATCTGGGGACATCTACATAATCAAATCTGATGAGTGGAGAATTTGTTGTAAGAAGCCACGAAGACGACAAAAAAGAGCCAAACCGTACGCGAATGAAAGCAAAGATGGTGCAGAGCATATTGGCATTATCATAACAGCCAGTCCTTTGCAGAGACTAATGCAAATTCTCCTGATCTTACAAAACGCTAATTCGTAGTATATGTAACCATTACTTTATTTTTCTAAATGCAATTTGTAACTATACTGACTTTGCTTTGCTTCACTGTTGCTTTTGCTTTGCTTCACTTGCTTTTGCTCCCATTCTTTGCAGTTCTCAATTAGCTGTATTTTCAGAATTACTAGAATTTAAGCTTTTGAAATGAGAAAATGGTATCAAACCAGTTGCGATTTCGTGATTACATTGGAAAATGGTTATTAAATGGGCTTTCAAATGCACTCTTCAACAACCTCTCAAAAGGTTTTTGTTTGCTTCAAAAAGGGTTATATGGGCTTCGAAATGCACTGTTGAAAAAACTTTTTAAAGATCTCTTTATTTCGTTTTGAATGAAACACACTTTTCAATAAGCTTTTGAAATCAGGCATCTTGTCTTGTTTCAATCGAGGTAAATGCATTAACACAATGCAATTCAAGCGGGTTGACTGCATTTTCCTGTAAACATCAACCTTAAATAGTTTTAGATATAGAAAAGTTGTTATTTCCCAGTAAATAATGCAGGTATACATGAAATTTAGTAGATATAATCAGTCAGCTTCGTTACTTGTACTCATCCTGATGAAGTAAGAAGATTTTAACATACAGTAAGCCAGTATTATATGTCTGGGGTGTAGACAACAGATTCTGATTGGGCAAGACAGTGCCTTGTGACAAAAGAGGAGGGTTTTCCCCGTTTATCCCAGGAATGGTAGCAGTTAGTAAAGATTTGGCAAGTGATGGCTTAACTTAGAACGGGTTGCAGAAGAGGATGCAGATTTCAGAAGCATAACTAAAACGGCGTAAAGTTGATACTCGGACAAAAATTTTGCCATGACTACTACAAAATTAGTATATAAGATTGTGTTGTGATTTGAAATATGCCATTAACAGTTGAAGGTAAGTATTATATTGATAAAGCAAGATATTGAATGTTAATTTTCTTGTTCTTTCTTTCTCCCTGTTTATAGATTGCTGCATTTGCATGCTGTAATAAAAAAATGTTTACAGCAAATAGAAAAACAACAGAAAAATTGAAAGGTAGAACCTATGATCAACAGGATACAAAGTTGATAAAGTTCATTTTTCCAACAATTTATGAAAAGGAGACTTGAATCTCTATATGATTTCTTTATGAAAAGTAGCAATTCTGTACAAACAACACTGCTACTTTGCTGCAGTGACAAAGATGCAATATCACAACAGCAACAACAACAACAAAGTGAACATGACAAATTTGAAGAAGTGCAAAATAATTTGCTGTGCTTAATTAGAGCATGAATCGATGGCATCCTGTCAAATGTTATTATCAGAATGTTCTCTAGATTTGACATGGATTATTTTAGAAGTATGACTGTCTCTTTTGTATCATCGTTACAGAACCACTTCTTGCATGCACTTGCAGCAGCACCACGAACATGTAGCAAATAATATCACAGGGACGGTAACAACAACTACAACAAACAAATAAATATTAACACAACAACAACAACAACAACATTTCAATTCAATTCAGCAACAATACAATGATGTTGTATCATCTAATGTCATTATAACTGATGAAGAGCTGTTTTCACAACTGTGCAATGTCTCAAAGAAATATGTATTTGTGAAAAAGTACATATCGGAAGATGTGCATTTGTTTTCTCCTTTGTTTAATTCTATGCACTCGGTTGATGTTATTGAATTTATGAAATCTTTTGAAAACTTCAACATGAACATACTGACAGGTTCAATTCTGATTGATTATTATGCATTTAAAAATGAGGAAATCCAAAAGGGTACTTGTTTAAATAGACTAAAAAAAGAATGCAATTAGTATTTGGACCACATATGAATGCGAAATGTGTATCTGTGTTCAAGCATTTATACAATAAGTACATAACAGAACCTTTGAAAAGTTACCAGATGAAAGCAGATTTGAAATGGGCAAAAGAAAAGTACATTCAGAATAATAATCTTTCTTCCAAGGACAGAAAATCAAAACGAGGAAGAAAGCGAGAAAACTACGAGACAATATTGTCTCTGGATCATCAGCAACAACAACAGCATCAACAACAACAACAAATATAATTGCGGGAACTGCAGCAAGATTTTTGTACAACAATAACAACAACAACAACAACGACAATTTAAATACAGAAACAATTTTGCAACAGCAAGAAGAGATTGAAAGTCTACCACAATTGCAATTTTCCAAATGCTTAATTGGATACTGTGGATATTGATTTCGATATTGATAAGATATTGAATTTAATTGACAGTAATTTATTTTCTTCAAAGCCATTTGAAAATGAACAAAATACAATTATCAATAAAACAGCAACTGACAAAATATTTTTGTCAGCAAAAGAACATAAAAAAGGATTAGGATAGTTCATTAAACCTTTGCAAAATGCCCAATTCGTCATTGAATAGTTATAGTAATAATGAAAGAAACCATAGAAGAAGGAGAAAATTAATGAGTGATTCAAATCATATTGTAAGTAAAGTACTAAACAGTATTTCATATGTGTAAATTGGGATTTTATTTCTATTTTTAGATTTTGCCATTAATTAAAATGATTGGAAAAATTCCAAAAGATTCTGAAAAATAATAGACTATGCAAATGATGTAATTAAAAGAGAATTTCTTAATCATCCTGGTAAAAAAAGAATACCAATTTATTACAAATATTGTCAAACCCATCATTCTGGTGGTGCTCAAAAGACAGCTGTGATAAGAAAGAAGTCTAACATTGCTAGCAAAAAGTCATCTCTGCAACATCTTCAGCAACAGCAAGCAAATGATGCAATAATTTCACTGCAAGATTCGAATTGCTTTCTTACTGAAATGGATCGTAATTACAGGTACAAAATGGAATTGCAAGAATTCAGACATAACATACAATATGAACTCGTAAACTTTATGGGGAATTATTTGGCTTCTGAGACTAGTATGGCTTGTGAAAATACAAGTAGCAAACACAACAGAAAGCGTCCTCATCCTCAAGATGATGATAAAAATGATGATGATGACAATTATAACAATGGTGACAATGATGAAGATGATGATTATGATGATGATGCTGATGATGATGATGATGAAGATGATTATTATGATGATGATGCTGATGATGACGAAGATAATGCTATTATTGCTAATAACAATCGCGATTGCAATGAAAACCGTAGTGAAAAAAATAATACATTATTGGACAAGACTACAACAACAACAAAAAAAAATCCAAATTTGATTTGGAATCTGATATGGATAAAAGCATTAAGGAAAAGCTCTCAAAAGTAACATAAAATCAGTAAATTATCAATTGCTCATTGACTGTAACCAAACATGATAGTACTAGTACACAGAAAATAGTAGATCACTTTGACAACAACAATAAAGACGCATTTTTCTTCTTCTTGTTCATAGTGTTCTCACTAAAGTCAAGAGAACACACTGAATTGATTACAACAGCAACAACAACAACAACGGCAGACGCGGCAGCGTGAACAAAGTCTAAACAAATCTTTTTTGACGATGATGACAATGAGCTTGGTGGTGGTGCAATATTAGATAGAAAAGAAAAAGTCTGATAGCTTTATTACATTGGAAAATCAAAATTTCTACACAACTATCAAAAGGGGCTGGAAGACTATTACGGTACTGTATCATGCAATCTTTTATTGAAAGATTTTCAAATGAACAAGCATAAAATCAAAGTATTCAACAATATTACGCCAATGGAGGAACATAAGAGGTAATCCAGAGGGAAATAATACAAAGAACATATACTGGTTCTATGGTTTACAATCTGAACGACAGACGAACGAAGTAAAACCGATTTTGATGACTTCAGGGAGAAACGAAAGGATGAAAAAAGACAAGAATTCTCTTCGATTCATAGAGGGGAATTTCAAAAGTCAAGCAAGAAAAGAAATACTATCAAATATGCAAGATGCAATTGTTGTACTGGGTAATCTAATGGATGAATTGACAGAAAATAAAGACTTGTGTCATTTTTTCACAAGAGACAGTCATCACAAGCGTCTTTACATATTCTATATTAGGAAAGGATATTTTTCCAAAACAAAAGTATGCTTCAACTATTTCAAAGAATAGTCACTACAAAATCATATTTGACAATCCAAATTCATTTCTAAGCATACGTAATATGTTAATGAACATGTTTCCTCAAAAAGGAAAGGGTTCAGAACTATTTACAAAAATTCAAGATTATTTTATCCAGAGTGAACCAGGTTCCTCTTCGTTTATTCTAGTCAATCCAAAACCTAATCAAGATCAAACATGAAAATTATCTGTTATTTAATTGGCTGAAATTTCAATGAAGTAAAAAATGCTATCCCATCTCGCCTGACTGAAATAATTTCAATATGAAAAATAAACAAAATATTTATTCTTTATTAAAGATCAGTCGCATATCGGAACAAAAATAACGGGAATATATTGAAAGTATTATACAAATATGAAAAAAACAATCAAAAACATTACCGGATATAAGGGAAAAAAATAAATTCAAGCATGACCGTTAAATGATATTTTCAAACAGTTTTTATTGCTTTTGCTTTTTATATGATATATATTAATTGACAATAGAAAGAAACAGCTCCTTCCTCTTGCAATTGGTGCATTTGGCTCAGGTTTTCTTGGAAGGTTATTTGGAGGTCGAGGTCGGAGGTTCAAAGCACCAGGTAGACAACCTCCAATGCAAGGTAGAGGACATTGACGATGACAAAGCGGCAGAAAAGGTCATATATTTGCAATCATTCCACCAATCTTTGGAGGAAGACGCCCGTTGCAAGATATTTATATAAAGTAAAATGCTTACAAAAGCTTCACCACTTGGTTTTGATATGTTGGGATAAACTGATAAACAACAACAACAACATCAAAGATGCTGCAGCATCAGCTAAAGCAATCTATTGTTGAAAAATGAGTCATCATTATTATCATCATCATTATCATCATCATCATCATCATCACCCCCACCACAGCAATTGCAAAAATCATGTGTACAGAATGAAGGAGTTGTGTTAAAACCAAATTCTTATCAAAGAAATAATAAAACGGCTATCTTTAAAATGCGGATTCGAATCCGGAAATGAAAACGGAATCTTTAAAATGCGGAACTAAAACGCGGAATCTTTAAAATGCGGAAATGAAAACGCGGAATCTTTAAAATGCGGAAATGAAAAGGCGGAATCTTTAAAATGCGGAAATGAAAACGCGGAATCTTTAAAATGGGGAATCAAAACGCGGAATCTTTAAAATGCGGAATTGAAAACGCGGAATCTTTAAAATGCGGAATCAAAACCCGGAAATGAAAACCGGAATCAAAAACCCGGATTCGAAAACCCGGAATGAGCAACAAGAAAATAATTTTTAGTCACTATCATCTGAAATCTATCAATTAAGCATGCTAATGTTCTTACTCAAGGTCTTACTCAATGTCAGAGATCACTGGTAAATAAATAACAAAACAACAACAAAGAACAACATAACATAACAACAGCTAATAAAAGAGGGAAGCATTTTCTAATTTTCATCTAATGTTCTAATGTTTTCATTTAATTGCTGGGTCTTCGAATGGTTGGCATTACCCATCCAAATTCCGCATAGAGACGGGCCAAATGCTCAGGCTTCAAGAACTTGTGAAACATTTCTGGCACACTCCGCAAACTGGAGTGAAAGAATGGGTACCTTTGGGTAACGCAGGCCTGTCTGAGGTGAAAATTCTGGCGGTCGTTGGTAAATTGTAGTTGACCTGTTTGTCGCTCTCTGTATGATCTAAAGTCTTTGTATACAATAAAAAAATCATCTGGCAAAGTCATTGGTGGGTTTAGGATAACATTTCCACACCCATAGCATCGCGAGACTGTTGTGCCAGGAAGCCATTTCAGCTGAAACTTTTGTTCGCCATGCCTTCATTCCATTGCCTTCATTTCAATTAAATGCCGTCATTCCTTTTATAGAATACACGTAATTTTTTTAAGAAACTAAAAATTGATCCAGTACTGAAAGTTTCTTCAAATTTTCAGATTTTGAATACTGTAAGTTTCTTAAGAGTTTCTTGAATATCCATATTGGCAACATAGTTATTCTATCCGAATGATGTTCCAAACCCATTTACCGATCGTATTTGAATTTATTTGGGTTTCCAGTTTGTCTGCTTGTCACAGAGATGCCTTATTGCACGACGAAACATGGGAAATAAAAGAAAAGTTTTCGCTGTCTGTGGTGAAAATTTTTCACTCAAAAATTTCAGTACTGGAGTTTCTAAAATTTTACGCCATCAGAGAGTCTGGATTTCTTTCAAAGAGGTTCTTATGAAAAAATACGTGTATATTATTTAAATAAAAAGAGATTGATAAGGTAATTTGCACTTTCTCCTCCCTAATTTTTGTAAATAAGATTCATCAAAATCTGTGCATACAGCGGAAACCACGAAATCGTTGCATTTGTCTCAATGCTTTGAATTCTCGAGTGTAGGTCTGACAGGCTAATATCTAGTTTCAACTTACAATTCCAACGTAAAGTAAATATTTCAGAAGTAAAGGAAATTATTATATTAGATTATTATATCATATTATATTCCGCATTTTAAAGATTCCGCGTTTTCGATTCCGCATTTTAAAGATTCCGCGTTTTCATTTCCGCATTTTAAAGATTCCGCGTTTTCATTTCCGCATTTTAAAGATTCCGCCTTTTCATTTTCGCATTTTAAAGATTCTGCGTTTTCATGTCCGCATTTTCGTTTCCGGATTCCGGATTCCGGAATCCGCATTTTAAAGATAGCCTAATAAAACAATCGTCAGACTTTGTGTGAACAACCATAAATAATTCAGAAGAAATTCTATTAAAAACATTTATCTTGCTCAAATTACAAAGTGGCTATTTATTGAATACTATATTTGTTTTTGATATCTCAGTGTTGTCAATATGTTTTAATAAGTACACCTATTCAAATATATTATTGTGTATTCAAAGAAAGATGCATACAAGTCTCGATTTGATTCCTTCTGGCTATCTTGGCGCTTGGTCATCCCAACATATCAAAACCAAAGCATCATATGGTAAATTTGAAGGTTTTGAAAAAGCTGATCCCTACACACTGAAACCAGACATTAATCACTGGGCTTGGTCGACGAGCTCATCTTGCAAAATTAAGAGATAAACAATTGTCAATGCTAACAATAAGAAAAAGAAGAAACGGACAAAGGAGAAGAAGAAGAAGAAGAATAAGAACTAATCAGCAGCTGGAGCAAAAATTAATCCATTTGATGGAAGCTAAACAATATAGAAAAGCTAACTCATTAATAACAAATATTGACCAACGCATTCAAAGCTAACTCACTTCTCCTGAATTTAAACCAATCAATAAAAACATAGAAAGTGTTCGAAAAAATAGAAATCTACTCTGTACAACAGCTGGAATGCAAAAATACAGACATTTCTTGTTTGGCAGAGAAAAGAAATTAAATGTCTTGAAAAAACTTGAAGATGAAAAATATGATAATTTTGTGAACAATCCGGCAAATTCATTGCAAGAATTACCAAAATCTTTATGTGGCAGCTCACATTTTCACACGATTCATTTGAAGTCGTTTCTTGCTCAATATCCTGGTATTATCTATTCTGAAATTCTGCTTACCAAAATAACAACAACAGCAACAACAACAACAATAATGATGCTGATGATATAAATGAAGACAGCTATGACTTCATTTATATCATCAGCATATTCTGTACGCTGACAATGGAAAAGAGTTTTTGAACAAATCGATTGATCAGTACTTGAAAGAGAAAGAATTAAACAT
This sequence comes from Chrysaora quinquecirrha, assembly GCA_014526335.1. Lineage (NCBI taxonomy): Eukaryota > Metazoa > Cnidaria > Scyphozoa > Semaeostomeae > Pelagiidae > Chrysaora > Chrysaora quinquecirrha. The sequence goes on along the minus strand of JACTAT010000049.1, from coordinate 743,314 downwards.
AAGACATGTAACAACTCTAGATAAGAATATCAAATTTGCAATTGTCGAAAGAGCAAATAGAACTATTAAAAGAAAATTGGTTCAAATTGCATTGATGAATAATAACAAATACATTGATTATTTACAAGATGTTGTGAATGCCTTTAACCAGACTCCCAATAAAACAACAAAGCTTGCTCCAAATGAAATAGATCCTATAAATGTAAATCAAGCGAGAATTAATATCGAAGAATCGATTCAAAAGCGTGAAACTAAAGAACTGCACAAAAAGGGAGCAGTTTGGGATAAGAAACTTGGAAAACCTTTACTTGAAAAGGAGATTGGGTGCATATTGCAAAAGAAGTCACCACATTTCAAAGAGGATTTCAACAGCAATATAGTGATTAGCTTTTTCAAATAACAGATGTAGACAATTCTACATATCCCATTACTTATAAAATTGAAGATATAAGACATGAAAAAATCCAAGGCTCTTTTCAGTATCCTGAATTATCAAAAACAACTTTCCCAGCCAACTTTAAGATAGTCAATTCAAAAATCAAACAGTTCATTGATCCTACTGCTGCTGCTGCTGCTGACGGTGAGCATTACAAAAGTGGATCCTTATTCAAATTGCAGAATACTACCAACCAATTTGGATACATGAAAAAATTCTTAATGGAAGATCCAGAGAAGAGAAGCAACAGAAGAAAATATCTTTGAGTGTTTTTCTACATTTTTTAAATGGCTAGCAATACTGGATCAAGACTGGACACTGCATTGGGAAAAAACGTCAATGAAACATATTTCACAGCAGTATCAAACACCAGTGACAGGGAAAATAATACCAATGAACATTTCATTAACAGACCATTTGGTCAGATAGATTTCAGTAGAACAAAACAGTAGAGCACATGTCTGTTAAATGCATCTTTGCCACATTCACAGGGCATAGCTATGCAAAATTTATGGTTTAAAAGATGGTATATTCCAGAAACATATAATGCCAGTGGAGTATACGCAAACATTTACAAAGATTTAACAAAACAAAAATGGCTACATACATCAATGTATGAAAACATCTTAAACTCACTTCAGAAGATTCAGTGCCGTCCAGAAGTGGCAAAATCTATTATAAACAACACTGAAACCTTACCAAACGATCTAGTATATTTTCTTAAAAGCTTCTACAACGATTATCCTCAACCTTACTCCTATTATACATCTCTTAGCGACTTTTCCCTACCTGATACAATACAGTCACAATCAATGTTTGGTTTAAAGCCAAACAAAAACACCGAAATAACATCAGATTGTTTCAACATTGTTGTTCGTTGAACTGATAAAATCACAAATTCAAATGAACGTAGTGATTGGTAAATTGTTCCACTTAGTAAAACATTAGCAATTCTACTTGGAATCGACTACTGGGAAGACGATGACTTTTTTCCAGTTTGCAATGTTGTGCCATCGACAACAACAACAGCAACAACAACAACAACAACTGACGCAACACAATCGACAATGAGTTTCAATGCCAAAAATGCTTTCTTAGTTGATTTCAGCAGAGCAAGCTGGTTTGATGAAGTAGAAGAGTGTAGAAAATTGTCAGAAATGTTTTCAAATCATTGGATCATAGAGCCGGGTGGTGCCGTTGGTGCAAAACTACGCTGGACACATCAAGGATTTTGTATTACAATTTTGAAAAAAACGTGGCAAATGAAAAGTCCTTACATTGTAAATACGTATGCAAAACATACGTTTTGAATTCCGAAATTCAACAGAAATTTTGATGCTACAATACAAGAAAATTCCACAGATCAAGAATACGTTGATATTTTTGTGTGCAGTGCCTTTAAACATGGTGCTAATTTTTCTTCTGATTGGTATTATGATGACCCTAGTAAACGTTATCGTGATGTCCATTGGCATTACACAGTGTCCATGCCTATATGTCCATCACTGAACATTGCATACTTTCCACGAGCTGTACAATCCATCATACAAAACGTCAATTAAGTATTCCCGTTTGTCTTTTTTTGACCTCTTTTTCTAAGGGAAACATTGAATGCTCTTGATAAGCAAGGCTTATCCAGGAAAATCGTGGCTGAGGGGGCTACCAAGGGTGATTGTAAGACAGGTAAATTAACACGGATAATATTTTTGATTCACGATGTTTGTGCTATTGCTCTTTAAATTTTAAAAAAACGGAGTCCTGGGTCTTATAATCTAAGTGAATGTTGTCTCTAGTCAACTGAACTTAACAATAAGCATATTCAGATTCGCACAAAATATTTGTTAGTGACAATCTTACATCTTCTACTTTCAACAGTAATGCTCTAAGATTTTCCTCGATCATGGTGGTGACAGGAAACCCTTATTTCAGTTGTTCCCTCCATTCCAGCAGAATCGCCAAAGAAACAACAACTTTGCTACTAATGTTGAACAGTCCTAGAACAATAAATGATAATTGTAAAGTACCCGAAGATTCGCAAAATTTTTCAAAGTTAAGTAATCTCTCAAATCGGAGGCTGCAAACGGGCTGACAACGAACAAGATTTCTTGAGGAATACTAGCAATCTCATGGAGGACGGTTCAGTTGTATTTCAGTTAAGTCTTGTGACTTAGGAATTAAACAATTAGTGCAAGTAAAGTAAAGTTGCTGATGATAATAGTTTACCTTGCTGGTGAACAGTGAAGAATAGTTCATAAGGGCAATCAGTTGTTCTTTCTTCTATACAGTAGTTATAAATGGGTAGCTACTAGCGATTTTCTTTCTATTTTTATCATGTGTGACTCCTCCTTGTTGAATGCATCTATAAGAGCAGAGAAAAATAGCTTATTAGCACAATCTGTTCCTCTTTGCTATATACAGAAGTCATAAATGGTGAGAAAAATAGCGATTTGCTTGCTATTTTATCATGTACCACACTCTCTGTTGTATGGATGACTTAGAGTAGCGCAGAATACTACATTAGCCCAATCTGTTGCTGTATCTTGTGTACACAGGTCATAAATAGCTAGCTACTAGCGATTTTCTTTCTATTTTATTATGTATCACGCCTCCCTGTTATATGGATGAATATGAGTAGCGCAGAACAGTTTATTAGAGAAATCAGTTGCTGTTTCTTGTGTACTGAGGTCGTTAATGGCTAGTCACTAGATGATTTCATTTCTATTTTATCATGTATTCCTCTCTGTTGCATGGATCGTTTCAGAGTAGCGCAGAATAGTTCTTTAACAAAATCTGTTGCTGTTTCTTGTGTACTAAGGTCGTTAATGGCTAGCTACTATAGCAATTTCGGAAGGAAGGAACTTTGCTACTCAGGTGAGCACATCTCAAAATATAGATACGGATGCTCGTCCTATTTGCAGGATTTGAAATTTTGGCTTTCCTTTTGGTTTTAAGAAGATTTTTTTATGGGTCCTCCAATTTTTATATCGCACACTGGTACCCTTGGAACAAAGAGTGAAGAATAATGGACAACATATTCAACATATTCATAGTCAAAGTTTAACGAAAGACATTCAAGAAATTTTGAGTCAATATATTGCTTATTTAAGGATGTTTCATTTTTATTTGTTTTGAACATAACTTATTCTAAAAGCTGTGAAACTTACGAAGTTTCGAGACCCGGTCGGGCCTTGAATCTCTCACTTCAATTCTTTGTTTCAATTCTTTCAACTAACTTTCTAATTCTTTATTTTTTAGCTGTTCATTGAAGAAAGTTCAGGTACGTAATTTTTACTAAAGCTTTGTATAGTTTTATACCAGCGCTCAAACCACTAAACACTGTCTTTAGACACTTTTTGACACCTTTTATTCCACCTTGTTATTCTAGAATGTCTCGAATTGCCATCATGGATATTGAATATATCCAAACAAACCAAACACACAAATGCATCCGAAAGCTTGCTATTTTATTGGACAATGGTGAAACAGCATTTGAAAGAGAGTTTGTACCATGCGTTGAATACAAGAAATTAGAGCTAAAGTGGAGACGTACATATAACTTTTGTCGATACAACATCCACCGATTGGAGTACCTCCCAATTATGATGGCATTTGAATGCCATGATTCGACAGCCATGATTAAAGACATACTAGAATGGAACAATGTTGGTCTAATTTATTACAAGGATGGAGATATTGAAAGAGAGATTTGTCAGAAGATAGAGCTAACTAGCAGAAATATAGAAGAATTTCGAGCACCCAAGGCGATGACCCAGGAGCCTTTGGAGGAGCTAAAAGAACACTTCCACTTTCTACAAGGTATAAATTTAATTTAATTAATTAATGTTGTTAAATGTTCTTCTAGTTCTTCTAGAGGGTCATGCGTTGTTGCTTTGGGCACCCCCAAATTCTTCTTTATTCAAAAACAACATGACAATCTGCTGGCACATTCTTATCTCTATATCACCACCCTTGTACAAAACGCCACAGTCTTATAACTGTATTTAAATGAGTATAAATTATGCTTTTTATAAATTATCTCCAATATGTTGTAATTATATCGTGTGAGTCTACACAAGGGGCATGAATTCATTCTCACTCCCCATCTGAAATAAAAAGAAATAAATGAATACATGAAATAATTAGTATCAGCAAATGTTAGAAATAATTATTATTAAAGACCTAAGTGAATGCTTGAAACAACTTACTGGTTTATGCATTTCAGATGAAAAACTTGTTCACAATGTCGACATATCGAGTAGTAAGCATCATCCAACTCTGATGTTAGACAAATGGAGCAGTTGCTCTGAAATACTGACTCTTCTGGTTGCAACCTGATCATTGCCTGTAAGCTGATTATTGCTCTTCTTCTTGCTCCAATCATCTTTTCTCTTAGACACACAACTAAACACACACACCAGACTGAAGTATGTTGAAGCAAAAAAAACAACAAACTCAACGGTTTTGAGACCTTGGAAACAAGAGTTTTAACCGATCAAATCGCTGTAATTTGGAAACATAACCAACCAACCAATCAGATATAGCCTTCTTCAGAAAGTCATTCGATGACGACGCGTCACGTGACTAGGATTTTATCGCAGGAAAAATTAAAACTGGCGTCACGTCAGCAAATGTAAACACTCTTGGAAAATGTCTTGGAATTTTGGTAAGTATCTCTCACTTTTCCCAACTTTTTCTCGTAAAAGTGTTAGAAATGTAGTTTTCTTATAATTTTAACTTTTAATAACTATTTCTTGCTTATTTAAGGATGTTTCATTTTTATTTGTTTTGAAAACTAACTTATTCTAAAGGCAGTGAAACTTACGAAGTTTTGAGATCCGGTCGGGCCTTGAATCTCTCACTTCAATTCTTTGTTTCAATTCTTAGTCTTCGTTTCAATTCTTTCAATTAAATTTCTAATTCTTTATTTTTTTAATTTTTTGCAATCCATGGGGTGTTTTGAATAGTTCAGACTTGTAGGTTTTTATATATTTTCTTTTTATAGAATATGAACATCAAAGAAGACCAAGTTCAGATTTTTGAATGCTCGAGTTGTTGGGCCTTGTTGCCCTATCAGGGCCTTGTTGCCCTATCATGGTTTTGAAAGCGTTTGCTGCTAGTCAGGCGTTTCTAATTGACTGAACAATAATAGTAGGGTATAAATGCTGGATGCATTTGTAAAAGCGTTTCAGAATCTAGAGTACACTGACTATGGCAAGCAGACAAAGGGAACAAGCGAATAACAAAGTAGTGTCTTCAGAACCTGAGGTACAGGAGGAAAATGTGAAGAGACAGGCTTATCTGATCACATATAGAAGAGCAGATACGGAAGCATTTGGTAGAGAAGGATTTGCTAACGCTGTTGTTACATTGCTCAATAGGGAAACCAGTTGTTCCCTCAAGCAGTGGTGTTGCTGTCTTGAAAGCCACAAGGATGGAGTACCGCATTTTCACATGGCCATACCACTGGCCAAGACAGGATGATGAAGCCGGGTACGAAATTATCTGCAAGATTTTTTTGGCATTGCAGTAAATTTCTCTGTACATGGTGGCTATTACTGTGCTTATCCGTCCGTACGTGATGAAAGAGCATGAAGAGGTCGCTTTTAGCAAAGGTCACCCAGAACAGATAGCAAAACCAAAAACGCCAGCTGCTTCAGCCGCCAGGGCCAGGAAACATGCGAGAAAATTTCGCTGATATAATTATCAGGAAAAACATCGCTAATCGAATGGAGCTATTACAGCAAGCTACTGCGCTTAAAAAGACTGGCGATACAGATTTATATCACTTTTGCATAGAGAGATCAACAAAGATACTGGTTGAATTCATAGACACTGTCTGGGATGCTGAGAATGCAGAGCATATTCTTGAACGAAGCTATCTAGAATAGAAATTTTCACAAAAGCATTGCAAAGTCCTTGTATTTGTGAAGGGGAGTGGTTGCAATGTGCTGTGCAGCTCTTGGAGAGAAACAACATAGAACTGGACAAAGGTGATGATGAAGTGAGAGACAGCACACAGAAAATTGGCAGGTCACATGATGTGGGGTGGGCGAAAATGTTATATAAAGGGAGGTTTTTAGGGTTAACAAATGTAGATGATTTCAGCGCTACGGGGAATAGAATTTTCAAGGCTGCAATTGAAAATGGATAAATGTATCAAAGACTTCAAAGCCAGAATGAAAGAGGCAGTTCATCACATTCAGGGTGGCATGGAGGAATTTGAAGAAGAAATGGACGGGGCTATGTACCAGTTTATTGTGAAGGGCAACAGAGCTGTGGGAAAGCACAGAACAGAGAGAGCAATGAGGCGACTCAGAAGAACGTACGAGAAATGGACCAATGATATCAAGATTGGGAAGAAAAGGATGTTGGAGACAATGAATGCCATAGAAAAGGAGAGAAAGAAGAAAGCTCAACAGGAGGAAGATCGAAAGCTGGGGCAAGAAGAGAAAGAAGCAGAAGGCAAGGGAAAAGGGGTGAAGGAAGACGTACAGAGAGAGGAAGAGATAGAAAATTTACGGATAGAAGCTGACGAGTTTGAGAAGTCATTTCTTTGTGGAGATGCCGAGGAGTTTGAGCAGTCTTTTAACTCTGAAGATGGTGTAGAGACAGCAAATAGCGAAAGCTGAACGTTTTAATTTAAATGGGAACAGTATTATATATACTTGAATAATTAGTTATTTAATTTTATTAATTGTTGTTTGCATGAGACTTATACGTACAAAAATGTATTTCATTGCTCACTTTCTGTTCCTTATTTTAATGGGAAAGAAAATATGTATTCAAATATGAGATATGTAAGCAACGGTAATAAAGAAGATAGGTGGAGAGGGAGTTGGGATTTATGAATTGCGGTAAAAAAATAGGGTCGGAGAGGGGAAATTTAGGGATTGTGAGTGAAAAGTAAGAAGGCAAAGCGCCAGTGCGTCTTTTTATTTGCTCGTATGCATGATATTGTTTAAATTACTTCACCTATTAAATGGATAATTAATAGGTGAAGTAATATAATGAAAAAGTTTATTATGGTAAAGAAGTTTGGAGAAGGAGACGTTTTGGTTGTTTTTCCCGAATTGAAATGAATGGGCGAAGTAACAATGATTACTCTTTATTTTTTGAGCTATGTTTTATGACCATTGAAGGTAATAATAGGTTAAGTGGGAGAAGGAAAGGCTTGTAAAGTCCATATCAGGGAAATGTAACTCTTGTCTTCTGAACGTGTGTATGAATTCAGGCCATTGAAGTTTGTAAAACAGGCGTTCCTTCAGAAGAGAAAGGTTTCAAGGTGGATATCCGGGAAAAAATGTAATAGCAATATCCGAGAGTGGGGGGAGGGAAATTATGGGTTGTGAACTTCTTATTGTAAAATCATGGGAATGGTACGTAATTCCCAAATCTTTTTCCACTTCTCCTGCTAATAGAAATTGTTACAGGGGGCTTACTCATCTTCACTCGTTTTTCTATAAGATTGAGAATGTTGTAAATTGGAACAGTTAGCCTGTTCCATATCGTAGAGCTTGACTTAACAGTGAACATTTTTGAACCGTACGAAGAGTATAAGGAAGTGATGGCAGAAACTCTGAAAACCGTTCACAATGATGATAACACAAAGGTACCCTAGGTTTTTAGTACGAATTATGCAATATAACCAATCTTTATCATTACATTATGATCATAAAAATAACTGTATAATTATGAATACTCAGAATATCTTATTATTTAATCACAGGAAATTTCATTCAAATCAATGATGAAATTCAAAAAGAATGTTGCAAGAGAGTTTCAGATTTGGAAGGACGTGCGATTCAATTTCAGCAATGAAAATCTTGAAGTTCTTACTGCAGAACAAATATGGTAGGGTAGGATTCTTTATCTGTCTGTTATTGATTCCCTTTATCGACACAAGTAACTCTGCTCCTTGGAATGTAATCTTCCATTCCGCATTTACTGTGTTCATATTTCTGCAACCACATGAAAAGTTGTACATTTTCGTTTGCAGAGAATCTGGGGACATCTACATAATCAAATCTGATGAGTGGAGAATTTGTTGTAAGAAGCCACGAAGACGACAAAAAAGAGCCAAACCGTACGCGAATGAAAGCAAAGATGGTGCAGAGCATATTGGCATTATCATAACAGCCAGTCCTTTGCAGAGACTAATGCAAATTCTCCTGATCTTACAAAACGCTAATTCGTAGTATATGTAACCATTACTTTATTTTTCTAAATGCAATTTGTAACTATACTGACTTTGCTTTGCTTCACTGTTGCTTTTGCTTTGCTTCACTTGCTTTTGCTCCCATTCTTTGCAGTTCTCAATTAGCTGTATTTTCAGAATTACTAGAATTTAAGCTTTTGAAATGAGAAAATGGTATCAAACCAGTTGCGATTTCGTGATTACATTGGAAAATGGTTATTAAATGGGCTTTCAAATGCACTCTTCAACAACCTCTCAAAAGGTTTTTGTTTGCTTCAAAAAGGGTTATATGGGCTTCGAAATGCACTGTTGAAAAAACTTTTTAAAGATCTCTTTATTTCGTTTTGAATGAAACACACTTTTCAATAAGCTTTTGAAATCAGGCATCTTGTCTTGTTTCAATCGAGGTAAATGCATTAACACAATGCAATTCAAGCGGGTTGACTGCATTTTCCTGTAAACATCAACCTTAAATAGTTTTAGATATAGAAAAGTTGTTATTTCCCAGTAAATAATGCAGGTATACATGAAATTTAGTAGATATAATCAGTCAGCTTCGTTACTTGTACTCATCCTGATGAAGTAAGAAGATTTTAACATACAGTAAGCCAGTATTATATGTCTGGGGTGTAGACAACAGATTCTGATTGGGCAAGACAGTGCCTTGTGACAAAAGAGGAGGGTTTTCCCCGTTTATCCCAGGAATGGTAGCAGTTAGTAAAGATTTGGCAAGTGATGGCTTAACTTAGAACGGGTTGCAGAAGAGGATGCAGATTTCAGAAGCATAACTAAAACGGCGTAAAAGTTGATACTCGGACAAAAATTTTGCCATGACTACTACAAAATTAGTATATAAGATTGTGTTGTGATTTGAAATATGCCATTAACAGTTGAAGGTAAGTATTATATTGATAAAGCAAGATATTGAATGTTAATTTTCTTGTTCTTTCTTTCTCCCTGTTTATAGATTGCTGCATTTGCATGCTGTAATAAAAAAATGTTTACAGCAAATAGAAAAACAACAGAAAAATTGAAAGGTAGAACCTATGATCAACAGGATACAAAGTTGATAAAGTTCATTTTTCCAACAATTTATGAAAAGGAGACTTGAATCTCTATATGATTTCTTTATGAAAAGTAGCAATTCTGTACAAACAACACTGCTACTTTGCTGCAGTGACAAAGATGCAATATCACAACAGCAACAACAACAACAAAGTGAACATGACAAATTTGAAGAAGTGCAAAATAATTTGCTGTGCTTAATTAGAGCATGAATCGATGGCATCCTGTCAAATGTTATTATCAGAATGTTCTCTAGATTTGACATGGATTATTTTAGAAGTATGACTGTCTCTTTTGTATCATCGTTACAGAACCACTTCTTGCATGCACTTGCAGCAGCACCACGAACATGTAGCAAATAATATCACAGGGACGGTAACAACAACTACAACAAACAAATAAATATTAACACAACAACAACAACAACAACATTTCAATTCAATTCAGCAACAATACAATGATGTTGTATCATCTAATGTCATTATAACTGATGAAGAGCTGTTTTCACAACTGTGCAATGTCTCAAAGAAATATGTATTTGTGAAAAGTACATATCGGAAGATGTGCATTTGTTTTCTCCTTTGTTTAATTCTATGCACTCGGTTGATGTTATTGAATTTATGAAATCTTTTGAAAACTTCAACATGAACATACTGACAGGTTCAATTCTGATTGATTATTATGCATTTAAAAATGAGGAAATCCAAAAGGGTACTTGTTTAAATAGACTAAAAAAAGAATGCAATTAGTATTTGGACCACATATGAATGCGAAATATGTATCTGTGTTCAAGCATTTATACAATAAGTACATAACAGAACCTTTGAAAAGTTACCAGATGAAAGCAGATTTGAAATGGGCAAAAGAAAAGTACATTCAGAATAATAATCTTTCTTCCAACGACAGAAAATCAAAACGAGGAAGAAAGCGAAAACTACGAGACAATATTGTCTCTGGATCATCAGCAACAACAACAGCATCAACAACAACAACAAATATAATTGCAGGAACTGCAGCAAGATTTTGTACAACAATAACAACAACAACAACAACGACAATTTAAATACAGAAACAATTTTGCAACAGCAAGAAGAGATTGAAAGTCTACCACAATTGCAATTTTCCAAATGCTTAATTGGATACTGTGGATATTGATTTCGATATTGATAAGATATTGAATTTAATTGACAGTAATTTATTTTCTTCAAAGCCATTTGAAAATGAACAAAATACAATTATCAATAAAACAGCAACTGACAAAATATTTTTGTCAGCAAAAGAACATAAAAAAGGATTAGGATAGTTCATTAAACCTTTGCAAAAATGCCCAATTCGTCATTGAATAGTTATAGTAATAATGAAAGAAACCATAGAAGAAGGAGAAAATTAATGAGTGATTCAAATCATATTGTAAGTAAAGTACTAAACAGTATTTCATATGTGTAAATTGGGATTTTATTTCTATTTTTTAGATTTTGCCATTAATTAAAAATGATTGGAAAAAATTCCAAAAGATTCTGAAAAAATAATAGACTATGCAAATGATGTAATTAAAAGAGAATTTCTTAATCATCCTGGTAAAAAAAGAATACAAATTTATTACAAATATTGTCAAACCCATCATTCTGGTGGTGCTCAAAAGACAGCTGTGATAAGAAAGAAGTCTAACATTGCTAGCAAAAAGTCATCTCTGCAACATCTTCAGCAACAGCAAGCAAATGATGCAATAATTTCACTGCAAGATTCGAATTGCTTTCTTACTGAAATGGATCGTAATTACAGGTACAAAATGGAATTGCAAGAATTCAGACATAACATACAATATGAACTCGTAAACTTTATGGGGAATTATTTGGCTTCTGAGACTAGTATGGCTTGTGAAAATACAAGTAGCAAACACAACAGAAAGCGTCCTCATCCTCAAGATGATGATAAAAATGATGATGATGACAATTATAACAATGGTGACAATGATGAAGATGATGATTATGATGATGATGCTGATGATGATGATGATGAAGATGATTATTATGATGATGATGCTGATGATGACGAAGATAATGCTATTATTGCTAATAACAATCGCGATTGCAATGAAAACCGTAGTGAAAAAAATAATACATTATTGGACAAGACTACAACAACAACAAAAAAAATCAAAATTTGATTTGGAATCTGATATGGATAAAAGCATTAAGGAAAAGCTCTCAAAAGTAACATAAAATCAGTAAATTATCAATTGCTCATTGACTGTAACCAAACATGATAGTACTAGTACACAGAACATAGTAGATCACTTTGACAACAACAATAAAGACGCATTTTTCTTCTTCTTGTTCATAGTGTTCTCACTAAAGTCAAGAGAACACACTGAATTGATTACAACAGCAACAACAACAACAACGGCAGACGCGGCAGCGTGAACAAAGTCTAAACAAATCTTTTTTGACGATGATGACAATGAGCTTGGTGGTGGTGCAATATTAGATAGAAAAAGAAAAAAGTCTGATAGCTTTATTACATTGGAAAATCAAAAATTTCTACACAACTATCAAAAGGGGCTGGAAGACTATTACGGTACTGTATCATGCAATCTTTTATTGAAAGATTTTCAAATGAACAAGCATAAAATCAAAGTATTCAACAATATTACGCCAATGGAGGAACATAAGAGGTAATCCAGAGGGAAATAATACAAAGAACATATACTGGTTCTATGGTTTACAATCTGAACGACAGACGAACGAAGTAAAACCGATTTTGATGACTTCAGGGAGAAACGAAAGGATGAAAAAAGACAAGACTTCTCTTCGATTCATAGAGGGGAATTTCAAAAGTCAAGCAAGAAAAGAAATACTATCAAATATGCAAGATGCAATTGTTGTACTGGGTAATCTAATGGATGAATTGACAGAAAATAAAGACTTGTGTCATTTTTCACAAGAGACAGTCATCACAAGCGTCTTTACATATTCTATATTAGGAAAGGATATTTTTCCAAAACAAAAGTATGCTTCAACTATTTCAAAGAATAGTCACTACAAAATCATATTTGACAATCCAAATTCATTTCTAAGCATACGTAATATGTTAATGAACATGTTTCCTCAAAAAGGAAAGGGTTCAGAACTATTTACAAAAATTCAAGACTATTTTATCCAGAGTGAACCAGGTTCCTCTTCGTTTATTCTAGTCAATCCAAAACCTAATCAAGATCAAACATGAAAATTATCTGTTATTTAATTGGCTGAAATTTCAATGAAGTAAAAAATGCTATCCCATCTCGCCTGACTGAAATAATTTCAATATGAAAAATAAAAAAATATTTATTCTTTATTAAAGATCAGTCGCATATCGGAACAAAAATAACGGGAATATATTGAAAGTATTATACAAATATGAAAAAAACAATCAAAAACATTACCGGATATAAGGGAAAAAAATAAATTCAAGCATGACCGTTAAATGATATTTTCAAACAGTTTTTATTGCTTTTGCTTTTTATATGATATATATTAATTGACAATAGAAAGAAACAGCTCCTTCCTCTTGCAATTGGTGCATTTGGCTCAGGTTTTCTTGGAAGGTTATTTGGAGGTCGAGGTCGGAGGTTCAAAGCACCAGGTAGACAACCTCCAATGCAAGGTAGAGGACATTGACGATGACAAAGCGGCAGAAAAGGTCATATATTTGCAATCATTCCACCAATCTTTGGAGGAAGACGCCGCCGTTGCAAGATATTTATATAAAGTAAAATGCTTACAAAAAGCTTCACCACTTGGTTTTGATATGTTGGGATAAACTGATAAACAACAACAACAACATCAAAGATGCTGCAGCATCAGCTAAAGCAATCTATTGTTGAAAAATGAGTCATCATTATTATCATCATCATTATCATCATCATCATCATCATCACCACCACCACAGCAATTGCAAAAATCATGTGTACAGAATGAAGGAGTTGTGTTAAAACCAAATTCTTATCAAAGACATAATAAAACGGCTATCTTTAAAATGCGGATTCCGGAATCCGGAAATGAAAACGCGGAATCTTTAAAATGCGGAACTAAAAACGCGGAATCTTTAAAATGCGGAAATGAAAACGCGGAATCTTTAAAATGCGGAAATGAAAAGGCGGAATCTTTAAAATGCGGAAATGAAAACGCGGAATCTTTAAAATGGGGAATCGAAAACGCGGAATCTTTAAAATGCGGAATTGAAAACGCGGAATCTTTAAAATGCGGAATCAAAAACCCGGAAATGAAAACCCGGAATCAAAAACCCGGAATCGAAAACCCGGAATGAGCAACAAGAAAATAATTTTTAGTCACTATCATCTGAAATCTATCAATTAAGCATGCTAATGTTCTTACTCAAGGTCTTACTCAATGTCAGAGATCACTGGTAAATAAATAACAAAACAACAACAAAGAACAACATAACATAACAACAGCTAATAAAAGAGGGAAGCATTTTCTAATTTTCATCTAATGTTCTAATGTTTTCATTTAATTGCTGGGTCTTCGAATGGTTGGCATTACCCATCCAAATTCCGCATAGAGACGGGCCAAATGCTCAGGCTTCAAGAACTTGTGAAACATTTCTGGCACACTCCGCAAACTGGAGTGAAAGAATGGGTACCTTTGGGTAACGCAGGCCTGTCTGAGGTGAAAATTCTGGCGGTCGTTGGTAAATTGTAGTTGACCTGTTTGTCGCTCTCTGTATGATCTAAAGTCTTTGTATACAATAAAAAAATCATCTGGCAAAGTCATTGGTGGGTTTAGGATAACATTTCCACACCCATAGCATCGCGAGACTGTTGTGCCAGGAAGCCATTTCAGCTGAAACTTTTGTTCGCCATGCCTTCATTCCATTGCCTTCATTTCAATTAAATGCCGTCATTCCTTTTTATAGTATACACGTAATTTTTTTTAAGAAACTAAAAAATTGATCCAGTACTGAAAGTTTCTTCAAATTTTCAGATTTTGAATACTGTAAGTTTCTTAAGAGTTTCTTGAATATCCATATTGGCAACATAGTTATTCTATCCGAATGATGTTCCAAACCCATTTACCGATCGTATTTGAATTTATTTGGGTTTCCAGTTTGTCTGCTTGTCACAGAGATGCCTTATTGCACGACGAAACATGGGGAATAAAAGAAAAGTTTTCGCTGTCTGTGGTGAAAATTTTTCACTCAAAAAATTTCCAGTACTGGAGTTTCTAAAATTTTACGCCATCAGAGAGTCTGGATTTCTTTCAAAGAGGTTCTTATGAAAAAATACGTGTATATTATTTAAATAAAAAGAGATTGATAAGGTAATTTGCACTTTCTCCTCCCTAATTTTTGTAAATAAGATTCATCAAAATCTGTGCATACAGCGGAAACCACGAAATCGTTGCATTTGTCTCAATTCTTTGAATTCTCGAGTGTAGGTCTGACAGGCTAATATCTAGTTTCAACTTACAATTCCAACGTAAAGTAAATATTTCAGAAGTAAAGGAAATTATTATATTAGATTATTATATCATATTATATTCCGCATTTTAAAGATTCCGCGTTTTCGATTCCGCATTTTAAAGATTCCGCGTTTTCATTTCCGCATTTTAAAGATTCCGCGTTTTCATTTCCGCATTTTAAAGATTCCGCCTTTTCATTTCCGCATTTTAAAGATTCTGCGTTTTCATTTCCGCATTTTCGTTTCCGGATTCCGGATTCCGGAATCCGCATTTTAAAGATAGCCTAATAAAACAATCGTCAGACTTTGTGTGAACAACCATAAATAATTCAGAAGAAATTCTATTAAAAACATTTATCTTGCTCAAATTACAAAGTGGCTATTTATTGAATACTATATTTGTTTTTGATATCTCAGTGTTGTCAATATGTTTTAATAAGTACACCTATTCAAATATATTATTGTGTATTCAAAGAAAGATGCATACAAGTCTCGATTTGATTCCTTCTGGCTATCTTGGCGCTTGGTCATCCCAACATATCAAAACCAAAGCATCATATGGTAAATTTGAAGGTTTTGAAAAAGCTGATCCCTACACACTGAAACCAGACATTAATCACTGGGCTTGGTCGACGAGCTCATCTTGCAAAATTAAGAGATAAACAATTGTCAATGCTAACAATAAGAAAAAGAAGAAACGGACAAAGGAGAAGAAGAAGAAGAAGAATAAGAACTAATCAGCAGCTGGAGCAAAAATTAATCCATTTGATGGAAGCTAAACAATATAGAAAAGCTAACTCATTAATAACAAATATTGACCAACGCATTCAAAGCTAACTCACTTCTCCTGAATTTAAACCAATCAATAAAAACATAGAAAGTGTTCGAAAAATAGAAATCTACTCTGTACAACAGCTGGAATGCAAAATACAGACATTTCTTGTTTGGCAGAGAAAAGAAATTAAATGTCTTGAAAAAACTTGAAGATGAAAAATATGATAATTTTGTGAACAATCCGGCAAATTCATTGCAAGAATTACCAAAATCTTTATGTGGCAGCTCACATTTTCACACGATTCATTTGAAGTCGTTTCTTGCTCAATATCCTGGTATTATCTATTCTGAAATTCTGCTTACCAAAATAACAACAACAGCAACAACAACAACAATAATGATGCTGATGATATAAATGAAGACAGCTATGACAACGACAAGCATGTTGCATACTATGACAACTTACAGCAGAATTACAAATGTGAAGATGGAGAACTTGGAAGTAAAGAACACAAAAAAATAGTGAAATTACACGTTTTTTTTATAAGAACACTGAAATTGAAGAAAGCCATGCAATGTTCTTAATTTTTCGGATTTGAAGGCTCAAAATGTTTTTAGCATGTTCTTAATTTTCTTGCTTTTTAGAAAGCTTTTGTTTTTCAAATTAGGTGATAATTGCTACGAAGATGGATGCGCATGTAAAAATGTCACATATAGTCACAATGATTCATAGTTCACCTGTTTTCTAGAGATGAGAACAGGACAGCGCCTTTTAAGAAAGTAAATTTTAATTTGTTTCTAGCTTCACAAAGCCTTGTAATGTTCTTAGAATGTTCTTAACTTTTCAGCCTCTGAAGCCTTATGTTCTTATATACTTTGTTCTTATAAAAAAAATGTGTACTCTTTGACAAGATGAAGGAAGTTCCTGGAATGAAGTTACATCGAATTAAATATCTAGATAATGAACTGGACGTTGGTGAACTGCCTTTATTTCAAGAGGATGAGTTTCTCGATTATGATGATGAAACAAATGACAAATCTCCAATTATGAAAATCACAGAAAATACCTTAAATATTCTAAAGGACACCTACAAAAGTTCCATCGTTTTATAAACAATTATTAAAAAACTGTTTCCTTTCCTTTCTATTCCATATATAAAATAAAAAAATGACAATTTTATACATTATACAGTAATAGCTTCCATTCTTTTTTCCAATCAACCGTATATATATGTGAGTACATGATTTCTTCTGTTTATATTTGGTTTGTCTTGTCATCATGACTAAAAACAACAGCAACAGCAGCAGCACTTACGATGACAAAGATGATGGGACTGGCAGGAAAAAAGAGCAATTCAACGATCTTAATAATCTCTATACTGATCCAAAATTTCCTGGATCTTTTAGTGGTCTAGCAACGTTCTATAAACATTTGAAAAAGCTTGCTCGTTTTAAACAACTTTCCTACAACATATTAAATGAATGGAAATTTCAACATGAAATGTATACCAAATACCAACCAAGGAGAAAAAGTTTCTACGCAGACCGTACAAGATTTTTAATCTGAATCAAATTTGGGAAGCTGATCTTATGGACATGTCCAACTATGCTCGATTGAATAAAAACATACATTTTATCCTAAATGTTATTGATCAATTTACCAAGAAGTTATACTCAAGCCCATGCAAAACAAAAAGTAAAGACAATGTTTTAAATGCACTACAAAACGTTTTTGAACATCAAACCATGTCAAGACTAAATATTCTGTACGCTGACAATGGAAAAGAGTTTTTGAACAAATCGATTGATCAGTACTTGAAAGAGAAAGAATTAAACATAAGACATGTAACAACTCTAGATAAGAATATCAAATTTGCAATTGTCGAAAGAGCAAATAGAACTATTAAAAGAAAATTGGTTCAAATTGCATTGATGAATAATAACAAATACATTGATTATTTACAAGATGTTGTGAATGCCTTTAACCAGACTCCCAATAAAACAACAAAGCTTGCTCCAAATGAAATAGATCCTATAAATGTAAATCAAGCGAGAATTAATATCGAAGAATCGATTCAAAAGCGTGAAACTAAAGAACTGCACAAAAAGGGAGCAGTTTGGGATAAGAAACTTGGAAAACCTTTACTTCGAAAAGGAGATTGGGTGCATATTGCAAAAGAAGTCACCACATTTCAAAGAGGATTTCAACAGCAATATAGTGATTAGCTTTTTCAAATAACAGATGTAGACAATTCTACATATCCCATTACTTATAAAATTGAAGATATAAGACATGAAAAAATCCAAGGCTCTTTTCAGTATCCTGAATTATCAAAAACAACTTTCCCAGCCAACTTTAAGATAGTCAATTCAAAAATCAAACAGTTCATTGATCCTACTGCTGCTGCTGCTGCTGCTGACGGTGAGCATTACAAAAAGTGGATCCTTATTCAAATTGCAGAATACTACCAACCAATTTGGATACATGAAAAAATTCTTAATGGAAGATCCAGAGAAGAGAAGCAACAGAAGAAAATATCTTTGAGTGTTTTTCTACATTTTTTAAATGGCTAGCAATACTGGATCAAGACTGGACACTGCATTGGGAAAAAACGTCAATGAAACATATTTCACAGCAGTATCAAACACCAGTGACAGGGAAAATAATACCAATGAACATTTCATTAACAGACCATTTGGTCAGATAGATTTCAGTAGAACAAAACAGTAGAGCACATGTCTGTTAAATGCATCTTTGCCACATTCACAGGGCATAGCTATGCAAAATTTATGGTTTAAAAGATGGTATATTCCAGAAACATATAATGCCAGTGGAGTATACGCAAACATTTACAAAGATTTAACAAAACAAAAATGGCTAAATACATCAATGTATGAAAACATCTTAAACTCACTTCAGAAGATTCAGTGCCGTCCAGAAGTGGCAAAATCTATTATAAACAACACTGAAACCTTACCAAACGATCTAGTATATTTTCTTAAAAGCTTCTACAACGATTATCCTCAACCTTACTCCTATTATACATCTCTTAGCGACTTTTCCCTACCTGATACAATACAGTCACAATCAATGTTTGGTTTAAAGCCAAACAAAAACACCGAAATAACATCAGATTGTTTCAACATTGTTGTTCGTTGAACTGATAAAATCACAAATTCAAATGAACGTAGTGATTGGTAAATTGTTCCACTTAGTAAAACATTAGCAATTCTACTTGGAATCGACTACTGGGAAGACGATGACTTTTTTCCAGTTTGCAATGTTGTGCCATCGACAACAACAACAGCAACAACAACAACAACAACTGACGCAACACAATCGACAATGAGTTTCAATGCCAAAAATGCTTTCTTAGTTGATTTCAGCAGAGCAAGCTGGTTTGATGAAGTAGAAGAGTGTAGAAAATTGTCAGAAATGTTTTCAAATCATTGGATCATAGAGCCGGGTGGTGCCGTTGGTGCAAAACTACGCTGGACACATCAAGGATTTTGTATTACAATTTTGAAAAAAACGTGGCAAATGAAAAGTCCTTACATTGTAAATACGTATGCAAAACATACGTTTTGAATTCCGAAATTCAACAGAAATTTTGATGCTACAATACAAGAAAATTCCACAGATCAAGAATACGTTGATATTTTTGTGTGCAGTGCCTTTAAACATGGTGCTAATTTTTCTTCTGATTGGTATTATGATGACCCTAGTAAACGTTATCGTGATGTCCATTGGCATTACACAGTGTCCATGCCTATATGTCCATCACTGAACATTGCATACTTTCCACGAGCTGTACAATCCACCATACAAAATGTCAATCAAGTATTCCCGTTTGTCTTTTTTGACCTCTTTTCTAAGGAAACATTGAATGCTCTTGATAAGCAAGGCTTATCCAGGGAAATCGTGGCTAAGGGGGCTACAAGGGGCGATTGTAAGACAGGTTAATTAACACGGATAACATTTTGGACGTGCAACACGTTGTTTGTGCTATTGCTCTTTAAATTTCTAAAAACGCAGTCCTGGGTCTTATAATCTAAGTGAATGTTGTCTCTAGTCAACTGAACTTAACAATAAGCAAATTGAGATTCGGGCAAAATATTTGTTAGTGACAATCTTACATCTTCTACTTTCAGCAGTAATGCTCTAAGCTTTGCCTCGATCATGTTGGTTACAGGAAACCCTTCTTTCAGTTGTTCCTCCATTCCAGCAGAATCGCCAAAGAAACAACAACTTTGCTACTAATGTTGAACAGTCCTAGAACAATAAATGATAATTGTAAAGTACCCGAAGATTCGCAAAATTTTTCAAAGTTAAGTAATCTCTCAAATCGGAGGCTGCAAACAGGCTGACAACGAACAAGATTTCTTGAGGAATACTAGCAATCTCATGGAGGACGGTTCAGTTGTATTTCAGTTAAGTCTCGTGACTGAGGAATTAAACAATTAGCGCAAGTAAAGTAAAGTTGCTGATTATAATAGTTTACCTTGCTGGTGAACAGTGAAGAATAGTTCATAAGGGCAATCAGTTGTTCTTTCTTCTATACAGTAGTTATAAATGGGTAGCTACTAGCGATTTTCTTTCTATTTTTATCATGTGTGACTCCTCCTTGTTGAATGCATCTATAAGAGCAGAGAAAATAGCTTATTAGCACAATCTGTTCCTCTTTGCTATATACAGAAGTCATAAATGGTGAGAAAAATAGCGATTTGCTTGCTATTTTATCATGTACCACACTCTCTGTTGTATGGATGACTTAGAGTAGCGCAGAATACTACATTAGCCCAATCTGTTGCTGTATCTTGTGTACACAGGTCATAAATAGCTAGCTACTAGCGATTTTCTTTCTATTTTATTATGTATCACGCCTCCCTGTTATATGGATGAATAAGAGTAGCGCAGAACAGTTTATTAGAGAAATCAGTTGCTGTTTCTTGTGTACTGAGGTCGTTAATGGCTAGTCACTAGCGATTTCATTTCTATTTTATCATGTATTCCTCTCTGTTGCATGGATCGTTTCAGAGTAGCGCAGAATAGTTCTTTAACAAAATCTGTTGCTGTTTCTTGTGTACTAAGGTCGTTAATGGCTAGCTACTACAATCTTGGACAAAATATTATGAGACAAATTTTGCTTTGAGAGTGGCTCTGCCCCCCTCCCCCTGATTCAATGTTGTGCTTATAAAAAGTTGTCTCGTCGTCACTTTCTTGGTGTTTCATGTTGTTTTCAACAATTTGCAACATTGAAAAAGGGGGAAGGAGGCGAAAATGTAGAAAAATGTAGAAAAATCCAATTTGTCTCATAATTTATGTCCATGATTGTAGCGATTTCATTTCTATTTTATCATGTATTCCTCTCTGTTGCATGGATCGTTTCAGAGTAGCGCAGAATAGTTCTTTACCAAAATCAGTTGCTGTTTCTTGTGTACTGAGGTTGTTAATGGCTAGCTACTAGCGATTGCATTTCTATTTTATCATGTATTCCTCTCTGTTGCATGGATCGTTTCAGAGTAGCGCAGAAAAGTTCTTTACCAAAATCAGTTGCTGTTTCTTGTGTACTGAGGTCGTTAATGGCTAGCTACTAGCGATTTCATTTCTATTTTATCATGTATTCCTCTCTGTTGCATGGATCGTTTCAGAGTTGCTAGAATAGTTCTTTACCAAAATCTGTTGCTGTTTCTTGTGTACTGAGGTCATTAATGGCTAGCTACTAGCGATTTCATTTCTATTTTATCATGTATTCCTTTCTGTTGCATGGATCGTTTCAGAGTAGCGCAGAATAGTTCTTTACCAAAATCAGTTGCTGTTTCTTGTGTACTGAGGTTGTTAATGGTTAGCTACTAGCGATTTCATTTCTATTTTATCATGTATTCCTCTCTGTTGCATGGATCATTTCAGAGTAGCGCAGAAAAGTTCTTTACCAAAATCAGTTGCTGTTTCTTGTGTACTGAGGTCGTTAATGGCTAGCAACTAGCGATTTCATTTCTATTTTATCATGTATTCCTCTCTGTTGCATGGATCGTTTCAGAGTAGCGCAGAATAGTTCTTTACCAAAATCAGTTGCTGTTTCTTGCGTACTGAGGTTGTTAATGGCTAGCTACTAGCGATTTCATTTCTATTTTATCATGTATTCCTCTCTGTTGCATGGATCGTTTCAGAGTAGCGCAGAATAGTTCTTTACCAAAATCTGTTGCTGTTTCTTGTGTACTGAGGTCATTAATGGCTAGCTACTAGTGATTTCCTTTCTATTTTACCATGTATTCCTCTATGTTGCATGGATCATTTCAGAGTAGCGCAGAAAAGTTCTTTACCAAAATCAGTTGCTGTTTCTTGTGTACTGAGGTCGTTAATGGCTAGCTACTAGCGATTTCATTTCTATTTTATCATGTATTCCTCTTTGTTGCATGGATCGTTTCAGAGTAGCGCAGAATAGTTCTTTACCAAAATCTGTTTCTGTTTCTTGTGTACTGAGGTCATTAATGGCTAGCTACTAGTGATTTCCTTTCTTTTTTATCATGTATTCCTCTATGTTGCATGGATCATTTCAGAGTAGCGCAGAAAAGTTCTTTACAAAAATCATTTTTGATTAGCTGAATTTTGAATTGTCTGCACACATTTTGAAAATCTTGTGTCCCAAGTTGGCCGGAAAATCAAATAACCATTGTACGTCATAATAACTATAACTTTCTGTTAGAACATAGTCGCATGTATAATTTCTAACTGCGCAATAGATCATGTGACTTGTAAATGTTATATCTACAAACTCTGTAAATAAGAGTCAGTCAAAAGTCAAGAGTCAGTCAAAAGTCAGCTTGAATAGACAAGATAGAGCCTCATCTCTCAAATGTTGCCTGACTCTGTGTGTTCTCTGCGCAAATGTTAAACTCAAGCAGCAAAGATCTTTTTGTTACAAACGAACATGCACGTAGGGATGAATTTTAAACAGAAGTTCATATTTTCAATTCTGTACTGCCATTAGGTGAGATAACCGTACTTCACTTGCAAAACATTTGCAAAATAAATTACGCAAGGGTAAAACAACGTCAAGCAGATATAATACTTAGAGAACAACAGAAAGCACCTTGCTTACTTGATGGCTTTTGCTGCATATCTTTAGCTATTTCAATACAATCTGGAGGAAGAATATGTTTCTTAAGGAAGTTTACAGTTCAAACTTTTTCAAAGAAAATTTTATTCTAAGAATTTCATATAGATAGACACAAAACATCTTTCATTTTGGGAACCAATATTGTCAAATATTATAATCTAAAAATGGGCAATTTCATGGGTTTCAATTGGTGAATGTTCAATCAGTAAATAGATAAACAAACAGCAGATTCGCCATTATGTTGTCGTTAATGTCTTCAATCTATATTTTTATGTTCGAAGAAATCGAACATATTGGTGTGGAGGTGGAGTGTCACTCAATCACTCACTCACTCACTCACTCACTGTCTTTTCTCATCATCATCAACATCATCATCATCAAATCGTCATCATATTCATCATCATCATCATCAACATTCGACAAAAAAATGACAGTGTAAGCATTTTGTAACAATGCTTATGCTCATAAAATCGAGCTGAATGCCACGATTTCTTTTTGTGATGCTTGCCATGACACTGTGTACACGACATATAAACATAAATTCCACTGATATAATGCTGGTAGAGATAGAACAATGCATATTTAGTAGAAACCATTCTGGCCTATTTGTTCCATTTTTCACAAAACGGAATAAAGGAATACCACAAGGAACAGGGGAACGCATTATTTGTTCATTTTTTCGTTGAACTTTGGAACTTGTCATCGTTGATAAGTGTTCCCCTCTTTGGGAATAAAGGACCATGGAATTCATATGAGGAACGTTCCTTTATTCTTTTATTCCGAAATTCCGTAGTGCCCCTGTTCTTTAGTTCCTTTGTTCAAGAATTCCCAGATTAAGTAAATGATGTGATTGATGCTTTACTATGACGGCAACAGCTATTGTTACATAACTTCCTGACATCAACAGTATTTTTTAATAAAAAGATAACAATGTAGATAATAGAGATAACAATAGCAGCTATTGTTACATCATTGCCTTTACATCAACAGTATTTTTTTCAAATAAAAAGATAACAATGTAGATAATAGAGATAACAATAGCAGCTATTGTTACATCATTGCCTTTACATCAACAGTATTTTTTTAAATATAAAGATAACAATGTAGATAATAGATGTAACTACAACAGCTATTGTTACATCATATCCTTTCAATCATCAGTATTTTAATTATTCTAGTCCTTGTTGATGTTGTTGTTGATTTTACATACATGTGATCGATGATGACCTTATATGGCACACTATGGAACATGAACGACGAAACGAACGGATATGAAATTCATTAACCATATTTGGGTAAAACACTTTTCACAGTTTTTCAATAGAATATTTGCACGAAGCAAGACCTGCACGAATTCACCTTAGGTTTCCCATGAGAATTTTTGAGATGTATATATTCTGGCTTTTTGAGAGTATCAATCAGTTGGGACTTTATGTCCAAATGGAGCGGTGGAAGAACTTTCGTGGAGCTGCTAGCATACGGAGAAGGCTACATCTGACACCAAACCACGATGGCATATACAAATGTCCTGTTGCAGAATGCAGACACGAAGGATTTCGAAGTCAAAGAGGATGCAGAAAACACATCACTAATTCGAATACTTGGTACTACTACTTTGACAACTATCCTGAAGATATATTGGATGGCAAAGAAAAATCCGTGCAAGAAGACCCAGAAAAGACAATGAAAGGTAACGACTTATCTTGTAATAAGCGGGAAGTTATATTTGCAGAGAAGTTCAAAGAATGGATGTGTAGTGCAACTGGCGGCGGACGCACGATATCACACGCAAATTCGTATACTTTTCAAGTGAAGACACATCAGTTGACATATCAACTGATGATTGTGTTGATTACTACCTTGGATCTATCGAACATATAAGCAACTTTATACAGCACTTAGACCGAGAGAAGTCCATTGGATATGCTGGTAACATAAGCTACATCAGTGCGATGATGGAGTTAATCGAGTACAGAAAGTTCAAAGGAGTGTCTATTGGTGTTTTGAACAACTTCAGCGTGGCCGAGATATTTCTGAAAAGAGCGAAGAAATTCATGGCACGTAAAATGCGTGTACAGCTGAGTGAACAATTAGACGTGGACACGTTAGAACGTAAAGGACATTGGGCATCTACGCAGGATTTGCAGATTTGCAACAAATGCATTGTTAAGAAGAGCAAGAACAAGCAAGTTCCAACAACTATACAAAAGAACATGTGGAAAGACTTTGTTTTAATTCAATAATCTGATAGATTTTATTGTCAATTATCAATTATCTGATCTTGAATTTATATAATCTGAATACTTAGGTTCTTGTCTTTAATTCAACTTGATATACATACTCACTGAAATGTTGGGCTTTTTCTGGGCTTCTGGCCTCATTTTGATACACGTATAAAAAGTATAGGTGGGCTTATTGCCTCGTTATGATATCGAGAGTTTTGTATACAAATGTATAGGAAATTTTGGGCTTGGGCTTATTCTCTAGAAAGTTTTCATGTTTCCAGGTGAAATAAGTCCAAATGTAATATACGAGAACGAGGCCAGAAGCCCAAGCCCATTTGCCAATACTTTGTTAATGGGATATCGACAGACATGAAAACTTTCTAGAAAATAAGCCCAAGCCCAAAATTTCCTATACATTTCTATATGAAATCGATGACATGATAACGAGGCAATAAGCCCACCTATACTTTTTATACGTGTATTAAAATGAGGCCAGAAGCCCAGAATAAGCCCAAATTGTTTCTAAGAATATATACGTACAGTATGAAGAAACATAACATAGATCAATAACAACAATGATAACAACAACAACAACAACTGTGACAGCAACAAAAACATAATAAACACAAGTTAAAATCATATTACCTCTTCATGGAAAACTATATTCTAAGCTACTTCATCAAAATCAGCTGACCTCCAGTCTTCAATTGTATATGTAATTTCATTGTCTGTGACGTCTTTGCTGTGATTTAAAACAACCAGCTGGTATCTGTCATTAGAGAATTTCTTTGCCAAAGGTCTTCTATTCATAAAACATACAATTATAGGTATTCCATGCGTTTTGGTCTTGCTTGAGTACTTGTTACTAAAATGACTCCATTTTCATAGCCTCGATTGTTGAGTAGTTAATTCGCTCAGCAGATTCCTGGTGAAGTCAAAACAATATAACGCTCTCCTTTCCACGCGTGGCGACATCTTTCATGGCTGTTGATGTTAGGTACAAAGCTTGCTTGGTTGCTATGATGTATTTCCCAAGATACGTCTTGCCGGAATTCCCATTCTCATCAACGACAAATGTGATGATTCTTGGACGTTGACCGCGAAGCAAACCCATCACATTATTTTGCCATGGTCTAAGTTGGAGCTTCTCAAACTTCTCGTGTAATTGGATTTCGGCGAGTTCTTGCCGATCTCGTTTTATGCTGGCGTCGATTATGTGATGGTTAGCCAGCCATGAATCCCCAAATTCTTCCACCAAACATTCCTCTGTCGCACCCTGCTTTCGGCGTTGTAGCATGTCCAAAACGGGCGATGTAGATATGTTCTTGTGGATGGTGTCATTGTTGTCGTCTTTCAATGCGGCCAGTCTGTCATTGTGTCCTATTTCGAAAAAGTTTGAAGTTCGCACGCAATATTGTCGATTTTGATGAAAAGATTTATTCGCCACTGTTATTATCAACCTTTCGTCCCTTTCTCTGTGGTCCACATCGAGTACCTTTGATACCTGATGCTGCCTCTTTTGACATTTGAAAACAACGAAACAATTGAGCCATTTGAAATTCTGCACTTTATTTTCATCTT
This sequence comes from Chrysaora quinquecirrha, assembly GCA_014526335.1. Classification (NCBI taxonomy): domain Eukaryota; kingdom Metazoa; phylum Cnidaria; class Scyphozoa; order Semaeostomeae; family Pelagiidae; genus Chrysaora; species Chrysaora quinquecirrha. The sequence goes on along the minus strand of JACTAT010000049.1, from coordinate 716,457 downwards.
TCCCTGCTACGAGATAATTGAAGGCATTCTTCTTCGCCACCAGCAACTCTTCGACATTTTCAGGGTAACACATGAATTTAAATGTCCAACACTTGGCCTTTGGACCTCTATGGTAACCAATAGAAATCGGTGGCATCTTTGATCCTGAGCTGGGTCTTTGCTTGGGTTGACTCGTTGACTAATGTTATGTAGCAAGGAGCGCGTATTTATATAGGTCTGTAATTTCATGGGAATGGGAACATAGGAACATACATTCACGCTAATGGTCATCATCATCATCATCATCATCATCATCATCATTGTCATCACTATAATTATCATCATCATCATCCTTATCATCATCATTGCTATCAACATCATCATCATCATCACCACTATCATCATGATCATCATAAACCTCATTGTCATCACTATCATTATCATCATTATCATCTTTATCTTATCATCATCATCATCATCATTATCATCATCATTATCATCATCATCATCATCATCATCATCCTCTTCATCACCATCATCCTTATCATCGTCTTCATCACAATAGTCAATATTGGTGTTGTTGGTGTTGTTGTTTTGTTGTTGTAATTGTTGTTGTTGGTTGTTGTCATCATCACACCGTGGTCATTGTTGGCTTTTTACCCAAAATACCCTTCATATACCAGCGTTGTTCTTCGAACATGCCTATAGGGCCCCTATGTTTGTTTGGAAAGGAATGATCAGCAGTTTTTTCATGGTTGTTATTTATTTTTAAGAATTTTTAACCTTGAAATGTTTTTGGTCAATATTTTCCAAACATACAGATTGATTGTAGGTCTGAATTGTTAATCAAAATATGGAAGCATGTGTAAATCTCCCAACCAATAATAAATAAGTCCGAAATTTGCAATCCGAAATAGTGTCAAGCATTTTTTGACAACCAAAGAAGCATTCATAATCATATGAATCAACTGGACTTATCTAAGGTGGAGCCAGGTTTTTCCGTTTCCACAGGAAATAAGTAATCAGCACATAAATGAGAGGGTAGTCTTACCAATTCTATCATCTTCTGTCTTGCTTTCCACTGAAAAAACAACATTAGATATATTAAAAAATTTGTAACTATACTTAAACTGTTATCAAGGCAGCCAGTGCATCTTCAAGGAAGTTCAGTCAATACTCCTGTGAATATCAACTTATTAAAAGTGAAATAAGTTGGTTAATCAAACCATTGTTTACTTACTTGAATGCCAACGATTAATTGCTTATTTATAAATTTATTGATTTATCACTTGAAAACATTCATTGGTAGATGCTTAAAAAACTAACAAATTATAATTATTTACAAGACGCAGGATTGTCTTTAAATTTTGCAAAAACAAATCCCCACAAGGAAAATGAAAATGATCTCCAATTTTACTTACTACACTTACATTCGATAAGTATTGCACCACCTTTTCAAAATGGCGGCTAGCTGTGGCTTTCGGCCTAAAGCAAGCTATTTTCATAACATAGACAACAGTGCTTAGGAGCCCCATGACTGACGATTCTGGCCGGAAAGTACTCGCCATTTTACTGTTATTCACGTAAGTTATTCACTCTTAAGACTAAACATGACTTTAAAAGAATAATAAATGCGAAACTATAAAATTTGTTTTAAAAAAAACTTGTTTACTATTAAAAACATCCTGTCATATTAAAAAAAACAAAATCCAGAAGAAAGTCTCAGATGGGCTTCTCCCTCGCTACTCCTTAGAAATTGTTGATCGCTTTGGAATCGGGTCAAGGTCTTCGATGTTGGAGTGTTGTTGGAACCTTGATCGAGAACCTCGAACGCATCGGATTGTTGATCTTATTAGGGAAAATGACAACTTTGTACGTATCGCAGCCGTTATTACGCTGAGCTCCATCCTCTTCTTTTCTGCAATCATCTTGCTCAAGCGTTTATAGAAAATCTGACATTCTCTGCCCATTGCTCCATTAGTTGAGAACACTAGGGGAGTGAATGTTCCGTTTTCAACTTGCAGGACTCGTTCGTTATACTGCCTCTTCTTTTCAGCTTCGTTTGTTAAGTAGCATTTTGCTAGTTCTAGGTTGCTGTATCTTCGGGCGTTAAGGTCGAAGACCCTGATATCAAAAAATGCCTTCTGACCAGCTACCCAAAAACTAGCAGCACTGACATCCAACCTTGCTTCTCGACTCCTGTTGGTAGCTCGTTCTTGCAATTCGTCACCATTCAACTCGTTCAGCATCGGCTCGACTTTTACATCCCTACATACTTCGTTTAGTAGATCTGCCGTGATGTTTCTGACCTCATTGTGGCATAGAGTGACGAAGCCACCTTTTAGCATGAGAGAGCATGCGGTACGTCGAAACGAGAACCACATGCACAAATATTCGGCATTTTGTTCATCAGCCATCCGTAACAAAGATGAAGAGCATCTTGGGACTCCTGCTTTGACATGTCGAATCCGAATTCTTTCAACGGCAGAGAAGATAGCCAATTTGATACGCCTTTCTGATTGTTGGATGCCGTTCTTTTTCGTTCCTCATCAGTCATCTATTGTATGAGTGATTGTAGTTTTTCTTCCTGGCGTTTTTTGTCTATCTGACTTTATTTGGTTTCTAGACTTGCCGCCGTTGGTGTTTCGGATCCCAAGAATTTTGTTTTGAAGATCTAATGTGACTTGCTTTGAGTTTTCGTATTCTTCTTTTGCGGTTTCCGTGAAGATCTTCAGACCAAGACCCCGTTTCGTGTTGGAAGTGCCAAAAGCTTGCGTTCTTTGTCATTCACCACGTGACCTCCAGTTATAGATGGAATAAACTTTTACCGAATGACATCCTCAATTGGCTGGAATTCATTCTCACAATCTGGTATCGTTCTCAGGAAGTATGTTAACTTGTGTTGATATCCGGCGACAAAGCAGGAATAAGCGGCTTGAGGTTGAGTTTCACCGATTTTTATATAAAAGTCAGTTCGTCTACCCATGTTGCAACTTTTGATCTTAAGAACACCGATCTGTGTTCCTGGCTTCCGATGGCGGCCACAAGATGCTTATAGCCCTCTGGAGTAATGGTTACGTTGGTGCCATTTAACGCAACACGAGCTTCATCTTCAACTTCTGGTTTGAAGATCAGGATACATTTGGAAGGTCGTGGAAAGTATCCATACTTCGGCCCATTAAACAAAAGAGTATCCCACCATTTTCTCAGGGCGTTGATCTTTCCTGCGGCCGTTATATCATCAGCGAAAGCTACATCCTTTAGATTTCCATCACATGATTCTGCTAGCATGTGGAGCATTGGCCTTGTTCCGATCGCTTAGATCGCCATACCAAGCGGGTCTCCTTGGGTCGTACCCTCATTTTGATTTGACTTCTCTCCTTCCAATGACAAAAAGCCTTGCTGGAGCCGAGTAGCAATTCCTAACAAACGTAGCCATTGTTGGAAAAACTATTCCTATATTATGCAGGAATACTTTTCGATTCAAATTGTTGAATGCATTTGCAGCATCTACTAGAAGCACCGCCTCCGTCTCTTCTTTCTCAAACAACATCTTCATTGTATGTATTGCTGCTTCACTTCCTGATTTCTGCCCACACATCTGTGAGTTTGCGCATGCATTGACTACGTCAGATTTGGTAACAGCCATCACAACATTGCCCATAATCCTCCGCAACACTTCACCGACGCCAATTGGTCGGAGTCCGGGCATTTTGTCAAGTGGCACGAGTCTTGACGCCATCAATGCTGTTATCGATTGATCCTCCACGTTGCTTGTACAGAGGGAGCGGGTGACAGCTGCAATAGCACTTCGCAAATCATTTCCTGCATCACCAAAGTCACGTGATGACAAAATTTTACGCCAACCATCTGCATCGATACCCGAGGGGCAAGAACCTCCTTTCGTCATTTGAGCGGCCTTCAGCACCATTTCTTCATCGATGACATTGAAGATGATCGGCTCGACCACTGGTTCAGGACCTAGCAATAGGGCGTCTTCAGATGCTTCAGCGCCTACAGGGTGTTTTTCGAGTAGTAGACGTAATGTTTCATCATCCATGGGAAGGAGCCCACCTCGCATGTTGTTTGTCAGTAGCGTGATGCATCCATTGATGTTTCCCCTCTGAATCATGTCCCAAAATTTTCGAGACAACGCTGTTATATCTTTCTTTGATGCTGTTTCCTTTAGACGCTCTTGTAGTGCATGTGCCTCATTGTAGAGTTTCAGAAATTCACCATCCTTCCAGAGCTTCAATCGTCTTCGAACGATTTAACATGATCTTTGCTTTTCGATTTTTTTGAAGGTTTCTGAAGTAATAGTGCAGGCATGAGATGTATAGCTGTCATAGCACGCTTTCGAAGGGGGGAATCTTCAATCCACGCATTTAAAAGCCTTGTGATTTCTCTGATATAATCTTTACCCGCCGAACCCTTGGGCAGAAGAAATATATTTTCCCGCCAGAATACGATTTTTTCGTAGCATTCAGCAATGACAAGTTCAGCTTCACTCCCCTTTGTCATTTCCCAGTAGAAGACTTTCGGTGGTTCAGGATCAGCTACTGGATCTGGAGGAAATGGATCTATGGGTGGTGGTTGCCCAACTGCATTGACAATGACAGCTGTGATGCTCTGAGTGCAGTGGCGCATATGCTGCATCAGACCACGTTGGTTCTTGAAACGCCGATTACATTTTTCACACATTACTCCGTTGTTGATAGGTCTAGGCGCGTTTGCCTGCTCTACGAGGTTGTTAGTTTCCACGTCTGCTGCAGAAGCCATTTCCCTTTCAATAAACCAGAAATGATATTGAAACGTCTAAGAGAGAATATGTTGTAAAAATTCGCAAGTCTTGCGTTACTCAACTCTTCTTTTCTGCTCCAAAACTCTGAATTTATTCAGACAGAAAAATTTGCGTCCGCCATCTTTGACAATTCAACTCAATGACTTAAATAATGTTATGTTCATTCTTTAATAAGTAGAACTAATACAAGTATTCTTAGGGATTTAAGAAAATAAGCAAAGCACAGGTAATTCTTTCACATGATACCATTCATGTTACTACATATGACTGGACATGTTACCGCCCTCACTACAAAGCTTCAGTACTAAGTTCCACATGTTACCACATGTAACCACCTATTTTAAAAATAAATATATCAATTTATTTTTAAAATAGGCGGTAACATGTGGTAACATGTCTAACTTAGTACTGAAGCTTTGTAGTGAGGGCGGTAACATGTCCTTCACATGTAGTAACATGAGTGGTATCATGTCAGTCAAGGGTGCCAGAGCCCTAAGTGCAAGTGGGCTTTGCCCCATACAAAGGAACAGGCCTTTCCGGGCCCATTTAGGCTAAAAACTATTCCTCTTTTCATTTAATTTTAAAAATAAACTCAAGAATATGCCCGTTGCTTTCTTAACAGTCTGACACCCCTGATATTATTACTTGATTAACTACAATGAAACTAAGTGTATATGTTTTCTGTAATTGGTGTCTTTCAATTGAGTGCCTCTACCCTCTTACCTATCCCTTTACCACTTTTGATCTTTAAAAAAATTTACATTGAATTGTAATTTAAGTTTCGACAGCAGAACAGGCCAACTTCTAAGGTCCTTCGACTTGTTACGTAGGGAGAAAACAGGCAACATACCTTTAGTATTTGATTCTCATACCTTTCGTGTCTAGCACCAGCTTTATTCTTTTATCCATTGTGTCAATGATCTTGTCTATATCAGCAATTGGATAGTCAAGCAAAGTCTTTTTAACACGGCCTTCAAATTCTTTAAAAGTTTCTTTTTCAATGTTCCTGTCAAGAGCCTGCTGCTTTAACTTTAAACTTACTAAATTGAAAAAGTTCTCTATGGGATTCAGATCTTGAGATCTTGATGGGATTTTAAACACCTTTGCATGAACCGAGTCAAATGCATCTCTCACTGTTTTGCTGTTCCGACGTGGACATCCATCCTGCAAGAACCTCTTACTCGTTGGGTCAATGCTTTTTTCGAATGCTTGTGGAAATGAAGAACGAACTATGTTTGCCATTTTCTCTCCATTTATAGACCCTGCATATTGCTCACATAGTACAACACCACGGTTGTATGATATTCCCACCATGAAATCGCAATTGATTGCACCCTCCTTTTTGCCTTTCGCTTTGCATCCAGTCTTCAGTCCTTCACTCTTCTTTCTCCATTCCCATTATTTAGGTGCTCTAGCCTGGTCTAGAGGGTTACTCTTATTTTCGAAACCTTTGCCATCTAAATAAAATGATATGTGGAAATTCCAAAAGTCTTGCCCCAGTTTAAGTTTGCGAATTTTTCGACAGAATTTCATTCTCTCTTTCAAATCCTTTTGGTACAAAAGGCCCTTTTGATCTAAAGTATCCATACCTGTTGCTGTTTAGAACCCTTCTCACTGTGTGGTTCAATACTTTCTGCTGAGCTCCAGCCTCCACCGCTACACATTTTGATGTGAACGATCCATCAGTTTTCCGAAGTTTGGGTATTGACCGTAGTATTTGCCTTTTTCTTTGATACTAAGCTTTTAAGGACGACCTTTGTTGTTTTTCCTGCCATCTTCAGCCAGTTGGTTTAACGATGATCTCGCATGGCTATATATAGTTGCCCTGCTATACTGAGGGAAAGTTTTCATAAGTTCAGCACCAGATACCCCAGCTTTTTGATATAATGCAGCAATTTCTGCAGAATGCCTTGTTTTAACTTTGTTTTTCCTAGCCATATTGAAAATCACATTGCATTCTTCCTTCCCAACTCGCATACTCATGAACGCCCCCACAATTATTGTTTACTTTATATTTTGTTTGTGTTGTTGTTGCTGCTTGTGCTGTTGTTGTTGTTGTTGCTGTTATTGCTTTTGTAGTTCATTCACACTGTTGTCTCTCTTTGTATCACACACAACTTATGTGTACAAAGTCATGATCTATGCTGTAATGTCAGTTGACAATGACGATCGATAAATTTGCCTAAGTCTCGCAAAACTGAAGAAATCTTGGACATAAATTATGAGACAAATTGGAATATTACGCTATTTGATCCCCTCTCCCCCTTTAGTCAATGTAAAACTCCGATTAAGAAGGATGCTGGTTTTGTTCTGGATGCTGGCCCCTAGCAGGAACAAAAGGATTCAGTAAAACATCAATAACAGACAGCAGATATTTAAACAGTCAGCACCCCAACATAAAATTTACGGTTGACATTGAGGAAAGGGGTACCCTCTCTTTTCTTGACGTTGCTGTTTCACATGATGGTCTTGGTTTCCAAACTGGATTGTATAGGAAAAAGACTTTCACTGGACTTTTTTCGGATTTTGGTAGTCTTGTCCCTCATCAATTTAAATTTAATCTGGTTTCTGTCCTTGTCATGAGAGCATTTCGTATCTGCTCTTCCTATGCTACTTTTCATGCTGAATTATCTCGTATTAAGAAATTTCTTGCTCTTAATAATTATCCGCTGGGTTTCGTTAATTCTGTCATTTATAAATTTCTTAACAAAACAAACCATTTTTCTTTCCTTGCCTTTTCAGGGTTTTCAAAGTTTGCAAATTCGTAAAAAACTTAATAGGATTATTTCTGTTGCTTTTCCCTATGCTGAACTTAGGTTAATTTTTAAATCCTCCGGGCGCATTTCTTCATTTTTTCCATTTAAAGACCGTATTCCCACTCCCACATGTTCTACAGTAGTCTACAAATTTAAGTGCACAAGCTGCAATGCTTTTTACTATGGGAAAACTTCCCGATACTCGCCGCCGTGAACATTTGGGAATAGGAAAAACGGGTAACCCTGTTAAATCTTGTTCCTCTGCTATTCTTGAACATAAATTTACTTCTGGACACAATGCTTCTCTTAATGACTTTCCTATTCTAAAGAAAGCCCCTAATGACTTTGATCTTTTAATTTTTGAAAATCTTCTTATTTTACGTGATAAACCGTCCCTTAATAATCAAACCTCTAGTATTCCTTTGTTTTTGTTTTAATTTTTCACGATGTTGTAAAATTCTCTTGCTTTGCCTTTAATTAATTCAATATTTATTATTCCATTGTTCTTGATTAGTATAAATTAACCATGCCTGTAATTTGAATCTCACCTGATGATGCTAAGTGTAAGTTAGCGAAACGTTGTAACATGTTTAAGTCGTTTTTCTTTTTCTTTAACTAATGGCCTTGCCATTTATTTATTTTATTTAAACTGGATTGACAATGATTTGATTTTGCTGAAATAAAACTTCTCTGATTATGCTGCTCTGTCGCCGAAGAAATTGCTCTGTTTAATTTGTCTCAATATGCTTTTGGTCACCGTATTAGTACTACAATTTATCTTGAAACTTCGCTTCCCTAAAAGTCAACCTTAGTGTAAGTATGCCCAAAAATGTTTTCGATGTTATCACAATTTTGAAATTTTCTACTTTGCAAAAATTCATTAACCTATTGAGTTTACTTTACAAAAGCTAGCACTAGCTAAAATTCACTTGTCTTTATAAACAGGTATGCACTTCTGAATATTAAATCGTCAAGTGGATATCGCAAATAAAAAGCTGTTGTTCCTGATTTCTTGAAAGAACGTCAAAGGTTCTTCATCCTGAGTTGCATGAAAAATATACAAGAGGCAAAGAGCATAAAACCAGAGAATATCATTGTACAGGACGATGGCACAATAGGAGTACAAAGTTTGAAAGCACTGCAAAACTTCAAAATGTAGAAGGTGTCTTTTGGCGATGAAGAACCATGTCTTTTGGTGTCTTTTTTCTAGTTTTAAACTGTAATTGGAGCTGTATTAGTTGCGTTTTAAAATTCATTATCTGTATTTTATCAATCTGTATTAATTGAGAAGTATGGAGGTTTGGGCCCTAGAAGTCTGGACAGTAAACGTGCATATTTCTTCTTATAATTCTAGCTGTAGATTTAGTTTCATTCATTTGATTTCGTATTTGTTTGCTCTTATACGCTGCATTCACAACATTTACAATGTCAAATTGATTTTGGTGTTCTCTGTGTATTTCATCATAAGGTTTTCTTTATATCACAATGTGTTGTCTCTTTCTGTACTTCACATGAATCAACAGTAATGTTTGCCGTCTAAAATGTCTTAGTTTCTACTTAACCTCTAATTAGATTAAATTTATATCATATGTTAGCGTCTTTCGTGCCTGGGCCCTTCCTCTTTCCCGCAAATTAATCTGTGGTTATTTAGACCAGGGTTTTACACAGGGCCAGAGCACGCTTGCAACAAATGAAAGCATGCTGTGGGGTTAACTCTCAGTCTCCAGTTCTTCAATCTAACAATAACCCCTAACCAGGCTCTACTGCCAAAGTTTGTTTTTTATCATCATCGATCTAATAGCAATCCTTCAACTCAACAATATTCCTGTGTTCGCAGACAAGAAACAAGAAAATTCAATCATATAAACAGCATAGTGAATACATAAGCGAAATAAACTAGAAAGATATAATAATTTTAAAATACAATACAAAACCGTTTCTGTCCAAATGAGTTCAATCTATATTTCAAAATTCCTTCTGTTATTCTGCCATTTTCAAGCTGAATCCAATCTCTCTCTTCTTCCGCAAGGCGTGCTTTTAATACATGCAGCAACAGAACATAATATAATAAGGTCAGCAGTCATGAATAGTCATGAATAATATGACACACTCCCCCTTGGGTCAGTCTAGCGGATCCAACAAGCCAATCAGCGTCAATTGCTGCTTCTCTTCTTGGCACTGAACGAGTAGTTTTCTCTTCATCTTCATTGATTCTTCTGTCAATATGCTGTCAATATCTCCAGTGGAATCAACTTCTGTACTGGTTCATTTCATAATGTTTATTACCTCTAACAATTGTATCCACCGTAGCTCCTCGTGCAGCTCTATCAGATCAACTTATCAATTTAGTAACATGTCCTAGTTTCCATTGTCGTCTAGGCAGTTTATTCTTATCAACAACAAGAACCACATCTCCTTCTGCAATGCTACAACCTGATTTATTCTGCTGCAAACGATCTACCAAATACTCAGTTTTCCATCTGCACCAAAAATGACGTTTTCAATTTGCTAAGTAACAGAATCTTTTGTCCAGACTTGTATCATCTTCTTGGCTCTTAACAGCATCAAGAATAACATCGTAACGATAGCCATACAATAGATGAGTTGGGGTTAACATCTTCCTCACCTACTTTATTATATGCAAACTTCAAAGGTCTGTTGTTTAGAGTGCCTTCTATCGTGACAAGAACTGTATTCAGTGGTGTCTTTGTTAATCTGGCGTTTCTGAGTACCTTTCTCAGGCTTCGCTTGACTGAGCCTATCATTCTTTAAAAAAATCCGCCCCACCAAGGAGCTCTTTGCAGTTTGAATTTCCATTTAATGTTTGAATTTCCATTTTGATATTCGGACAACATGGGTGACTCCTGTTTACTTTTAAAGAATCGAAGAAATTTCACTCTAAAAGGAAAGTCATATTCTTATTTTTAAATCCAAAATCGTTTATCCTGATAGAAGAATCGTTTTGTCTTATTTGGTTTTTACAAGATGGCGTGTCTTTATTTAATACTTCAATCTACAAAATGAGAAATCTAAAAGCTGCCACATTCAACATACAAGGATGTAAAAACAAAACAAAATGTCTCGACGTAATACAAGATGCATACAATTATAAAATAGACATTCTAGCCCTTACAGAAACTCATGTCACAGAAGAAGAAATCGAAGAGTACAAAATAGGCAGAAACGTTTATAATATTTACCATAATGGAATAAAAGATGGAAACAAACACACAGGAGTAGGCATACTGACTCACAAAGATTTAAAAGCTGTGTATAAACGAATATCAGACCGGATCTGTGTCGCTGAAATAGACCTTCAAAACTCGAAAAAACTTGTAATGATTGTAGCTTATGCACCAACCCAAACAGTATCACAAAATAATCCCAGAAAAAGAGAGGAATTTTACAACACACTTGGTGAAATAACTAGAAAAATAAATAAAAGCAGACACATACGTGTTACACTTGAAGATTTTAATGCAAAGACAGGGTCTGGTCATCAAAATTTTCCTGAGACAGTAGGTAAATATTGGAAAAGGACACTTGAATTCCAATGGTGAATATCTTATAAAATATGCTAAAGAATTTGATCTATACTTAACAAACACAACTTTCCCACATAAACTATGCCATAGAACAACATGGACTTCCCCCCCGTGAAAAAACGACCACAACTACAAAGGTGAAATTCACAGACAACCGTATAGAAATCAGATCGATTACATTCTCAGGAAAAATACTCATAAAATTCTAGTCGAAGACTCGAGATCATATGGTGAAACACAAACAAGTTCAGATCACAAAATAGTAGTAGCCAAACTTAAATTAGACTGGTGGAAAATAACGCTTTCAAAGAAAACAAAGGATGTTAAACCAGATCTAGAAAAATTCAAAACAAATTAAAAAATTGAACAATATCAGAGAAATATAAATGAAAAACTCACTACAGTTCAATTACAAAATACGACACCTGACGAAAAATTGTCAAAAATAACAGAAATTTGTCAGAAAGCAGATGTAGAAGTTTTAGGCGTCTACAAACCAAACAACCAAAATAAATATAATGATGATTTAATCAAAGAACTATCAAAAGAAATAAAATCACTTAAACTCAAAGAGGAATCATCCACCAACAAAGAAAAGAAAGGTGCCTTCAGAGACAGAAGGAAAAATGCAAGAAAACAACTGGAAGAAAGGCTCAAAATACTAGAAGAAGAATATTTTGACCAAGACTTGCAAGAAATAGAAAATCAAGGTGGAAATCAAAAAGCATATTAAGCTGTAAAATCTATGAAAAGAAAACAGCCTCAAAAGAAGTTAAAAGTATATAATGAAAATGGTGACACGGTGAATACAGAAACACAACAGGTAAAAATTATTACAAACATGTTTAAAGAATTTTTCGAGAAAGCAAACCAAGAAACTGTCAAACACTATTCACCATATAAAAACGAACCTCCTTTTACAACAGACAAAATTCAAAAAGCTGCTCACAAATTGAAAAATGGAAAAAGCCCTGGCATTGACAAAGTATATCCTGAAATGGTCAAATATGCACCAGAAAAAAGACATGAGTCACTGGCAGATATTTTAAATGATAGTGTCGAATCAGAAAATCATTGGTCAGTACTTATCCTATATTTGTCAGTACTTATCCTAAATAAGCTTATCCTATATTACTAATATGCTTCAATGCGAATCAGGTTGACCATTGTTCTTCTCCCCGTACAGAGCCTTATAAACGATTCAACCAAAAAGGCTTTTTCCCCGGGCCACCTAGAAACCTGCTTATTTTTTTAATTGATCAAGTTTCTGGCCGAACATGGTTTAATGGTTTTCTAAGCGTTTTGAAACCTATAAAGTGGTTAAAATTTTGATTTTCTCTCAGCTGAAAAAAGTTTTAATTTTTGATGGTGGCCATCTATTATGTTCTTTTCACCACACGTACATTGAATCTTTTGTGTGCAACTCTTAGGGGTCACACATTCGTGAGGCGTGATAATTTCTTTTTGTACGATTATCACACGACCATAAATACAAATGGTGACATTTTGGTAGTAGCAGAGACTTTATGATTATATTACTACAATTAAGTTGTGATGTAGTCTATCTTACAAGATATTTTGAGATATCAAAATGAAACATGCTTTCCAGACAATGGATACCTTTCCCAACGGTATATTTATTGGCAACATGCGATTGTGTCTCATCTCTCAACTTCACGCTCAAATACAATACTACTGTACTGTTGTGAACAAAAAAGGCTTTTCTGACTGCAGTGATTTAACAGGTTTTTATGTGAACAAAAATCCCAAGAGGAGGATAGATTTAAAACTGAAGTCTCCGCTGAGATAGGGATAGAATTTTCGAATTTATGCAGCATGCCAATTTTGCATCTTAAGTTGACACAACAGCGTTTGGAATATTCTCAGTAGATCTGGAAATTTGGTGGAAAAAAATTTCATACAGCATTTACCATCAAACTGTTTGATCTTCATTTAGGCTGTTAATAATAGGATTTTCGACAGAGACAGGGAGTAAAAACTTTTTGCTGCAATAGAATTCAAGTTGATGGAAAATAGTCAGAGATACCCTTCACCTCCGTGAAGATTTTGACAACATGGTGATAATGATGAGTGTGATGATGATGATGATGATGATTCTTATTATTATTATTTTGATAGCATGATAAAATTTGATGAAATGATGATGATGATCTGATGATGATTATGATTATGGCAGTTTGAGGTGTTAATTTGGATCTCATTCTAGACAGGTCCAAGAGTCAACAGTCTCAATAAATATTTCCCTGTTGGTACAAACGATTTTAGTCAGAAACTCTATATAAAATTCTTCAGGGTAAATTGAATGTGTGAAGTTCTCCCTCACATATTTCAAGTCATCTTTTGTACAGGTTTCATATGCTAAACTTCCCAGAAATTTGATACAATCACGTTCGTTTTGTCTGACTATCTCAGTGAAAATTATCACATGTGGGAACATTGAATGGAACCATTTCAGTTCAAACAAATACTTTACTGAGTCAAATTCATTTTTTAAAGGTGGAAGTTGGAAAAAATCAGTACTTATGATAATCTGCAGTCCACCAAATGGCAAATCATTTTGCTTCCGCTTCCTGGAAACAAACTCAGCTGCTTCGAAAACCCTTGTACTTATCTGTGATACTTCATCTAATATCAGGACATCTGAATTCTCCCAGCTTTTCAACCAACAGCAACTTTTTATGATGAACTAGCCTTTTGGAGTGGCCCCCGTGGAGGGTACAAGATTCAGGAATTGACGGGGATGTGTCACCTTGATTTCGGAAACACAATCACTTATAGTGTAAATTTTTGCCGAAGCCAACCCTATTTTATTAGAAAAATAAGCAGAATATGAGAATAACAATAACGCTATCAGACTTTCTAGACCTTATCATTGCTTGAGATTGTAGTACCAACATCTTTGATGCGATTTTAACATTTTCTTGACCAAATTAAAGTTAAACTTTTGACTTTACTTTTCTTCAATTTGCAACCCACTTTTAAGGGGTTTTGGTTAAAACATGTTTAGATAACTTCAGGTCCAAAAACCCACCCATTTGGATGGTACATACCCGCACCTAAATTATGCGAAGTACCCACCTGGGAATGGCCATTTGAAAAAGTGGTGCGAAAAGGGGCTGTGAAGTACATTAAGCATATCAATGCACCCCCTGGATGCCATCAACATTACAAGCAGAAACAGAAGGTAACATCAAAACAATCAAATACTGTAAAATAGGAAATGCTTCAAATCTTAATTTATCAACTTTGGTAGATAGTGAATTAATTGAATGACTGTAAACTTCAAACCTTGTGGTGTAGCATAACCAATGTAGATATCAGCTTCTGTTGGGTGGTTCACCATGAAGAATGAGTTTACCAGCTGGCCATCATGTACATCCATTTCTCTTTTTCTACCTGAGCATAAAAGCCTTCCCACTTGTGTCAACTTGCGTGGTGTTTCTCAAAAACTTTGGAGCACAAGGAAAAAGACAATTCTCCTTCAAACTGCTTAAATTAGGCAACCAATGTGGATAAAGATTTTCAAAAAGTTTTTTGTAGATGAAAATCAACAGTGGTATTGTGCTTTTCGTAAACAAACAATGGTTTACGAAAATTGCTAAGGATTTCCTCTTGTGTAAACAATAATGAAAGGATTTAAAATCTCTGTTTTTAAATGAAATTGCTCAGTTGGCATGAGAAAGCTTCTGGATGTTAAAAAACCAATACCGTGTCAAGCCTGTAAAGGCCTGATTCACAAAAGATGCTCCTGACTCCAACCTTGCTAGTTGGCAAAACTTGTAAAAACACTTCAATCTTTGTGTTGTTGAAACTCTATTTAAGGTTTATTTTTGTTTACAAATTATAAGACAAAAAAAACTTCTAAATCTAATTTTCAACTCAAATTTTATGTATCCTTACCAAGAAACATGCACAGACATTAGTAGCTATGAAATTCTTTGATAAAGACATTGAAAGTCATATACTTTTTCATAATAACTTTTATTATTATACAAATCATAAGTTTCATAAAAAAATTTGCATATCTAAAGCTGGAGACGAACAAAGCTTAGTTCACACTAAGATCATCATCTTTGCTGGGCAATCTTGATTACTTAGAAAGTCTTTTAGTTGCCCTTAACTGTGATGTAATTTCATTGCACAGAACAAAATATGGCATACTAAGTTAAACGAAGCAAAGATTTGATAAGCTATATATTCTTGGTTTTCTTTTATACAGGGAATTCAAAGCAGCAGTATAAATGCTGGATATAGGCTTTTCATAAAAGAGAACTTGAAATTTCATATTGGAAATGAAGTCAGCAAATCCTTCAAATCAGATGACTTTGAATATGAAGAAGCAATCAAGATTGTCTGAATTTCAAAGGAAATCACTGACTGATAATCTTTATACATTTTATTGAAAAGAATGCATGGAGTAGAAATTGAATTGCAAATTTCAGATCACATGCCTAACTTTTTTGTTCTTAATGAAAAGCAAAACAAATAACAGAATTAAAAAGGAACTAGAAGAATTTTGATGAAACTTTGTATGTCTCAGATATCAAATAAAAAGAGCTCCTACCAGAAAACTATTAAGCCATTAATGTAGGAAGAAGATTGGAACACTTTCAAGATTGTTTAATATTTCTGGGTAGCTATTCTAAAGTCGAGCACCGACATTTCTTATCATTTTATTACCCAAAACTCTGTTACATTGATGAACTTTATAGTTGTATTTTTGTCTAGTTTGGTACTTGTGCGAGTTGTTGTTTGTTTCAGAATAATTCTGGAAAATATCTGGAAGGTTATTTGATTTGAAGTGCAGAAGATGCATTATTTTTAGGACTTTTGAATTATACAAGTCAGCTATTTTTAGAGTTTGAGATTCCTTATTTAAGATGTTTGTCGTAAACATGCAATCTTTTAAGTTCATTATATTAAGAATTCTATTTTGGATTATTTCAAGCTCTTTAATATGTTCATTTCAGGCAACACCATATGCTTCAAGGGCTTAGCCTATTTTAGACATTACCAGAGAATCACAAAGCGCCATAAAACACTCATGGGAAACTGAATGTCAGAGGTTAGCAAAGACCGAACAGTATTTAACTATTTCACCATTAACTTTACTTGTATGTTGCACCCAAGAGAGTTTATCATCGATCTTGACTCTGGGGTATTTTATTTCATTAGTCTGCTTGAGTTTGTCTCCCATTTTTACAGGTACTGAATTAATGACAAAATTTACCATTCATGGAGTTAAAATAAAGTTATGCGTTTTTGTTGTATTAACAAATAGTTTGTTATAATTTTACCTGTCGAGAAGATTCTGTAGTTCAGTATTAACCAATTCCTTTAGCCTATTGATGCTTTCTTCAATAGAAAATATGCACGTGTCATCTACAAATGGTCTACAATCTGTGAGAAAATAAAGGCATTTTCTCCAAGGAATATGGCCTATTGCATTGATTTTCTACTTCCATAACTCCAATTCGTCCCCCTTTTCCCCCAAACTATGTTGGAAGTAGAGCAAGAAAACTTTTGTTGGTAGTAGAGCAAGACAACTTTTCTTGGTAGTAGAGCAAGACAAATTTTGTTGATAGTAGAGCAAGACAACCTTTGTTGGTAGTAGAGCAAGAAAGCTTTGGTTGGTAGTAGAGCAAGACAACTTTTGTGGTAGAAGAGCAAGACAACTTTTGTTGATAGTAGGGAAGACAACTTTTGCTTCTAGTAGAGCAAGACAACTTTGGTTGAAAGTAGAGCAAGACAACTTTTGTTGGTCGTAGAGCAAGACAACTTTTGTTGATAGTAGAGCAAGACAACTTTTGCTTGTAGTAGAGCAAGACAACTTTTGTTGATAGTAGAGCAAGACAACTTCTATACAAAACAACATTGTAATGGGAGAGAAGGGGGAATCAATAGATAATAGCAGACTATTTAGGCCCTTCCAATATATTTTGTCCAAGATTGTAGGCTTAGATGAAATCGAGGTTGGCATTTTGCTCAGTCGACCGTTAGAGCTTAGGCTCAGGACTGGTGACCTTGAACTTCTTTTCTGTTTTTATGATGCTTGTAGCCCAAACCCCCTTCAGGGCCGGGGCTGGACCGGGACAGGGAACTCAGATCATTTCATGCTGTATGAGACTGCACATGTGCCTATTTTTTTAGCCATGTGAACTGTCAGTGCCTCTGACTAGCCAAATGCCTTGTCATCTAATTAGTGTCGCGCATGAATGGATTAATGAGACTCCCACTGTCCCTATCTACTATCTAGCAAAACCACAGCCAAGGGAACGGGCTTGGCAAAATCAGTGGGGAAATAAGACCCAGTTGAGCTTGACTCTAGTCTGATGCTGTGAAAGACATGAGAGGTGTAGGATAAGTGGGAGCAGCAATGCAACACTGAAAAACCACTACTCTTATCGTTTTTTTACTTATTCAGTTGAGCAGAAGCAGGCTTCACGGCTCACCTCCTGGCTTCAAGGCCTCACATCGGCAGGTCAATCCATGCCAAAGACACTATCAGGTCGGGAGTTTGGCTGGGGCGGCACATCTGTTTGTTAAATGATAATGCAGGTGTCCTAAGGTGAGCTCAATGAAAACAAAATCTCATGTAGAACAAAAGGGTAAAAGCTTGATTTTTCGTCTACAGACTTTTGTTTCAGTGATTAACAGCACTTAAACTGGAAAAAGTTAAAGGACGGGACTCAACTGCATGAGTGATAATGCCTGTTTGAAAATAAAAATTTCTTAAAAAAATGCAGGCTTGCTCCACAAAACAATTAGATTGGGTTGTAGATCAAGGCTTTCTCTATCTACTGATGTCTCTCACATTAAGTGGCAAAATCAAAGTTCTTTTCTAATACAGACTTTTGTTTCACTCATTTACAGCACCTAAACTAGAAGAAGGTAAAGAACCCAATTTGACTGCATTAGTGGAAATTTTTTGTCACAAATGACTGTTTTTCTCAAAAAATGCAGCTTTGCTCAACAAAAACAATTAGATAGGCTTGTAGAGCAAGCTCTTCTCTATCTACTGATGTGTCTCACACAACTTGCACGATTACGATTTTTTTCTTACACAGACTTTGGTTTCACTGAATTACAGCACCTAAACTAGAAGAAGATAAAGAACCTGATTCGACTGCATCTGTCTAAAAGTCTTGTTGAAGATAAGAAATTTCTAAAAAATGCAAGCTTGCCCTACAAAAACACTTAGATAGAGTTGTAGAGCAAGCTTTTCTCTATCTACTGATGTATCTAATGTAACTGGCAAAAGTTACGTTTTTTTCTTATACAGACTTTTGTTTCACTGATGTATGACAGCTAAACTAGAAAAGAATTTTACTGCTTCACTGGACATGTCTTGTTTAAAATAGCATTTGTCGAAAGAATGCAGGCTTGGTCAGCAAAAACAGTTAGATAAGGTTTTAGAGCAAGCTTCTTTCTTTCTATTGATGTGTCTAACAGTGCTGACTAAAATGTTTTTTGTTTTCCTCTACAGACTTTTGTTTCAGTGATTTACAGCACTTAAACTGGAAAAAGTTAAAGGACGGGACTCAACTGCATGAGTGATAATGCCTGTTTGAAAATAAAAATTTCCCAAAAAAAGCAGGCTTGCTCCACAAAACAATTAGATTGGGTTGTAGATCAAGGCTTTCTCTATCTACTGATGTCTCTCACATTAAGTGGCAAAATCAAAGTTCTTTTCTAATACAGACTTTTGTTTCACTCATTTACAGCACCTTAACTAGAAGAAGGTAAATAACCCAATTCGCCTGCGTTGGAGAAAATGTTTTGTTGCAAATGACTATTTTTCTCAAGCAGTGCAGCTTTGCTCATCAAAAACACTTAGATAGGCTTGTAGAGCAAGCTCTTCTCTATCTACTGATGTGTCTCTCAAAACTGGTACAAGTCTGTGTCCCATGACAAGCTCTTTTCGCACTCAAACAATGCTGCAGCCATTGCATTTGCCTACTTATGTGGTATCCGTATAAAGGAGCCAGAAATGTGGCTCTTGCTGACCAACTATAAAATGCCCTGGACAAATGCAAGGTGGGTTAATTTATGTCCACCCCATCCTGCTCATGTGGACAAGAATGCAACAATGTTGCAGTATTTCAAAAGACCCCTCTCTGATGAAGCATTGACACTCCTTGACTTCTTCATCAAACCTCTCGTGGGACAGGAAGGGGCGGCAAATTACCTGCAATAGTCCTTGTGGGAATCAGTTTTCTGTCTGTATTCAACCCGAGCTATTTCTTCCAGCTGTGCCTTGTTCATTACCCCCATCGATTGTCAACTGACATGGCAACTATTGACGAGAACCTGCCAAGGCAGCTCCAATATTTTTCAGTTGCAAGGCAGAAGCTGCCTGAAGACATCCACATTCCTTCATGACGTTCATCTGGTGTGAATCCATTGCTAACTTCTTGGATTCCATTAACCCCTTGCTCAACCGTGAGTTGATCGCCGACGAAACCCTGCTCTGCAAATTTCTTTTCACCTTCGTCTGTTTGATAGGATGGTACAAATTTTTGAAGTTCATCTAATATCCTCTGCATGCCATCAGCTTCATTTTCATTTTCATAGAGTATGCACCAATTCAACATTCTCTGCTGGTTTGGCGCGCGGAAGCCTGGGGCGAGTTTGGGGGTGAAAAGACGCGCAGCAACCAAACAGGCTTCTCTCTCTTCATTGTCGATCGTCCTAAAAAAGATCTAGTTCTACTTTGCTCGATAAAATAAAGTATTATTACCAATTTTTGTAGTCTGTTATCACGGGAACAGCTTTCTTAAAAGCTTTTATAAGTACCTTGCTCTGGCAGGCTACAAAAACTAATTCTGCTCTGTAAAAACGGAGAAAGAAAAGAGAGATGGATCTCGAGTTGATCTCAAGTATGAAGGTCGAAGAGCTCAAAAGTTTTCTTCGTTTACGTGGATTGAGGGTTACTGGGAGAAAAGAAGAACTTGTTGCCCGAGTTTTTGTCGCTGCTGAAAATGGTATTCCTCTGGTGAAGACAGCTGAAGAGGTCCAGGCAGAAATAGCACAGGAGTATGGCTCAAAACTGTCAGTGGAAGACGAGCTTCTCCCCGATCTCTTTGCCATTGCTGATGGTTGGATACCGAGGATCAAAGTGTTTAAATATGGCCAACGACGCTCTATCCTGACATTTTCAATTTTCTTGCATTTCACCCAAGTGAGTTGAAGAGCAAAGATCTTTGTGACTATAAGGTAATAAGGTATCAAAGGCCAAACTGCAAATATGGTCTA
This sequence comes from Chrysaora quinquecirrha, assembly GCA_014526335.1. NCBI lineage: Eukaryota > Metazoa > Cnidaria > Scyphozoa > Semaeostomeae > Pelagiidae > Chrysaora > Chrysaora quinquecirrha. The sequence goes on along the minus strand of JACTAT010000049.1, from coordinate 696,100 downwards.
AGCCATAATGTCATCCTGGCTTAGACCATATTTGCAGGTTGGCCTAATCTTGCATCTGTATCTACTTTTGACTAAACTGCCTGTAGATCACAGCATGGCTGCCTTATTACAAGTACATCCATCTAAGCTGTCGAGCAATGAGCCTTGTACCATCACCTCACCAAACAGGAAACATGAAGGATTTAAAAAATGGCATTATCGTGGTAAAAGGGGTGGCAGGCCAAAACCGAAGTGTGCCAAGGAATTTATCAATGGAATGAACTTATCCAATTTACTTTATCCCCCTCGAAAACCAAAATCAGGAGACAGTGGCTGGAAATTAAAACTTGCTACGGTAAACACGCGATCAATTCGCAATAAAACTGGTATTTTCTTGGACCACATCATGGACAACAATATTGATATTTGTACAATTACTGAAACATGGTTGAAAGAAAAAGATGATGTAACCCGTGCTGAATTAAATATTGATGGATATATTTTTAAGGATGTTACAAGAGAAAATAGACAAGGGGGTGGAATTGGAATCCTACATCGATCAAGTATTACTTCAACCTTGGTTAACTATGGTGAAACTAGCTCCTTTGAATATGCTACTTGGAAATTATTACTCCCTAAGTTCGCATGGATGTTTCATGTTATATATAGACCCCCTTACAGTGAGGCTCGTCCTGTGACATCAAATGTATTCTTTAAAGAATTCTCAGATTACCTTGAGTCAGCATGTTCTGATTCTTCAAATTTTGTCATAACAGGTGATTTCAATCTTCATGTTAATGACAAGAAAGATCCTGACACTGGAAAGTTATCTCAAATTCTGGATTCTTACAGTCTATCTCAGTTAATTCAGATGCCTACTCATTTGTCTGGCAATACATTTGATCTTCTAATTACCTCTGTACCCAATAAAGAATTATTCAGCAATTTTCAAAGCTGCTTCTACATATCAGATCACTCCTTCGTTAGTTGCCACATTGGAGAAGAAAAGCCTGGCCTTTGAAAAAAGGGAAATTCAGTACCGAAAAATTAAATCTATTGATCACAATGCAATGAAAAATGATTTGCAAGAATTAGCCAACAGTTATTCTAAAGAGGATGACTTTGATACATTAGTAGTAACATATGAAAGTGGCCTAAAATGCATTATGGACAAACATGCCCCGGTTCAAACCAAGATGGTTACAGTTAGACCCCTCCTCTCATGGTATGACCCTAGTCTGAAGGTTTTGAAACGTTCTTTGCGTAAAGCTGAACAAAAGTGGCACAAACAACAGTCTCAGGAAAGCCTTAGATCCTTTAAAACACTGAGATCAAGTTACAATAATAAATTAAGAGAGTTGAAATCTTCCATTATCAAGTCAAAAATAGAAGAATGTGCACATGACAGCAAGCAATTTTTTAAGGTTGTTAATCAAATTACAAACAATACTAAGATAAATCCATTGCCAACGGGTAATAGAACAGAACTTGCAGAGAACTTCTCAAACTTCTTTGGAACCAAAATTGAGAAAATAAGAAGTCAGCTAGACAAATTTGACCAGTATGAACCAATAATGGTTTCAGTGGATAAATTTGAGAAATTTCCAGAAATTGATGCAGACCAAATTAGAAAGCTGATTGTTGATTCAAAAACAAATGACTGCCATCTTGATCCTTTCCCCACCAGGTTAGTCAAAGAATATATTGATGTTCTACTGCCCCTGATCACAAAAATGGTGAATCTTTCTCTTGCAAATGGGTCTTTTCCAAGGAATTGGAAAAAGGCAATACTGATACCTTTTCTAAAGAATTTATCTTTAGAGTTGGTCAACAAAAACTACAGACCAGTCAGTAACTTACAATTCATTTCCAAAGTTGCTGAAAAAGCTGCACTGTCTAGCTTCATACCTCATTTCAAAGAACACAATCTACTTCCTAGCTACCAGTCTGCTTATAGAAAACATTACAGCACTGAAACTGCACTTGTTAAAGTACAAAATGACTTGCTCATTGCAGCGGATAACCACAAAGTATCATTTTTGGCATCTATAGATCTGTCTGCAGCTTTTGATACTGTTGATCATTTAATCTTGATGAAAGTCCTTGAGTCATGTTTTGGAGTAGCAGGTACAGCTTTTAAATGGTTTAATTCCTACATAGAGTCTAGGACTCAACGTGTTAGAATAGATAACATAATATCAGATAAATCAGAATTGAGATTTGGAGTACCACAGGGATCATGTGCGGATCCCATTTTGTACTCAGTATATGCAAGCACCTTGGGCAATGTCATTGATGATAACATTTCTGTTATGGGTTATGCAGATGATCATGCGCTATATTCAACATCATATACTAATGCAGAGTCAGTCTCACTATCCCTCATTAACATTGAATAATGTCTTGAAAAAATTGGTGTATGGATGGTAGAAAATCGATTAAAGATGAACCAAGAAAAAACAGAGTTTATTGCTTTTGGATCAAGTCACAGTATAGAACAATTACAGGTTCAGTACATTAAGGTCGGAAATGATCCAGTTGAAATTTCTTCTCATGTCAAGTATTTGGGTGTTTGGTTGGACAGCACACTTAATATGAAGAAGCATATATCAGAAAAGTGCCGAATTGCATCTCTAAAATTATATCACATAAAGAGAATTCGCAAGTACTTGTCTCATGATTCGCTTGTCAGACTTGTAAATGCCTTGGTATTATCACATTTGGATTATTGTAATGCATTGTTGATTGGCCTTCCTGATTCCACAATTAGACCTCTGCAGAACGTCCAGAACTCTGCTGCCAGAGTCATCCTTGGTCTTTCAAAGTTTGAACATATATCTTTAATAATTAATTTATAGCTTTTATATTAAAATGTTATTACCTTTTACAATTATATCGCAGTTTTATTTTCGAAATTCGCTACTTTGCTTTTAGAACCTGCTTTCCTTTTGTTTAATTTTAGGTTATGTGTTTAGTTATTTAAATAGTATTAGTAGTTTTACCTTTTTATTTTTTTCTGTTTTTGTTCGAATTTTTATTTTATCTATGCTACTTCAAATTACTGGGAAAACTGGTGATGCTGCAATTCCTGACGAATCTAGAAAGTTGAAAAAACGTGTCACTCCTAGTCTGTCTAGCTTGTCTGGTACGTTTAGTGAAACTAGCATATTCTAATTCGTCTTTGTGAAAAGCTGCTTGAACTGGTGATGCTAGTAATTCTAATTCTGCACTTTTCTTTCTATGCTACTGAGAAAACTAGCAATAATGCAATTCCTGACAAATCTAGAAAGTTGAAAAAACGTATCACTCCTAGTCTGTCTAGCTTGTCTAGTACGTCTTGTGAAACTAGCATATTCTAATTCATCTTTGTCAAAAGCGGTTGAGCTGGTCATTCTAGTAATTTTCATTCTGTGCTTTTTCTAGTAGTGATTCTAGTAATTAGATTCCTATTTTATATATAATTTTTTTATTTCAATTTTATTTATATGTTGAGTTAGAAACAAATTAAGAGATATGAGACAAGAGATATGAGAATTTTATATTTTCAAGATATTTTTTTGGAGAAAAAATAAACTAGCCTAAAAGTATATAGAAAAATTATATAACTGTTTGACTTTATAAAGTTCAATTTATTTATTTGCTGTTCATAGACTATTAAAAAGTCTCCATAGATCAGGCCTTACAGGCTTTTGATACTTGTATGGTGGAAATGCTGAATTCCGTTGCCAATCGAATAGAAATTCCAGACATTTAAAAATCATAAATGATTCGGTACAAGTGCTTCTGCACCATAAACAGTCAATGTTAAATGATCTCAATATCTGGCTGAAATTTGCTGAAGGTATTCTGAGTCCGTCCAATATTTTGCTTTAAAAAGTATATTTCCTGTTTCTTGAAAAATGGTATACTTGGTTGATATTTTCTTTTTCACAAATGAATTTGATCTGTTGGTTGTGATCACCACAATAACCATGAACATTGATTTCGCATGGTTCATATGACAAGCCATGAAATTGTTGTCGGCATTTATCAAATTTGCTTTTTTCATCAGTAGTCAATTGCCATTCTTCTTTGCATGGTATAAAATGGCAGTCGTAAACTGTTTCTGTAGCTCTATTTGGAATGCGAAGAGTGAACTAGAGAAGGAAAGAACAAAAAAGTTTTATTAATTTTTGGATTTATTAAGTTGTTCAACATATATTTGCTTAATCAAGACCACCCCTCTCAGACTCGAAAGGCTATTGACAAACGCTCTGGCCACTGTCATGAGAGGCTGTGTAGAACCCTCATACAGAGTGGGAAGATTAGGCCGTTCGTTGCAACAGCCGTTTTCGGTGAGCTTCAGAACAGGTGGCTGAAGACTTTTCCATGTATCTCTTGGACACAGATGACCCTTGGTAGACAGATAATGCTGCTCATCAAGGCCCCATTAAGTTCGTGTTTGATTATTCGATATTTTGTTGGACTCGGAAAGTGTGTTTAATACAGAAAGAAAGAAGAATTAATTTTCGATACTTACCCTTCTACAGCATTGATGGCCATCTTCTAGCTGAATATAGCTACAGGACAGAATGGCTCTTGTGCCCAAGTCCTGAATTTGATCTCTGATGAACATTGAAGTTACAGAGTTGAAGTTACCATGCACTGAGGTCATTCAGACGAGAGATTACCATGGAAAACAGGGGTATTATGTCAGATGAAAGGAGAATTTGTCTTGAGATATCCTCGAAAATTATTTACTCACAAACTTTGACCAAATATGAAAAATATGTTGCCATGTTGAAGGACACAAAAATAAATTCAGTGATTTGCTATTATGATGAGAAGTGGCATATAATCACAGCAATGGATTGGCATATAATCAGAGCAATCTATTAGAGTGTCTGAACTTCAAAATTAAGTGTCTGCACAAAGTTCTGTTCAACTGTCAGTTATCTGTTCAACTGTTAGTCAAGCAAACCGGATTCTGTGTTTCTTAACTTTTTTTCGTGACCTTTTCACTACTTATTCCCATCCAGAAGTTTTCTAATTAGACTTCCCAAAAAAGTCAGGAATCTTCGCTTCTTAATCACTAAAAATTATGGAAGAAATTTCAGGCATAAACTTCATGTCAATCTGCATTCGCTCATTCGTAATATAGACTGTAGGTCATTTAGTTTTCACTTAAACCTGACCTGCTGCCGGTCAAATACTGTGAAAAAAATTCATATCGTATTTTAGCTCAGTGCTTAGTGGTAGCTGCTTAGGCTTAGCAAGCTATGAAAGAGAAACTACATGAATTTATTCTCTTCTTGACTTTTGCCTAAACAAAAAGGCTATATACCTGCAGGCATGACAGAGTAAAATATGTGGATATGGTAGCCTGTTAGGTGGATACGGACTCTGCTGTTCCTTGAGCAGGCCGGGCCTAGGCAAAATATGTTCAGAAGCCTATTTAGATGCCTGTGAATTACAAGAATTACTTATTCATTGTTCTTATGCAGAATAAATTAGTTTTTAGTGAAATGTTGAAAAATAATAGAAACAGGCAATAAAACCATAGACTTACCTCAAACAAGAAAGGATGACTTGACACACAACGCCATTAACAAATTTGTATTTCTCGACAATTTGAGTTCCGATGCATTCAGTTCCAAGCTTTTCCAAGAAGGTTGGGTCTTCTTTCAGTTTGTAATGGAATGTATTCCCAGCTCTCTAGGAAAGCTCAGAAATTTTTTATGGCCAAGCCAAATATTACCTGTCTTTTTAGCTTGTCAAATGACCTTCCCAGCTTTCCAAAAAAAGCTGGTCTTGTGATTCCTGGCTTTCCGAAAAAGCTGGGTTAATAATCCCTTGCTTTCCCAGAAAGCTTTGCTTTATTTTTTACCCTTCTGGAATGAGGCAGATAAAATGCGGTTTCAAATGGACAGTTAGTTCAGGAAATAAGAAAAGCTTTTGCAAACAAAAATTAGGACAACAACACAGTAACAACACCAACAAACACACTGCAAAAAACTTACATATTCGAAGAAAGGTGATGTGCAGTGGCGAGTTTCATCATCAGTGAGGAGAAAGGAAGATTGCAGAGAAGAATTAAGTTACTGTTCAACACTCCACAGAAATAGCACCCCCGTAACAGATGGGTGGTGTATCTTGTGTAAAATTTTTGAAAATTTATCCACAGTATAGCAGCAAAGCCACAATTTATGGGCATGCCAGAAAAGCATTCAACATGATGAGTCGGGACGCTGGTAAACAGACCACAGGTCGTCTGCAAAAGCTGACCAGTCAGGACAGGAGGCAAATCTTGTGAATGTTAACAACAAGTTTAGGCTATGCATTAGCATATTTAGCATAGTTTATTTCAATTATCGTAATCCCCAAAACTTTCAATAAAGGTGCCGTCACCATGGCCCTTCCCCCAAACATCCATTAGATATAAAAAATTTTTGTCCATTAAGCAAAAATGAATTCACAATGATTTTGTTTTGACAGAGTGAGAAAAGTGGAGTTTCAAGTAATAAATATATTTCTTAAGTTTTGTTCAAATAAGTGACAAGTTTTGGTTGTTCTGTTCTGCTGTATAAAAAGAAAGACTCTCATCTCTTTGTTGAACTGTATTTTTCATAAATTTTCTATATCTACAGCATAACTCATAACTTAGTATATGAACATGCTCCAAACGTGATGGAATATAGTGGGAATTTCATGCAGAGGAAGTTCTCTCTGGGAGGCAGTTTCATCACTCAACCTCGTATAATCCTCAAACATTCATTATATAACGCTACTCCTCAACGACCATCATCCTGTAGTGGATCTGGCAAAAACTGCATTCCTTTTTCTGTTATTTTGGGATTTGGATTATCTAAATTGACTTGATAATCTATATCCTTCAAGGCGCCCGCTGCATTTGGATCAATCCTACAGCTCTCAATTGCTGTATCACCAGAATTTATGTTTTCCAGCATGCCTTGCCCCAACATTTGCCTTGGGGACAGATTTCTCCCCGTTGATAATGGGTGATTATTCATCTGTGTAACAAATTCCTCCAGTGGCTTGTTGATTCGGGGTAAAAAGACATAGTGAAGGCAAAATAATTTTCTGTTGTTCATTGGGTCAAGGATGCTATCATTCTCCATTTTTTCAAACAACCTTGCTTAAAATACAAGCACACCACAGTAAATATCACAATGTGAACGTTGTACATGACTGTTAAGGACTGATGAACCAGTGATAATGCTTCCCCTGTCGGCACCCCTGTTCTCAATCATATACATTCCTACAAAAATTTTTTCATACCATGATCACTCCCTGTCGACAAGGACCCCTTTCTTTTTTCGAACGTTGTATCTATAAGAGCTTGCAGAGTTAAAACATGATCGGAAGTTTGATACCCTTTTCTGAATCAAATTTGATTTTCCTCGACAATTGAGTTATGGGAGGTCATAGAGTTTAGCCTTTCCAAAAGAATTCCAAGGACAAATTTGCCAAATATGCTCAGCAATGTGATGCCTCGGTAATTATTTAAATCCGATTTATCACCGCCTTTGAAAATTAGTACAATAATTCCCACATATCAGAGTAGAGGATTTTGTTGAAGAATTTCGTAAATACCTGTAGGAATCTACCATTAAGATTCTTTAGAAGTTCAGCGCTCAACATATCAAACCCTGCCGCCTTTCCGTTCTTAAGTTTTTTTACACATGTTTTAAACTTCATCGAAAGTAATATCAGAATTTAGGAGTTCCTGAATCAGTTCCTGTGTTAGGGTGTCAAGAGGGAGAGCAGGATGTACAATTTCACTGTTTGAAATGGCATTAGTGTTAGTGTAGAATTAGAATTCAAAAGTTTAGAAAAGTATTCACGAAGTTCATCATTAGTAAAATCAAGCTGTGTACTGACATTATTATTTTTCAATTTCTTCCAAAAGATCTTAGGTTCTTTACCTCTCAACTCCCAAAGTTTCATTTTTTCAGCATCAGGAAACTTCAATAATTAAATTTCAATTTCACGCTTCAATTTCAATAATTTCTTATAGGACCTACGCTGCTCAAAATATGCTGACTTAAATTAATTGATTCTAAAGGTAAAGAAATCTCTAGAGTGTTTTAGAGCCGCTTGATAGGATTTTCTTGCCTTGTTTAACAATGATTTAGTGCTTTTACATTCATTATCAAACCAGGGACATTTGTGTTTGCTTTAAGAAACTTTATTGACGAAAATCATTTTCGATCATAGATGATTTTCCGATAATTCTATCATTTTAGACCCTAACGTATTTATAATTGTTTCAGCATTAACCCTATCGTCATCCAGTTGCACACTAACATTTTCTAAAAAGCCTTTAATTTCATCTCCCTCAGTTCAACAGTTAAGTTTTCCAGGGGAATGTCATCATTAATATAGAATTGCTTATTGTAATATTTCATAAGTTTATCATTTGGAGATAGAGGTAAAGAAACAGCATTAACACTTTGATTTTCGGCTATGGGATTTCTGCTTAGGGGAAATTTCAAAGATATCTCAATGGGACTATGATTGGATAGCTCACATATTTCCCCTAAGCGTAATCTCTCAACAATTTTGAAATTCTCTTCTCTTAAAATACATAATCTACATCACTATTGCCATTTCTTGTGAAACAAGAGAAATTGCTAGAAGTTTCTTTAATGATACGCCCATTAAGAATGCTGAACCCAGACATTTTACAAAAATCAATGAAAGCGGTTCCGTTTATGTTAACAGTACTGGCGTCTTTGTTAATTCTTTTTTCAAATTGATGATCTGGTTCGTAACTTATGTCAAGAGGTAAAAATTCATCAACCTCATCATTTTCAATGAAATCATTTGCAGTGTGTGTTCTGGGATTGAAATCCCCACATAAAAGAACCCACCCAACTCGTTCATAGAAAGGACATTGCGACTGTTATTTTTCAAAAGACAGAGATTGTCCAGACCTTAGTAAAGTAGAGCTATAAGGCGGAATGTAAAGAAAGCAAATAAATAAATCTGATTCCCAAAGGTAATCATTCATTTTTACCCGACACCAAAAACGATAGCTATCAGAGAGCACGATTGAGACATTGCTAAGGACTGATTTTTGAACAAGTAGGGACAAACTCCCCGATGACCTACCAGACAAATGATTTCTATAGCCTAATGCATGAAATTCTGTAAATTCTGAATCAAAATTGAATAGAGAGAGATCATTTTTATCTCTCCATGTTTCAGAGAAACAGACCAGATAATTATTTTCCACAATATTCAAGAAGAATTTGGAGCCAGTTTGCTTGATATGTTGAACCCTTGAGCTCCTAAAACCGTTAAAATTTCAGACGCAGTTTCTTAAAGTCTGGCAATTAATTTCCTTGGAGTTCCTTTTGGCAAAAATCTCATCCCGAGTGGTTAAGTGACCATATTTGTTCCCATCTCGGCCAAAAACCTAGTGAGGTGTTATTTTATTAGTAAGATTATCGAAATCAGTATAGGTCCCGATTTCATGCACACGAGGATAACCTAACATTTTAAATTAAATTTTACTGTCAATCGTCCAGACCTTCTCAACTCTTTGCTGTCATAAATATAATTAACCAATTTCTTTATCCCTTCCGCCAGATCTTCTTTTTATTAATGTTGTTGGCTTCCTTTTTCTTACGCATCACCCTTACCTTCGTTTTTTGGGAGAGGAACTTAACCAATATGGCACACGTTTTATCATTTTGTACTCTACCATCTCTGTGGACGATTTTGATTTCTTCAGGCTTGACTTCGACCCCGAACATTCTTTTAAAACATTTATGCATAACTCTTCGCAGTTTTCAGACTCTTCCTCTTTAACGTCAAAAATATGAATCGATGTTTTCAGGCTGTACTGTTCCTGTTTATCCAATAAAAAATCAACAAATCAAGTTTGTCAACCTTCTATCATTATTATCCAACATCATCATTGCTTCAAAACATGCTCGTAGTTCAATGGCCAGAACCGACTTTCTTCATGAAGTCAGATGTGGGTTCGAATCCCACTGAGTATTGAAATCTGTTGATGACAACTGTTAGGCTGCAGACCTGATGTGTTAACGTTTTTACCATGATATTCTGTAGATGCGATACATCTATCTTGTGGATATCAGCTATATTCAAGTGATGTTGCTCATTCCGTTGTAGATTCCATTTGGTGGTCTCTGGTCTGATGGATCAGGATATACGGCTGGAGAAGAAGACGAGTTGATTTTCAGTTACCTATCCAGAGTGGGTGCCACAACCAAGTATATGCTGCCAGAGGGTGAGTGAGCTCTTGCTAAACTAGCCAATCTGCGTTGGTAGATAATGCAGGTTTTGCTTCGTTTGTTGAAGAAGAGAGTGAATGAACTTAGATTTACCAGGAACTACATAACTTTTCAATGCTGGGAACGATTTTTGCTTGTAGGAAGAAGCGAGGTTATCACAGAGCATGCTCTGGCCTGGAATAAAAGAAAGATTTTAGAAGATCTTTACAAAAGATTCAGACAGGTAGTTTCCTATAAATTGAAGGTCAATGTACATGCAAACAAATAAAAAAAAAATCATTTTTTGTTTGCTATTGAGGATAGCTTTGCTCTGGTAGTATACACTGCAATGTCAATGTCCTTTTGCCCTGAGAACTTCACATAAAGAAGTTAAAAAAAATTTGTAATCTTATTGTTCTTTCCTGAAACAGACTTATAATAAAAAGAAAGTCAAAGTTAAGAAGGAGCTAGACGCCAAAATTGTAGAATATGACCTAAGAACCAGCCAGCAGATCTTCAAAAAATGGAGAAAAAAGGCTGTGTTGGATGCTGCAGGTAGATTCGTGTATGTAAAACTGTCTTTGTTTGCTGTCAGTTGAGGTATGTCAGTTGGGAAGAACGACAAGTTTTCTTCTTCTTCAGTTTCTAGCAACGTTTCAACTCCTCTGAAAATAAAATCTGATGAAGAACTACCACTACTGTATATAGCATTGTCAGAAAAAGACAAATTGCCACAGCTGTCACAACATTCATGCACAGTATCTGAGTGGTTTTGTTGAATATCAATCTGCTAAAAGTAGCCTACCTGTCAAAGCCAGTCGAAAAGCTCCAGTCAATGTACAAGCAACTGAATTCTAATCACCGGAAGTCTGCAGATCGAATTTCCATTGAAACTCTCACCTCCCTTTATGGGAAGCTGCGAGACCTCCACGAGCAATGTATAGAGGCGACTGTGAATTCCATTCATCATCTGTCTGCCAACCTCAGTAAACTAGCAGGTCCGTTATGAATGTTGCAATATATTTTGCTCTTAACTAGATAGACCTTTTTTGTGGCACCGCAGTCTTGCAAGTTATTCTAATAATGGTTGCTCTTGTTTTTCCAGATAGCAGTAAAAAACGAAGAAAAATTCGCATTAAAATTTCCAAGCAGAAAAGTTTGTTGAAAGATTATATTGCAGATTATAACAGCAACAGTTCCATTTTGTACCCGTTAAGTGGAGAAAAGCTTACTGAAGATGTCTGTACATCCTGCAAATATCCATGGAAGTTGGATAATACTATACAAGCTGAAGGTAAAGTATTTTTGGTTGATGAAAAAAACAGCAAATGAAAGCTGTATTAATTACTCGTGGTTCAATGTGACTGATGTAAATTGATTGTGCTGTATCTTTATTCATGTCTAGAAACAATTTTTGCGACGGATACCCTAGTTAATGGTGCTCTTTAATAATGCGATCAATTGAAGTATTAATGTGCGATGAGATGTGTTTTAAATTGAATTTGGTCCATTTTCTAGGAACTATTCCTGGTGAATCAAAACATATCGTTCTTGTGATGCACGTAACCCTTCAGCGTCTAAATGAAGAACTCTTACTCATCAACAAAGAGATGAAAAACTACATGTTCTTTTACAAAGATCGTATGATACCAAAACTCGAATGAACTCTGAAGGAAGTTGAAGGTTGCCTGATTTGCTTTTGTCCCTGAATATTTGATACATAATTTTCCTGTATTTTGGAAATGATTTTGTTATTTTGCATATAATGTCTGACGAGTCTCATTATCTTTATAGAAACACGTGACCAAGTTGACTGAGCAGGCCGTCAAAATGTTACTTTTGAAAGTGAAACTGTTAGTATTGCTTCCTTTTTTCTTTTGTTGTATGTTTGCACAAATCATACAGAACACAGCATTAATTGCCCTTCTCTCCCTACAACTATAGAAGCGATATGCTTCAATGAAGATTTCCGACTCCGACGAGATAGCGGAAGGGAAAAAGGCGATTATCAGAAAAGGAAAGGCATTCTGTGCAAGACAACTTAGACTTGGCAGCTACTGGTTTTCTCTCTGCCCTGACGTTGAAGCCGTAGAAGTGTGTGAAGAGACAGCTGATTCCGACTTCCCGAGCAACATAAATGATATATGCTCTTCAGACGATGACTCATCAGATGAAGAGGAAAGAGATTATGATATGGAAGACTGATTAATATTCTATTCTTGAAAATTTGCTTTATTTGCTGCTCTTTATTCATGTGTCGTTGCTTTATTTTTTTATCGTTTAGTTTTCTTTACTCATCGTGATTTAAGACTGTTTTATGTAGTGCACGTTTTTCCTTATGTGTTGATTTCTGCCGGTGCTTATTTTAGTGGTCCATTTATGATAACGCTCTGAAATTTTGTCTTTTTTCTACTTTTGTTATGTTTGTACACAAGGTGTTCCTATAACTTTTACCTGCACTGACCAAGGGTCAAAATTGCGGCGCCCCAGAAAACTTTTTACAGTTGGAGTAGCGGAGACCCCGTTGCCATATATGTGGTATTTCAAATTTCCATTTCATTGATTGCTGCTATTTTGGTGACTAACTTTGGCACTTGCGTAAATGGAGGAATGATTCACTTTTGCAGATCTCAGGGAGCAAATTGCGAGGAAATTGTAGGGCTTGATTCACACTGTACAATCTGTTGCAAGTGCTTGCAGGCGCGTGCAACAAAATTTCATATACTGTATATCCCTTGGCGCTCTCGGCTGCCAACTTTTCCGAGCTTGTTCATGCGAGAAAGCTAGTTAGTTAGCAGCTAAATGAGTTACAAGCGCTGGCTAGCAATCGATCTGTTGATAATAAAATTGAAATAACGCCCTGCGCTATGGAATCATAAAGACGTCAGAAATTGTAACAGAGAATATGCTGCCAATTTTTGGACTGAAGTTGCAGAAATAACAAATTTTGAAGGTATTTTTTTCCAAATAATCAATCAAATTAACATTGTTTTTTATGCATCAACTCACACGGGTTCTCAGGCTGTTATAATCTGAACAGACAAAGTGATAGCAAAGCCCTTGCACGAAACATAAAAAGCTCGCACGCTTTTTTCAAGTTTTCAGGACAAATCCCGCCTTTTATCAAAATACATAGCAAACATCATGTCCTATAAGGGTGGTCATGCAGCCCAAACCAACCCCAAACTTACAACATGCCCGAAAAACAACGAAATCATCAGATTGCATGAAAAATCAAGCGTTTATGCGTATTGAGGTTCATTTTATCAAAATAAATAGCAAACATCATGTCCTATAAGGGTCGTCATGCAGCCCAAACCAACCCCAAACTTACAAAATGCCCGAAAAACAACGAAATCATCAGATTGCATGAAAAATCAACCGTTTATGCGTATTGAGGTTCATTTTATCAAAATACATAGCAAACATCATGTCCTATAAGGTTGGTCATGCAGCCCAAACCAACCCCAAACTTACAAAATGCCCGAAAAACAACGAAATCATCAGATTGCATGAAAAATCAAGCGTCTATGCGTATTGAGGTTCATTTTATCAAAATACATTGCAAACATCATGTCCTATAAGGGTGGTCATGCAGCCCAAACCAACCCCAAACTTACGAAATGCCCGAAAAACAACGAAATCATCAGATTGCATGAAAAATCAAGCGTTTATGCGTATTGATGTTCATTTTATCAAAATACATAACAAACATCATGTCCTATAAGGGTGGTCATTCAGCCCAAACCAATCCCAAACTTACAAAATGCCCGAAAAACAACGAAATCATCAGATTGCATGAAAAATCAAGCATTTATGCGTATTGAGATTCATTTTATCAAAAGACATAGCAAACATCATGTCCTATAAGGGTGGTCATGCAGCCCAAACCAACCCAAACTTACAAAATGCCTAAAAAACAACGAAATCATCAGATTGCATGAAAAATCAAGCGTTTATGCGTATTGAGGTTCATTTTATCAAAATACATTGCAAACATCATGTCCTATAAGGGTGGTCATGCAGCCCAAACCAACCCCAAACTTACAAAATGCCCGAAAAACAACGAAATCATCAGATTGCATGAAAAATCAAGCGTTTATGCGTATTGAGGTTCATTTTATCAAAATATACTAACATTATACAAACCTTGTTTGATGTAAACACGCACAAACCCTTTTCTGGCATCAAATGTGAAGTAAAAAGAAAATTGAGAAGCAGAGGGCACGAAGAAACGGAGTGGCCAGAAACTTGAGGGGCGTTAAATAAGAATACCACTGTTATTTTTACTTACTTTTGTCTTTACCTTGTGGGTACTTCCATTGTTCAATATACACGATGTGCCCCCGAAATCGATTTTCTGCCTTTCACGCAGGTTCTTACACGCGGATTTTTATTGTACTGCTGTGCAAAGCTTGGCCACTCTGCTACTACATGTGCCTACTAGAGCTCTCAAAAAACATTTTTGATATGTGCGGCTGTACGTTTGAAATTGTGAAGGTTGGCGTAAACAGAAGTGCCACACCCCCCTCCACTCCCCCCGTCGACCAGCGTCAACTTTCGCATAACTCCGCTCCCCCCTAACAATTGACTTCATTTGTGCACAATCCCTGACGATGATAACAAGAGCATCAAATAATAACATTTATTTATATTATAATTTTGTATTATTACAATCATTATAATATTAATTACTAACCTAATCTCAACATCGCAACTGTTTCATTTTCCACACTTCGCATAACCATATTTGGAGACCCGGGATTAGCAGGGATCTCAAGAACAGAATATTGTAGTCATTGCAGTGAAGAAAAAATTCTCCACAAAGATGAGCCAGCGTACACAGGCAATAAGGGATCTGCAGCATTTTGACAGACAACACAGTAGTAAAGTTTGCGCTTTTTTAAACTATCCTTGACATCTGCTTTCAATTTGTTTACTCAGCATAGAAGGCAAGGGGATAGAGACAGTGACATCTCTATTTGTATGAGATGTTGTAAACGAATGATGATACATAGATTGTACACAATGATACATACCAAAATTGCTATCAGAATATCAGTAATATCAGAATTAGTTACAAAGGAACATAAATAGCAATACGCGTTACATTATGGTTATCAGCAAACAACAGAATGCAGAACACGCACGTAACAAAACAATAACAAAACACAACAATAGAATTTCCTGAAAATTAATTAAGGATTTTCAAAATAACAAAAGGATTTTTCAAAAAGTGGACGAGATTTTTTGGAGTGATTTGCCCCTCGAAAATATACGTAGAAAGGAAAAAGTTTGTTTCAGGGAGTTATACTAAAGTGACAAGCTCACTTAGCCATTAAATCTGTAATGTTAGTATTACCCTGCCTTCTACCACACAATATAAAAAGCGTCACATTTCATCTTACTATACAATAAAGGAGTTCGATGCAATGTTGTTGTTAACAAAGTCGGATTTTTAAGAAATACACGCTAAAGATGGCAGACTTCGTAAATGCAATGAATGTTAAAAAAGTTCCACAGTTATTGTGGATATCGGTAACAACTAACAAAGAGATGAATCTCGTCGCTACCGCTATCTTCAGTAACAATGAAACTTGAGTCGGCCATATTTGGCGAAATAGTGTATTTAGGTAGGACAATTCCTAACAGGCATCAAATGGTACAAAACTAAGTTTTCCATTTTCTAGCTTGTTTATACGAACGTGCTCTCTTGGAAGTGCGAAAAAACAATTCGCTGTTAGAAATTGGTTCTCTTCCTCATCATTTACTGGCCAAGGTGCTTTCAGTGGTGCTGGCTGTTTAGCAAGAATCTGAACACAGACATGGCTTGGTGGAATAGCTCTTCCATGAATCGTGCGTCTTTCTGGGAAGGCAAGACCAACAGCAACAGATTTGTTGTTTCAAAGTAAGCCACACCTGTAAATACAGAAGGAATGAAATGAATGACTCTAAATAACATCAAAAATCACGTTACAGTAAGCAGTGTTAGCAAGATTCAGTTAGGCATTGCAAAATAGCAACATTAAAGGAAGATCACCTAGTTGTCTTTGAAATTGGTTTTCTGGCCTAGTGTCTGAAGAAAAGATAAAACGATTACCGAAAAAGAAGGCAACATGTATGTGAAGTAAGGGGACTGGGTCCCAATTATATGTTTTTTAGCTTTATAGTGTATCCGATGCGAGTTACATTGTTCAAAGCTAGCTCCTCAGCTAACCTCCCATATAGAGCATTTCGGGGCCTATGATCGGTATGTTCCATTACACATGGGTGCCCCGTCACTCCTGCATCCAGGAATGATGCTAGCAGAATAGGTAACATATAAGGTGTGACTGTATCGTGTTCATTCAGTCTGATTTGTGTCATTATCATTAATTGTGAATTTTGTGTGAGTTAGAAAATCTCCAATATTTTTGTGTCTTTTCATCGCCAGAATTGGAGTTTGAGTCCAAACGTGTGTTAATTCATCATCCTCAGTTATTATCTTCCAATTTTGTTTTAAAATGTTACGAATTTTTATTGTTTTGTTGTCACATGGTATATTAAAAGGTAGATTTCTACCCCTTTTATTAGTTTCAAAACTTTATTGAATTGTCAATCTCTTTTTTATCATACCCTCTGCCAACCAAGTGGACTTTCAGGTTTTTGAGATTTGTGAATAACTCACCATTAGCAGTTGTGACTTTTCTATATCTTAGCGCTTGGCTGTAAATTACCCCTGCTTTTCTGCTCCATGGGTGAAAAGAATCCCTATGGAGTAAGCCACATGAGTCTGTTGTTTTCTGATATAAAGAACTAGTAACAGTTCCATCTTCTGTTAAATTTATAGTTGTATCCAAGAAATTAATCTTGTGTTTCGAGAAGGATGATTCAAATTTTATAGAATGATGTACAGTATTGGTGTACTCAAGAAACAGTTAGAGATCTTCTCTGTGGCCATATGAGAAATATATCATCAATGTATCTCTTCCAGATTATAGGGGTCATCACCCTAGGGGCATTGTGGGATATATTGTTTTCTATAAATGTCATAAATATGTTAACATAATTAGGGGCAAATGGGCTTCCCATTGCTGTCCCCCTGACCTGTTGGTAGAATTTACCATTGAATATGGCGTAGTTGTGCTTAAAGATAAAGTTCATCATTATCTCGACATATTGTATTAGAAGGGCGTGGCTGTCCCATAGTGTTGTACAAGTGCATTTAGGCATACATTTATGCCCTCCTGGTGTGGAATGGTGTACCTACAAATTACAAAATTGCAATAAGACTTTCCAAGCAATTAACAAGGACATCGAACTTAATGAGGAACTTACAAGCTCAGCTTACAATGAGCATCGAAGCAGCTTGGAAGAGTACATTGACATCCTGTCAAATTGTCTGAAGTTTGATGAATTGAAAGATCCAGGTTCATTGCTTTATCAAAATGTTCCTGGCAAAACAATGTGGACTATAAGCAAAACAATGTGGACTATAATGTTCCCCAGAGTGAGAAAAGAAAGATGATTGACATGCATAATTTGCTCCAATGATGCAACGAAGAGGAAGATATGCTAAAAAATGAAATTAAGACGTTGTTTCAGCATCACATTGCAATTCTGGAGACATTGAGCAAGGAAATTGGGTCTTGTCTTCAGACAGACTCGCGTTCCTTAGGAATTACCACACTGTTAAAGCTTAAGAAACTTGAAATTGAGAACTATGTAGTTTAAAATAGTGGTTTCTTCACTAATAAATTTGTAGATCTTTCGTTGTTATTGTCGCACGAGTCTGATTTCGTTCATACAGATATGAATTTTACCGAAAGAAGCAATAGGCAGGAACTTGCTGAAAAGGAGCCCCATAATAATCAACTTCAAAATCCCAAACTCAACGAAGAAGAAAAAGAAGAAGAAGAAGAAGAAGAAGCAGAAGACGATGATAGGAATGGTTTTGATGAAAACTGGCTTGCTTATGAGTATGAATCAGACAATGAAGACTTGTTTTGAACCGATTTATATCTACCGTAATTAAGCATGATTAAGCACGCCTCTTTCGAGTTACCTCACGCCCGGACTAACAGAGACCTCAACAGATAGACAAATTCATTTAACAATTTCTGTGATCATGCGAGATTCCCGAATAACTAGACCATTAAGAACTTAAAAACGCATCAGACACTTGATAGAATAATTACGGTTTTTGAGCATTGTAAATTGTAGTTTTTATTGCTTGAAATGTCCATTAGCTTGAGTGGTGTGAAAGCAACTAAATTACTTTTTACCAAGTTGACTAAGCTTTTTGCTTTGATGATCATATTGAATCAAACCAGATTGTGCTGAAGGTTACTCATGTTATATTTGTTCATGTGCCAATCTCTTCTGTGCCTCTATGCGAGTGGAATTTTGGGTTTAAACCTCGATGTTTTTGCCCATCAAACATCAAACTGGCAGGACTGTATAATCTTCTGAGGTATCTGTTCATCTGCATGATGTGACTGGAATGGGCCTCCCGTTCGTTTGTTGTCCATCATGAATTATCTTCCGATGTCTCTGTTTACCTGCATGATGTGACTGGAATGGACCTCCCATTCGTTCCTTCTCCATCGTGAATTATCTTCAAATGTCTCTGTTTAACTGCATGATGTGACTGGAATGGACCTCCCGTTCATTTGAGGTCCATATCCATATCCCAATAAACAATACAAAATTACCTTATACATGCATATATACCCTCTCTACTCAACATACCCTATATAATTGTTAATGCATACATATATCCCAAAAATAAGTACATTTCTAGTTGTATACGTTAAACAATACAAAATTACCTAATACACACATATATACCCTCTCTACTCTACATACCCTATATCATTGTTAATCAGTATATACTAAAACAGAGATCAAAGCTACGCACGTTTTGCTGATAGTCATTCCTCGGTTCCCGTGCAAGCTGCCCAAGTCAAACTGCTTTCTTTCCTCACAGACTCAGGGGTAGGCTTGCCATCCCCCCTAATTTCTCTTTCTTCTCTCTGTTCCGGGGGTAATTGGGGCTTCCCGTCTTTGACTTTAGTAACACGACGTTTCGAGCCATTTCACAATTGTCTTCACAGCATGGGTTTTCGTTGTAAGATGTTGAGGCGAATTTGCGTCTTTGTTTTTAAATCGCCAAGCTCTGTTAACTAAACCTACCCTGAGATTCCTTGTGTGTTTACATATTCTGGGCATACCGGACGATTTCCTTTTGAAATGATTCAAAAACATTTACAATTCATCAGTGAATTTTTGCTCTCAAAAACATCTTCCCCTTGCTGCCCTCGCTGTTTACTTTTGTGCATGCGTGATCACTGGCATGACTTTTGCAAAAGCTGTAGTGACAGCAACTTCCGGCTTTTGACTTTGAATTACAGTAAATTTTAAATAAAATTTTGTTTAAATTTAACATTATTCTTTTCAAGTTTCAACATAAATGTTAATAAGTTAAATCCAAGCATCGTTTATTGTATTTAAATACAATTTTCATAACTCTATGGGTAGTCTTATAGAATTCCAGACTGAGTAAGATGAATAATAACAAGACTAAGGAGCAGACTAACGAACATGATTTATGACCATTGATAAAAACAGGACAAAGGAATATGACACAGGAACAGAACTTAAGAACATAAGTAACAACAAGACTAAGGAACTGGACCGAGAAAGGGGACTGAGGAACATGAATCAGAACAAGACGAAGGAACAGGACTGAAGACCATGAAAAGAAACAAGACAGAGTAACATGACAAAGAAACAGGACAGAAAAACATGAGCAATAACAAGGCTAAGAAACAGGACTGATGACCGTAATAAAAAACAAGCTGAGGTAGGACAAATGAGCATTACTGAACAGCAACAAGAAACACAAAACTAAGGAACATGACCTTAGGAACATGAGTAGTAAACGGTCAAGTGGAAACTGTTGTAGTCTTATGTTGCAATCAACATTAAGACAAATTTTAAGTTGAGGATCGGATTAAAATTTTTTGGAAATTTAAGTTTAAGTTAAGTTAAAATCCAAGATTGAGATTTATTTAAAGTTTAAGACTAACCCAAGGCTAACATTAGGATTAAGATTAAGATTATGATTAACCATACGTTAAGTTCAAGACTAGGATAAACATTAGCATTAAGTTTTAATTTCAGTCCAACACAAAGACCAAAACTAAGAATAAGATTGAGATTAAGAGTAAGTAAGATCAGGATTAACATTAGGATTAAGATTCAGAGCAAGTTTCACAAATTAAAGGCTTAATCACCTCACCCAAGGGTCCTTGGAAGGAGGAAGTACTTGAAAGCGGAGGTCCTTGCAAGGCTGTGGTCTCACTCGGGCAAGGGCTAGTGCATGCATATATCCCAAAAATAAGTACATATCTAGTTGTATACGTTTCGTTATATCCCCATAAACAATACCAAATTACCTTATACTCACACAAATACCCTCTCTACTCTCTACATACCCTATATCACTGTTAATACATATACAAAATTACCTTATACACGCATATATACCCAACCAATGTAATGTCGGTGCAGTACGGTGGGGATGTGCAGTAGGGTGGGGGGATACCATGATTGCCATTGCAGATGTTCAGTACAGTGGAGGGACACCATGATGATTGTGGGGGATACCATGATTGCTGTAGGGAGGCATCATGATTGCCGTGGCGGATATTCAGTACGGTGGGGGGATACCATGAAGACTGTGAGGGGATACCATGATTGCCGTGGGGAGGCATCTCGGAGTACAGTGGTGGATGTTCAGTACCATGGGGGTAAAATATGATCTAATCAACTAAATCATGGTAAATCAGAGACAGGGGCTAAAAATTTCTGCTTCAGCAACAATCGTTGAGCCTCTCTCCATTTCATGCGATATTCTTAGCTTCTCAAAGCTCAATGGGATGCAAATGGGATACAAGTACTGCGTTTCAAATTTTGGTTGATTTCAATACTCAAACTTTCTTGTTTCATTTTTTTATTTCCAAAGTGCTAAAGAGCTACTTTGCAGATTGACGAAAATATCAAAATTTAAAAGCAAATGGAAACATTGTTGGACAAATACAATAGCCCACATATGATACTTCCGCAATTGCATATTTTGGCCTAAAGTTTGGGTGAAAATTTTCAATAGTTTGTTAGTCTTTCTTGATAGTAAACGGATCTCATGGAATAAAAGCGAATATGTGAAAATCAATGCTGTACTTTTAAACAGTGAAAACATCACCCCATGTAATGTCCTGAGCCAGAATCAACAACGATTTTGGTCTCATACTGTTCTACTTTACCAGAAATTGTTACACACTGCGATGACATATTAGGTTTATGATTAGCTTCATTTTGATCAAAAGTCTGAGGTTTTAAAACATTACCTATTTAAGCTGCATCACACCTCAATGATGAAACATTGTGTGCAGCGCTCATTCATTTTTGACTCTTGATTTGACTTTATCTTTGATCCTGACTCGGCTGACGATTTTGTACATTCTGCATACTTTGATTTTGTCTGTACTTCATATTTACGGTATTGATTTTTTTGTATGACCAAGGCTTTTACAAAAATGACATATCGGTCCCCAATCTGTGCAACGTAGGTTTCGATCTCAAGGTGCTCCAAAATTGCATCTTCCTGCACCACTAGTCTGCATATCCACCATAGTCAGAGTCAACTTTTCAACGACATTCTCCAAGTGTTCCAACCAATCCTGTTTCAGTTCACTTGAGATTTTTGAAACTTGAACCAGAGCTAGGGAGTAAATGCCTTGGCATATTTGGTTTGCATTCATTGGTAATTTTGTTATTTATTTCTTCTCTCTGCGCCAGTTCTAAAGCTTTGTTAAAAGATTTTGGATCTGAAATCAAGACCATTCTTTTCAATTCTGGTCAAAGACCATTAACAAGGTGTTCCTCGTGAGTATATCTTGATGCTAAACAGGCATTTCAGCATATGCTCTCCTGAGAAGTTGTTGGACATCTCTCCCTAAATCTGCAACTGTTTCTGTTGGATTCTTTTCCATTTAGTATAGGTCAGCGTAATAAAATTGGCGTACCTCCCTAGGCATGAAAATCTTGGAAAGCTCTTGCTTCAGCTTATCAAGTTTACATTGATCATCTGGAGATAATTCATCATAGAACTCGGCATCTCGATCTCTAAGGTATGCCAGAAGAATATCACACTATCGTCTACTGTTCCAATCAGTTGCCTTAGTGACCTGATCAAAAATCTTGAGCCACTTTTCAATGCCCTCGCCTGGCTAACCAAAGAATTTCCTTGGCTGAACAACAGCTCTAACATGTTGTCGCTCTTCTTGCTCAAAACTTTTCATAATTGTACGAATTCTGAATCAATATCTCTTGCTCGTGCTGATTTTTTAAAGAGTTCTATAGACAAATATGTGCAGTGATCACTTTGAATTAAGCCTGCTACCGTTATCAACCATTACTAAACTGTTTAGAAAAGTCGTATTGGAACAGCTAGGGAAGAAGAAAAATTCTATGAAAGATAAGTTTCACAATGAGAAAACCAACGAGATCGTACTTGTGAAACAAACTTTGTTCTTTGATAGAAGTAATAATCCCAAGAAGTATAACGAGGAAATGGACCAGGGATATATAGGAGATAGAGTTCAACTGCGAAAACTTTCCTTCACTAAAAAGAAGCTACAGCTCTTGATTAATGAAATAAAACAGAAACGATGTGTGTTAGTTAGTTATAATCTTGAGTATAGCAGTCTAACCAAACTTGAGCATAGTCTTTCCATTATGGCACAACGAAGCTGGACAATGGGGTTGAGATATCAAAATTCACTATGACAGGCAAGTTTCAGTTCCTAGATGGAGGGAAGTACATCGATGAGGGGGTTATTACACCCACGCAAAATGCAACTATGAAGAAGATCGATTTTGAAGTAATGTTAAGAAGACGAAATACGACAACAAACCTCACCATAGGAATGCGAACTGTATTTCTCACCAGCGAAGATGTTGAGGGCTTGTATGGCACGAAGACATAGTAAACAAGGAAGAACAATGTTTGAAGACAAATCAACTTCATTTTGCACAACATTCAATAAAACAGCTTGCTACAATGTTTATGACTCCAAGCAGATCAGGCATCACTGCAATGGCAGCACACCCGTCAGCTCCTAGATATCGAAAATCTGCAAATCATTCAAATGCTTATAATTATCTTTAACATTCTGTGCATGTTTTCTATGCTACCAATATTATCAACAACATAGGCCTTAATATCTACAGCCTTCTTACCCTTATCTTCCACAGTCTGTATACTTAATTTAGCAATACGCCTACATTCTAACTTAGCCTCGCTGTCTCCAAAAGCTTTCACTTCAAGTTTCTCTCCTTCTAAAACTCTGGCATTCATGTCCTCCACTACCTTAGAGGTAACAAAGGACCTTTTGATCCCGCTGTCAAACATCACTTGTACATTCCTTCCTTGCACAAGAGCCTGAGCAGTCTGCAAAGCCACACTCCAACTACAACCTACACTGTCAACGCAAGGCATGGCATTAGTGCTTTGGACCTCTGTTGGCAAGGGTGTAGCTGGCTGAGCTCCGGCTCCATATGTGGAAGAAATTTCATTACATAATGATGTATGGTGCTTACTTTTACACAAGCTACACAACTTCTAACTCGAAGGCACGGTGCCCTTTCTTTAAACAGATAAAACAAAGAGAATATTTCTTAACAATTTTCTTACGTTCATTGATGTCCTTCACCTTTTCACAATAAGTTTCTTCATGCATTCCAAGATAGAAGGCACACTTCTCTCTTTTTGGCTTGTAACTGAGGTTAGAGAACTTGCTGTTCTGACATTCTGATTTGCATTTCCAATTCTGGGTTGTTGCATCCTTGTGGTTGTGGCTAATTTGTGCTGTGTTGCCTCTTCTTGATCTCTTCTTGCCAGTTTCATTATGGGCATTCAATTATCTCTGAGCTCTAGCTCCTCCTTGTAGGCCTCAAAAAGATCCTTCATGTTCCAATCTAGGTGTCCCTCGCGATTTCTAATCATACAAAGTTTAAACATTTCAGGCTACTTCTCCATTATCTTAGGCACGACAATACGGTAATATGTTTCAATGTTGACATTCAAGGCCTCGAGACAACGAAAGTGAGTCTCCATATGATCATACAGCCATCTCAATTGGTCAACGTTTTTCTCACTGAACACAAGGTTTGCACTCAAGTGTTCAGCTACAGCTAATTCTTGCAGTTGTCAAGGAAAATCCCGCAATAACATTTTTTGCTGGCTCTTCCAACAAGGATCTTAGGTAAGAAAACTTGTAGTCCTCAGCAAGATCTTCGTTTGTATCTACCGTTCTTGAAAAAATTTTTGCCAATCGTATGGCGTACCTGAAAATAAGTTCCCAAAATAGAAAAAAAACACATCTTTCAATTCTTTGCCATGCAGGAATTCTTTAACTTAAGATCAAATCTCGGTATATAAAGCTTATAACTTAGATACAACACAGGAAGGTCTAAAAGCACGAAAGGTACCGTGTCCTTGAGCCCAAAGAGCTGGAGAAGGGGGGTTCTTTACTTAGACCATCATCAGACCTGCATCTGAAGGTTTACGCAAGGGCCCATTTCTATGATACTGTAGTATTCTCAAGAATATTTAAATATACTAAGTACACGTCTTTAGAGGAAAGTCAATAGAAGGGCTGTTTGGGAGGGGGGTCTGGAAACGGTAAAACCGCTCAAAATATTCTCAAAACTATAAAACTGTGCGATTTTTTGAACAAACAGCATTGCACGATGTTAAGTCTCCAATTTCACAAAAATTGCGTAGAATCTTTTAAAACTCTATGTTAGTCAACTTTTGTTGTTCACTTCACTTATTTGAGACATTTTCCTCCTATAACAATATTTTTTCATTGCGAGATTACCTGTAGCTTCACTGAGTTGGCAATCAGTACCAAAAACGAAAAAGCTAAATCAAAAACTGGAAAAATTATCCAAAAACTCTGTACCAATTAGTTTTTGAAAATCCAAAAGACGTGTTATTTTTAGTAAAAAAAAAACAAAACCCTCAAAAAGACCTAATATTTATTTTTAAAAAGTCTTAGTATTTGCAAAAACGAATTTTACTGTAGGGGCTTATTTCAGGGAAGGGCTTACTTTAAAACTCAATAGTTCTAGTGTGTTGTGGAAAGATTAGCAGAGAGAAAAATCTGTACTCTTTTATACTCTCTTCTACTCTTTAAGATTAATCAAGGATTTCTTTGATTTTGAAATATCAAAACTTACCAAAACAAAAATGTGTTTCATGACATTTGTTTCAAAGACTTGTTTGAAAAGCCATTGGATTTGTTCTTAGTTTAAGTTTCATTTTAGATAGATTTTGTGTGTTAACAAACACGCTCATTTCATTTGGTGACTTACAGTCAAACTTTAATTTGTGCACCTATGCAGTAAGCAAAAGAGTAGATTTTTACAAGGCTTATGGGATGTGCAAGATGCAAAAGAATGTAGTATACGTGAAAATTTATTCTCAGGGTGTAGGAGATTGAAGGAAGAAGTGATACAGCCTTGGTTTGCCTCGTTTAATCTTTTTAAGGAGGACAGGGCAAAGAGAAACGACATATTTTTAACTCCATTCAAGAGTTCAGCAAAA
Organism: Chrysaora quinquecirrha; assembly: GCA_014526335.1. NCBI lineage: Eukaryota > Metazoa > Cnidaria > Scyphozoa > Semaeostomeae > Pelagiidae > Chrysaora > Chrysaora quinquecirrha. The sequence continues at coordinate 670,222 of JACTAT010000049.1, read as the reverse complement.
ATCTCTAACCGACTTACAAAACAGCATCAAAATTATAGAAATCCTCATAACAACATGCAAAATTAATTAACCATGTTAGCTTAAATTTTAAAAAGAGCAGCATAATCATGCTGCTGGAAATGAAAATTTACATTAAACGGCAGTAATTTACATAAACAATGGAAAGATAAAACATCAGCATTCAAAAAAACCAATGTGACCACAGGAGAGTACAATGAGTACATATAAATTATAACACTAAGGAGGTCAGGCAGGCTAAGCACAATATAGGGAGTCCTAAATCTGTGGTTCAAGACAAGGGTATATGCATTTCAATTTTTTCAAAATAAACCAAAAAAGTGACACGCACACAACAGCCCATACAATTACTTACATTTTTTTATGACAGGGTTATTCAACTTATAGACTATTTCAACTAAGAGGAAATTTTAAATGAAACAATTAGACACCCTGCAACAAAACCCAAAAGAGCTTACTTTATTGGTCATAAATTTGGGGCTGCATATCAAAAAAAGATAGCGCTATAGAAAAAATACAACTTATGTTTGTCAAGTTTCTTCTGGGGGTTCACTGAAAAGCAGTCAACATGGCTGTATTAGGAGAGCTGAAAATAGATATGCAATAGAATGCTTTGAAATATTATGATTATATAGCGCAAAATAATAATAAACTGTTGCAAGATATACTAGATAAAAGCCAAGAAACCATACTACATGGTTTAATGAAATTATCAAATTGATAAACGAATCAAATTTTAATATTAATAAACTCTTGTTAAGAAAACCACTCCAAGAAGAAAAAATGTTAAAGGGTAACATTTGAAAATTATAAAATAATAAGAAAACATTGTAAAACAATTGTGAACAAAAAATTTGATTGAGAATGGCATTAAGAGATACACGTTTTTTTTTATAAGGAACCTTTGGTCTGAGTTGAGGCTCGAGTTCCTTAATTTTTCAACAAAATGAGGCTGAAGTTTCTTATATTGTTCCTTGTGGTGAGATATGTTTCAATACTAGCTTTTACAGCCAATTCATATAAACTTGCTTCATTTTCTAACTTCAAATATAAATGGAGTCTTTTTTGGCAGAACGATGGGAAATATTTTGTTATTCTGCAATATTTTCCGTACAAATCATCTTGTTCTTGAAAAAAATTTTTCTTAGTTTTTCATCCGAGCCTCGACAGTTCCTTAAAGATCCTTAATTTTTTGGGAATTTTCAGCCTCGAGTTCCTTATAAAGGTGTTCCTTATAAAAAAAAACGTGTAAGTAGGATGGAACAGTTAAAATCTTATAAACAAATAAAAGATAAGCCCTTTTTAGAACAATATTTAAAAAATTGGAATCGAGAACTCATAGACTCATAGATCAGCTCTCACAAGATTAATTATTAGTGCACATAAATTAAAAATAGAGATTGGAAAATACTCAAGTAAAGCAAATATGGTAGAACAAAGCATGAGAAATTGTGAATATTGTTCAAACGATAGTAAACTAATAGAGGATGGAATTCACTTTATTTTTAACTCCAAGAACAGGGCAAAACTAGGAAATATATACCAAGAAAAGGTAAAAAGGAAATTCCAATAGACATAAGAGAGGTGTTTGATTAACTATTTTTAATTCTTTATTGTATTACTGCTATATTTCAATGTTGTATTTCAAATTTATTTTCTTTAAGTTTGTTTAGTTTTTATAACTTATAATAATACTTCAAAATGTATATAGGCCTTATACCTTAATATGCATTTTTTTGTATTTTGTAAGTTATTAGACCCCTTTGTGGGTGATTAAATTTATGGAATGAAATGAAATGAAAAATTAAGGGTCTTGTTTGAAAAAAAATTAAAATAAGGTCATAGAGAAATTTTGACTTCAGGTTCCAATTCAGCACCTTCTTTTTAGTGTTGAGCCAAAGTTTCATGCTTCTAGTCCGTGATATACTGATTTTATTGGTGTCAAAAGTTTGAACTCTGTAAAGGATTGACCTTGAAAATCGCTTGGGGTTGAATTTTAAACGCTCTATCATTTTACATGGTCAAATCCCTTATAAACTTTGAAATTTCCAATGGCTATAGAATTAATATTGTTAGGACTAGAATTGTAAAAATTTGCTTCACCACTAAAAAAGATGATGAATTAAAATCTAAAGTCAATATTTCTCTATGACTCAATTTTCAATTTTTTTTGAAAACGAGGCCCTTAGTTGAAATTGTCTATTTGGATAGCTTTTGTCGCTTTTGGATAGCTAAAGTGACATAAAAATATAAGTTGGGCATCTGCTTAACCTACGGCTAGGGTGGGCTTTGGTGAAAACATTCCAGGAAATAAAATATTTAAAAATATCCCTTACTTGTTGTAATAAATTGCCAAGAAAATCATGAAAGAAGGAGGGTTTAACTTAAGAAAATGGCAGTCGAACTCTTCAGAGCTCATCGAAAAAATCACAGAAGTCGAAGAAAGGGAGCAAGATAAGGTAAAGGAAACAAAACCAATCTCACAAGAAGACGCCTCATTTGCTAAGACTGAACTAAGCAAGACATCTGGGCAAGAAATCACATCACAGAAGATTCTGGGACTAAATTGGGATAGTGTAAAAGATACAATTAATTTTGAATTCTCATCCATCGAAAAGATATCACAAAAGACAAACGTAACGAAAAGAATTGTTCTTAGCTGCATTGCCAAAATATTTGACCCATTGGGACTCATAACGCCAATCACAACGATGTTCAAAGTTTTTATGCAGAAACTCTTCAAGGTAAAACTTGATTGGGATGAAATTCTTCCTAAAGATCTTCATACGGAATGGATCAAGTTGACATCAGAGCTTGAGAACACTCCAAATATCTCCGTGCCAAGATATAATTTTGAAGATCTTAGAACGAAGCCAATCAAAATCGAGCTCTTTGGATTTTGTGATTCGTCGGATAGCGCTTATGCTGCTGTTGTCTATGCGAAAGTCGTTTCGAAAGAACATTCATTTGTGAAATTAGTCTCATCTAAAACACGTGTATTCCCTCTGACAAAGATGTCCATTCCTCGTCTAGAGCTACTGGCTTGTTTGATTCTTGCAAGATTTATTAATTCAGTGTATGAAGCCTTCAGTCCCTTATACGAAGTTGAAATCATGCAGCGCTGGACTGATTCTATTACTGCGAAATACTGGATTCATGGTGTCAATAACAATTGGAAGTTGTTTGTGGAGAATCGCGTTCAAGAGATAAGAGAAAAGGTTGGTTCTGAATTATGGTCGCACTGTCCAGGCGATCAACATCCGGCAGACCTTCCAACACAAAAAATAAATGTATCACAATTTGCCGCAAATACAAGATGGTGGGAAGGTCCACGTTGGCTTAAACAATCGAAAAGTCAATGGCCTAATTACTCTATAGAAAATGATTCTCCTCCAGAGTGTCTAGAAGAACTGAAATCAAAGCAGAACGCAGTTAAACTTACAGCTCTAATGACCACGACGGAAAAAATTGAAGAATTCATCAACTTTGGGCGTTTCAGTGACTATGGAAAACTTGTACGAGTAGTTACATATATTCTATGCTTTATTCACAATTGCAGGAATAAAGTAAATCGAAATATAGAAGAGCTCTCTTCATCAGAGATCACAACGGCTGAAAATCTCATCATACGTAGAGTTCAGTGTAATTTCAACAAAACACAATTGAATGACGTTCAGAAAAATCTTGGGACATTCTTCGACAAAAATCAGATTATCTGATGCAAGGGTCGTATGCAAAATTCTTCGCTGCGCTATGACACAAAATTTCCGATACTTATGCCAAGAGAGCATTACGTTACAAAACTTGTTGTATTGAAATGTCACAAGGACGTAAAACATGATGGAACAAAGGAGACACTCGCTGAACTACGCTCTAAGTTTTGGGTAATCAAAGGCCGACAAACTGTGAAGAAAATAATCAAGGGTTGTTCAATATGTAAAAGAATTCAAGGGAATGCATATTCCGCTTCAATTATAAGCAAACTACCAGAGTTTCGCGTGAACGAGAAGCACGCATTTTCATCTGTCGGCATAGATTTTGCTGGACCACTTTACAGGAAATCAAGATCATCGGGTTCAAAGAAGGTTTATTTGACGTTGTTCACTTGTGGAGTCTCTCGAGCTTTACACTTAGAGTTGGTTCCGGATTTATCCATGGAATCTTTTCTGCTATTTTTCAGCAGATTCGTTTGTCGTAGAGGTATACCTGATCTTATTGTAACCAACAACGCCAAAACATTCAAGGCTGCATCATGTAGACTAGCTGAATTATTCAACTCGCATGCTGTTCGATCCTTTCTGAATGACAAGAGAATACACTGGCATTATAATATGTCTAAAGCACCTTGGTACGGGGGTTTCTACGAAAGGCTGATTAGATGCGTAAAATCAAGTATGAAGAAATGTATTGGTTCTGCTCTATGATGGAATTTGCGGTTCTTTATTATTTCACCGTTTTTCAAGCTTGAAAACCAATTTCAAGTGTTTTTCGTTATATTGGGTGTTTGGTATGCGCATGCATAAGGAAAATGTGATTACGAAAGATTAGTTACAATCTGTTTGCTCATAACAACCGGACTGGTCGCATGTTAACCATAAAAACTCGGACACTTGCGTTGAGCTGTATTTTTGGACGACGTAGTTTTCGTGTCACTGGAATGTTGGTTAAGCTCCGTCCACGTCAACGTGGTTTCTTCATCGACTTAAAATTCGAGAATGTGCGCTGCGCAGGTTGGCGTCATGCGTCCTTAACTTGCACAGTTGGAGACTGACTGACTGGTCTTCTTAGATTGATGCATTTGCTGACAGATTGTCGTCTCTGGTAGAGCAGGGCGATTAAATAAGCCATTTACGTTGACCTATTTCTATCGCTTTGCTCGCCTAAGGAACAACATCTCGCATTCGAGTGGGAAGCATTGCATTCTACCCAACTAGCTACATAAGGCGGGAGAGGTCAGCGTTGAAATTATTTTTGGTCGCCAACTGTATACAAAACCTTGCCCCCAGCCCCCATTGGCAATAAAACTGAGTAAGAAACCATAACACAATTACACGTTTTTTTATATAAGAAACCTAGCTATGTAAAGTAATACTAGTTTAGTAAAAGTTTCTTAAATTTTCTTTTGTTTTAAGACACAAAAGAAGAAATAGTCTACTGTAATTTGCCAGAAATCTTACTAGTGGGTTTCTTATAAAGCGGTTTCTAATAAAAAACGTGTATCTTCATGGAATATATTTCAGAAAGAAATCACTGAATGTGTGAAAATGATGATTTGTTCCACTATTTTGACCAATATTGGAAAATATTATGAGCACAATTATTGTAAATATTATTAAATAAAAAACCATAGTTATTAATAAAATTTCCACTTGTACAGAAAAAAAGTAGCTACTAGTTACATGAAGATAACACCCCCCTCTCTTGCTGCCTGATGCACTTTGTTGAAAAGCCCAAACACCAACGTCAAGGTGGCATCATTGTTTGGGTATTTCCTTTTTGTCTGAAAAGATCTTGCAATAAAAATTTCTTTACTTGGCAAATGAATGCAAAAGGAACAGATTCCTTGTTTTCATGACACTATATGCTTTTAAATATCTTCAGATATACACGCATTTTTTTTATAAGAAACTTAAAAATTGATCCAGTACTGAAAGTTTCTAACAATTTTCAGATTTGAGTACTTAAAGTTTCTTAAGAGTTTCTTGAATTCTTGAATATCCATACTAGCAACATAGTTATTCTATCTGAATAATGTCCCAGACCTATTTATCGATCATATTTGAATGCATATAGGTTTCCGGTTTGTCTGCTTGTCACAGAACTGCTTTATCGAAGACAAAACAGGGGAAATGAAATATAATATTTCGGTGTCAGAGATGAAAAGTTTCCTATTAAAACAATTTCCAGTACTGGAGTTTCTTAAATTTTTGGCCAATCGAGAGTCTGGGTTTCTTATAACGAGTTTCTTATAAAAAAATACGTGTATGCATGGAAATATCTTTAGACATATGATGAGAAAAGGGGCAAGTTTGCAGTGGCAACTTCCAAATATAGGGATATCTTTGAACTAGTGTCCCTTACAAGATGTGCAAAATCTTTCCAAGTAAGCAAAGCAAATACGCGTTCCCCTAGGCAGCAGTCAGGGAACCCGTCAACGCATAGCTTTCTGTCCCTAACTACAGTACTATACATCTGCATTACAATCAGTTCCTCAATTACATACAACACTATACGGCATTAAATGAATCCAACAAGAATTTACCAAATTCGAAATTTGCTTCTAAGGAATAGACCAGACCTTTATTCATACGATTAGTAGCTATTTGCTGCCGAATAAGTATTTTAAAACAACTGCACTGTAATGTAGAGTCAAACATTTATTAGTTCTGCTGTCCCCAAAACAATGCTTTTTACAACGTGACTAAAATAGATTTTCTAATTTGCACCCAATGACAAAAATAAATGCAGCAGAGCTTTTTTTGGGGGGGGGGGGATAACAAGTTTATGTTTATGTTAACAGCCTAGAGTTAGTTTATATTTAAAAATTGAAAGATTAAAGGATAAAGTTTTAATTGGAAGTTTAAAATTGAAAGTTGTGAAAGTTAAAAGTTAATAAATTTATAAAGTTTAAAGTTTGAAATTTAAAATTCAAAGCTTAAAGTTTAAGATGCAATGTTTCAAGTTCAAAGTATGCAATTTGGAGTTTAAAGTTTAGTCTTGGACCGTGTCCAGGGTTTACTGTTATTTCCAATTAATATCTATTGTGTCATCCTTGTTAAATGAAATGTGAGAATGAAGTATATGCAATCATCAGGTGTTGGGAAACGAAGACAAAGGAGAAATCAACTTTATAAACTCAAGCATAACTGACCCTTCCTTTCCTTAGTCACATGACACACATGGGCTGTCGAAGAAAGGAAAGATCAGTTTTCACATTCCAGCTAAGATGGGAGTCAAGTCCTGTTTTCTTGAGACAAAAGCAGGACTACCTTAATGCCTTGGCATATTCCTAACAGTTAAAACCGCACCGTCTTTTCGATGAAGTGCATTATGTGAATGTACCCCTTTTTTGAAAAGAAGATCTGGTTTTCGTTATGCAGCAAGCTGCTTTTCACCTTACTACCTCACAGCAAAGCAGTCATGCTTGGAACAAGAAACCCAGCTTATTCCTATAAAGGGTATTTGTTTTAACTTTCAAAGAAGCAATTCAACCATTTCCAAAACAACTGCACCACCCTTTCACTGGCCTGCATTACATGAATGCAGCCCTCTCTGGAAAGGAAAGTTCAGTTCTCCCTAGAGAGAAAAGCGGGCTTGCCTTTTCACTTGACTACCTCTAACCAAAGCAGTCGCGTATGTGGAAAAGGAAATCCAGCTTATTCCTAGAAACAGCATTTCTTACTTTCAAACATAACATTCAATTATTTTCAAAACAACTGCACCACCATTTCACTCGACTGCATTGCATTAATGCAGCCCTCTCTGGAAAGGAAGGTTCAGTTTTCCCAAGCAGGCTTGCCTTTTCACCCTAATACCTCAAAGGAAAGCATCTGTGGAAAAGGAAACCCTGCTTCTTCTAGAAATGGCAAACTTTGCAAGACAAAGTTGACCATTTTAAAAAGCATTTTTCAATCTCTGTCCCATAGGTTAACTTTCCCTTCTGATAGTTTTTGCTTCCTGGCTACATCTGCTCCCCTATGATCTATTGTTGACCGAACAGTTTATTCAGCTTCTGGTACTCAGTCATTGCATCTGCATGCTCAACAACTCAACACAGCTGTGATTGCAATTTCCATATCATGCTTCAATTTAGCATCTTGTGGAGGTTTGCCTTTCCATGCCCATTGTCAATACACACAGTGTTCATGATTATTCTACACATCTGAAAATTTATATATTATATATCTTGTCTGCACATCCAGTGTGGAATAATAAAAAAAACGACCCTGAGTAAATCATACATGTCTTGTTTTCAAGCAGCAACTGTAATTTCATACTCCTCACCAAAGGAATGAAGGTAGACGAAATCCTGCATGATAATATGCAACAATTAGATGAGATACTGTGGTGTAACATTGTTTTGACTGTGTTATTTCATATTATTTTCTTTTTATCAGGGATGCACCCCTGTTTCTACTCATGCACCTCTTTCTGTGAAGTCAAGAAACCATAAAGCTTTGTAGCAACAGCGAAGACAGGTTGTTCATAAATTGCTGTTATTGAAGACAATCGTTGAAATCGTTTCAATTTAAAGTACATGCACTTTTGTGTTTTTTGCCTACCTATGATACGGCTATACTGTTTTGTCTGACCTGTGCCATACTTTCGGGAGGTAACAGTAGTAACTGATATGTGAAAGATATCAATTAGTCCACATTACACTGCAGTGAGACATTGTTATATTTCTTTCAGATTTTAAATAGTCGCGGCACCTACCTTGCTGTTGAGGACCCAATTTCATCCAACATGATTTGAAGTCTAGATGGCTATGGATGAGATGCAGCAGAACATGGCCACAACATCATGGTCACAAAGATTGCTTCTTGCCTGCAAAATTAAGTTTGTACATTGTTACCACTTATTACCACGATGAAACGAAGTCGCAGAACATAAGAGGACAGCCACTATCTATCACCCTTCGTTGATCTCATGTGGTGTAATGTAATTCAGGAGAAATTCAAATCAACCTACCAACCGACCTTTTCTTACCCTCCTTGTTCAAATTTTGCCCTTGAAGATTGTATATAGAATATATTGTAGTAGCTGTATAGGTAACAACAAACCCAACGTACGCGCGCCTTATGCTTTTCGAGATAACTCAAAACACCCGAACTGTCGTTTCTCAATCCAACAACCAACGCTGGACTCAGCAGTATGTCAGTTTAAAATAAACAAATATTTTTCGACACCCCTTTTGCACATGAACTTTCGATGCCCCCTGCAGGCTTCACGCTGCTCGTCGCACCTGACCTTTTCGGACCTTAGCAGACGGTGTCATCCCATTCAGATTCAAATTGGCAGATTTTTTTATATATCAAGAAGCCTAATTACATATTCAAAATGTATACTTCAGCAGCTACTTGATGTATTAACATAACATAACAGAACAACAAGTAAAGAGTTAAGTAAATAACAACAGCAGTAACAAAAGATATATCATTCATTACAACTACAGATCTAGGGGGCTCTGATTACCAAGGTTTAACGAATTTCTCAATCGTCCCATGTCTGCAAATAAGCCCAATCCCAAGATACACTAGTAACAAAAATAACACAAAAACAAGACTAAAGCGGATTATTATATGGAATTACAGATTGCAAATCGGTCATACTAAAATCCAATTAATAACATATAGGAGAAACACCTTTTAACTACGGGTGATTCACTCCTTGGAAGTCTCGTACACCTTTGCTGCAAGTCCTATTGTTTTCTTGGAAATCCTTTTGTGCCTACCAACCGACCAACCGACCCAACCGACAGTCGACCTTTGCTGCAAGTCCTTTTGTTTAAATAGAAATCTCGTACGCTTTTCGCATAGTAAAATATTAAGGTACTTTAAGGAAGTCGGATGAAAAACTAAGAATATTTTTTTCAAGAACATCATTCAGATAGAATAACAATGTTGCCAATATGGATATTCAAGAAGCTCTTACGAAACTTTCAGTACTCAAAAATCGAAAATGTTTAGAAACTTCCAGTTTTTGGTGAATTTTTTAGTTTCTTATAAAAAAATACGTGTACATGTTTACACTTACAGCATCGTTGTTATTAAGGAAATTGCCTACTCAGCATTTTCATTGTCTTTCCGTATTTGATAAACCGAGGGGCATTTCACTCTGCAAAAAGACGTACAAGATTTCCTTTGAAACAAAAGGACTTCCACGGGATTTGAGAGAAAACAATAGGACGTTCAGCAAAGGCGTACGTGATTTTCAAGGAGTGAATTGCCCCACGTGATAAACGTGTACAACTATTTCGAGAATGGACAAGGGAAGGTTTTGTCTTAACTTCTCATCACGAAAATGTATTCTGCTCTGTTCTATTGTTCTCCATAACAAGCGTGTCTAACAGCGACAACAACAACAACTACAACAACAACAAGAATGTGGAGGACAGTAGTAGTCTCATCCCTTCCAGATAGCAATGCTTTTCGTAAGGGTTGCATTTCATTGCGGTAGTTTATCATGTAATTGAATTTTTCCAGTTTAAAAATGTTTAGATTTTTTTTGCATTCACTTTTATCATGAAATTGAATTGTTTCAGTTTCGATTGTTTGGATTATTTACTTTGTCGTCTCAGAAAAGTTTTTTTTTTCTTGTTCTGTTAATTGTGTTCTTGTTGCTTTTTCTCGTCTTACACTTGGCTTTATTCGGCTTTGGACGCTTTTGACACAGAATTTTCATGTATTTATTACTATACATCGATGAAATAATGGCTTGTTGCTAAAATATGTTTGCCTCGAGCGGTGGGGACTGTTTGCAATTTGCAATTGTTGGTTTTTTTGGTTTTGTTCTTTGTTAGAGCTTAGGCCACAGCCCAGAATCACGAAATGAAGCTCTATGATGTCACAGCCATTGTTTAACCAAAGCGACATGAAATCACACAGGTATCATTTAAACGGGATGATAAAAAACCCACACCGGCATGGTTTCATGCCGGTGTCAGATTGTACCGGTGTGGTACCGACATCGTGTAAACGGGGTCTAAGAAGGTGTGCGAACGCTGTCAACATTTCCTCAAAAATGAATGTCTGCCAATGTTGGTTACGTTTGCCAAATACATTGAGTAACTTTGCTTTCCTTGCTTTTCCCAGATGGCATTCGTATCAACATAAAAGGCACTATTATAACTAATCAATGTCATTAGGCTATGAAATGAGCTTGGGAGATCAAAGTAATTGAAATAGTTACAGACTACTCTATGCTCAATCGTAATACCTGCTGCAGGTGGAAGATTTTCATTTCTTTGAAACTCCACAGTCTGTTAGGGGAATAATATACTTTTCCATTATGCAACTTTATTCCAGCTTAAGCACTCAAAGTATGTCAAAGTATATGTGATTTCGGTCCTAAAAGTTCCTGCAAATACAGTACGCTAAATGCGACTTCATATCAAGCCGCCTTCTGTTTGTCCTATTTTACATACAGTAGACATTCGCTATCTCGACTGCTCGCAATCTCGAACATTCGCTATCTCGAACGATTTTCCATTTTCCCTCGTTTTGGTATAAGGGTTTGTATAGAAAAATCATCCGCTATCTCGAACCCCGTTATGTCGAACATTCTCTGTCTCGAACCATTTTCGGTTTCCCATGGAGGAAAACCTGCTCTTTATCCCCAACTTTGCCAAATTTTCTGCTGAACTGGATAAAGAGACAGGCTGAACGTATGTATACGTTTGCCTAGCGGAGCGGGAATGGCAGCAGCTAAGTTATATGCTGCCCATGTATACAATAGACGAAGCTGTTCTCTTTCGAGATGTGCTCCATCGCCATTATCTCAATTTCACCAATAGTAGGGATGAAAGCAGATGAGCTTTGACTCCTATGTAAAAAATACCAGACTTGTTTGATTGAATTTGGGATCAGTAACCCTGTATGTTAATAGGGGTTCTTTTTCTGACTTAAAAACTATAATTTTGTATATTTATATGGGGCATCCGTTATTTCGAGCATTAGCTATCTCGAACGACTTCCAGTCTCCCTTGAGATTTGGAGATAGCGGATGTCAACTGTATCTTCATCGCATGTAGAAGAAATTGTGCGATAGTTCGGCAATGGGATAAAAATTGAGGGTTTCCCTTCACTTGCCCAATGGCCAAGGTACAAACTTACCGTCATTTCGAAATCCTGGCTAACATTGTCAATGTCATGTTGGTTAACCTGAAATTTTAATGAAATACATTTAGCAAAGCTAGACCAGACGGTTCAGAGGCATTCTGTGAAGGTTGCAAGTACCTTAGATATTCAGTTATTGTAATTAGCTGTTTCAACATTACATGCTGTTTTTTGATAAGCAACCGCTTATAAGCAACCACGATATGGAAGACCTAAAAACTTAAGCAACGTATAGTACGACAGGAAAAAAACCAAAGCAACATTTTAAATTTTCAATAATGTATATGACTGCAAGCAATCGAGGATTGATCAACACAGAAGCTATTTCCATTCATTTGTCGTCGAAACTCGCATCTTCCTGCGTTTCTTCATTGCACACGGGAATGTCTACTGGTTTACCTATAGATCAGCTCTTGCCCCATTGTATTTAAAATGACGTAGGTATAAAAAATCATCACACCTAAACTGTTAACAATGCGTACCTCTCTCGGCACCACATTGAGGACTATATCTTCGCATATCCTTGCAAGCGGATCGATGATTCTTCCTTCCAAATCAATGAGATGAAAGTACAACGGCTCTCCTGGTATGCTACCAATGTAGTTGTACATTTCCTTGGAATGTTTAAAAGATGGCTTATCACAATCTTTTTACTCTTACGTGCCTAATTTCCGCCTCCCCCACTAATTTTTTTTCTGAAAAATTTCCAACCGCCCCGCTCTTATTAGGACCCACCAGCTTATTAGGCTTCCATTAATGTTGATGTTGATATTTTTTACCAAACTTACTTTGACGTTCTTCGTGTGAAATTTCACTTGTACACTCAATTTAGTGGCTAGAAGTATGGATTTTCTTTAGACTATTAGGACCATAGGGCCCTTCGCTTTGCGTTTCAGCAGTTGTCAGTCAAAAATTGTCAAACAAAGTCCGGCCCCCCTGTTTATTCCTACCTCCCCACCAATTAGATCCTGATGGTTGTTCCAACCCTCGCCTATTTCGACCCCCCTAGTAATTAGGCACCTAAGAGCCCTAAGAGAACTTTTATGAATTAGTCAACTTATCTGTCAATCACCTGAATACTTAATGGCTTAGTCGAATTATATGCATTGGTGCTAGCTTCACATAGAAGTAGAAACAATTTTCGGGCACACAGATGCTGTCAATTGGAATTCTATGGGTAGCAGTGTACTTGTTCATTTCCAACATTGCAACCTAGGGCAGCTTTTCCTAAAAATTTCGAGTATGGCTTGTATAGCGGGTCCAGTCGTCTGTTACTTTAGTACACTGAATCAATTTTATTTTCAATATAGCCTACAGCTATGCAATATCCAATAATGATTTGTACTGGCACTTTCATGTATTTATATCTTACTTCATAACGACATCCGGTTACAAATCTTCGTGCAAAAATGGAAGTTTCTCTTCTCGCCACCACAGTTACTCCATTGGCAGGCTCTTCTGAAACCTTGGCAGCCCTGTTTCTCCTGAAAACCTAGAAAGCATGCATCAATATTGAAGGTATCCACATGACACTGGCAAATAGCTAGTGTACAGAAGAGATACATCATGAAATCCGTAATGATAACAAAAGGTTCCTACGTTAATATGGGCTCATATCTTCCGGGCTGCCTCAAACTTAGCATGGCTGATTATAGTTCGAAATAACACTGCACTGAGATTGATAATTCTGTATTATTGTATGGGGTTTTTGGTATCATCACTTCTGTAAGTCTGATGGACTTAAAAGATTTTACAACATCTATACACTTCTATGTTGTATTCATCTAACAGTCGAGCCCAACGGTTGATGTTTCGTAAAGAGAACCTTGTATGCTGCTGTAGAAGCCAATGTCAGAAATTCATGGCCAGCAACTGCGGCAGATACAAAGAGAATGGGGGACTGGAAATCTATAACCCTAAACAATAAATGTTTCAGAAGAAAAAGCTTCTTTACACTGAACTGATACAGAGCCCCATGCCAACACTGGGAAACTAGAGAAGTCACTCATGCAGGGCATTTTTTAACAGTGTAACTACTGGGGAATGTTCCCCAGTAGGCCCAATGCCTTCCCCAGTAGTGAGCGCCAAAATCATACGATTTCCCCAGTAGTCTGGGCCCTTGTTGATTCCCACTTACCCACTTGAATTTCAACTGGTGGGTTTAAGTGAAAATGTCTGTCGTTAATTAGCTACAACATGCATTAGGCCTAACAGTATCCCGGAACCATCCACACTATCGTTACGAGCTTCTTAAGTATTTTTTTCCGGTTATCTTTTACGGATACCTCGGATACCTCTAGAGCCTTCGGAAAATTTGAATGACTGGTGCGAAAGAAAAGCTGCAATTTTAAGCAGTTTTCGAGACTGTATATTACGATTTCTTACAGGGCCCTCAGATGTGGCAACTTTCGGCCGATTGCAACCCAATCCCTTCTTGATAGTAGCATGTATTTGTAGTCAGTGCGAAGTGTCTTATATTTCTGCCACATATCAGGGGAGTTTATTGCATCCTTCTTTACCCTATATCTTTCTTTAATGAGATTCCTTATTTCAGGGGTTATCCAGGGGTTATCTCGTTACGCGCTGAGCCTTTGTATCGTCTAAGTAAGAAGGATATACCTTTTGTATGGGGAACTGAGCAGGAGCAAGCATTTTCTGAAATGAAGGAAGCGCTTACTTCAGCCCCAATCTTGCAATTTCCAGGATTTTAACTTACCATTTTATATTCAGTCAGACACTAGCGATAAGGGATTTTGCGATAAGGGATTTGGCGCAGTACTAGGACAATTTCGCAATGGGACAGAAGTTGTTGTTGTATATGCGAGTAAGGCGATAGATTCAGCACAGGTGAACTGGTCCACAATCGAAAAGGAAGCCTGTGCTATTATTTGGTCGGTTAAGTACTTTAGGCATTATTTGTATGGTAGGTCATTCACCATATTGAAGGATCATAATCCTTTAAAGTGGCTTTTTATGCTTAAGAGCCCTGAAGGTAGATTTGCGCGTTGGACTGAGTTTCTTAAGTCTTATGATTTTAAGGTAGAATATAGGCCAGGACGTTGCAATGCTAATGCAGATGCATTATCGCGTATGCCTATTATTGGCGCTTTAACACCAGCACCGCCTAAGTTTGAATTAGCTAATATGAGCGAATTGCAAGTTAAGCATCCAGGTTTATCTAAGTTGCTTAATTATTTGCAATCATGCGAATTAACAGGTAATTCTTCGGACGATCGTAAGATTATATCTAAGGCTGATCAGTATCTAGTTAGGGATAGCATCTTACATCATTTGTTTAGTCCTACAACACGTTATCGTAGGCAGGAAACGCGTTGCCAATTAGTTGTTCTGCGCAGCTGCATACATCACGTTCTTACAAGTATGCACGGTAAGATGTTGCATCAGGTCACTTAGGAGTCGCGAAAACATATGATAACATAAGGCAGCGTTATTTTTGGGAAGGCATGTGTAAGGACATTACGCATTGGATAGAAACATGCAAGGATTGCGCTTCTAAGAAGTCGCCAAAGCAAGCTGCTATTGCGCCTATGCAAAGCATTCCAGTAGAAGGACCATTTCATCGCGTTTGTGTAGATGTTTTAGGACCATTGCCAACTTCGGACTTAGGTAATCGCTATGTAGTTGTATTCACGGAAAGCTTAACCAAATGGCCAGAAGCGTTCGCTATTAGGACTACAGGTGCAGACGTAATAGCGCAGATATTTGTAGAGGAAATTATTTCTAGACACGGCGCACCGCGCACATTGCTATCTGGTAGAGGTAAGAACTTCTTATCTAAGTTTGTGCAAGAAATATGCGATTTTTTTACTGTTAAGAAGATCAACACGACCGCGTATCATCCTCAAACTGACGCTTATACAGAAAGCTTTAATCACACTCTTTGCACCATGGAATCCATGTTTGATGCGCTGAAAAAGATAAGAAAAGCATTGTGTAAAGATATCTTGTGTAAAAACATTAATTACGTATATTGGTAAACCAATCAGGAACCGTTTGTGTATTCAAAGTTACCCGGTATCAATCATAAGTGGGGTTGCCAGCTTTGATCACTGTACCAGTGTGGGAGGCCCCCCAAGCGATTCTGGGTGATGCGTTATTAGACCATTTTGCATGCGTGAATTGGTGAAACGAGAAATTTGTGCGCATGAATATTTGAATCTGAATTCCTGCGTGTGACGTAAAATGCTTTTGTACGGCTCGCAATTTCATGATGTACAGTATTGCAGATATAATTGAAAGGTTGCTTCAATGCAGGAATGCAGTATATCCAGCAAGCATTTTCAGCTGACTGTATTTCTGTCATTCTCTCATTTGATGATAAGCCCTCTAAAATTTTAATAGAGAATACACGCTTTTTTTTTATAAGAATACCTTATTTTTTGCCGAGCCTCGATTATTCTTAAGCTTATTCGATTTTGAGCCTGAAAATATTCTTAAATTATTCTTAATCATCAATGTTGTAAATTGGCCTGAAGATCAAGAGAAATAAGTCAAATCTTTGTCATTTGTTATTTTACTAATGAAAAGAGTTACTGTATGTTACTGTATGCATTTCAAAACAAATACAGTTGCCTGACAATCACACTTATTGTGCAGTGTAAAAAACGCAGAGAAAAAAAATGATCCTCGTCAAGCTTGAGCCTCAGATTATTCTTAAATAATTCTTCAATTTCAGCAATTTTGAGCCTGAATATTCTTATAGACTGTATTCTTATAAAAAAAGTGTGTATACGGCATGTTGCAGATTGCATTTATACCGTATCGGTGGGCTCGATTGTTTTTCCGCCGTGCCGTACAATGTACTGGGTGCTCCGTTCCGGCGTCCCAGGGAGCTGCCACCCACAATTATTTTGTAACGTTTTACAAATTCGAAGGATCGAAAACCGTGATTAAAGTGAGAGGAAGGAAAAAAGCAACTTAAAACGCAGCAAATGAAATGCAGCAATTTAATTGGCTGCGCAAAGATTTTTGCAGAAAGTTGACGTAACGTTTTTGGCATGCAAAACTTTTATTTTGAATAGAGAAAGTATTTTTAAGGTCTTGAATAAGAGAATAAGAGAGAGTTTTTTTCTTGGAAATAAAATATTCACCACAGTTCAAAACTCATACACATCGTTTCATCCTGTTTCGCGAAATGGAAATACGTCTAGTTTTAATCGTGTGGTTGTGTCTTTGTAAACATGGGACAATTAGCACCTCATTGTGCTATGTATGGCAACGTTTGCTTTCATCAGGAACGACAGGTCAAACTAGACTTATTACACGAGTCGTACTATTCGCAAACAACAACCAACAATTACCCGAACAACCACAACAACAGGTTGCTGTTTGCTTCATAGTACTCTGAGGAAACAGCTGTATGTTGTTGTTGTTGTTAGAAGCTGTTTCGAAAGAGTGGGAGGAAGGTAATAAGTCTAAGTGGACTTGGAGAACGTGTGCACCCCAATTTTCTGAAGAAAGATGAATTTCGTAATTCACTGAAGTTCAACGAGAACATGGGGGGGGGATGAGTAATTTTTATTTTTGAGAGAGCTAACCTTGTATCCTCCTACAGAGAAATTGTTGTTCAAGCACCAAGCGGTCTTTTTGGTTTGTTTTTATTGTGAACATTTATATATTATGAAAGTATATGATATTACTAGACACTTGCAGAAAAGCAAACACAACATTAAAGGTTTAGCAAAAGATGGGACCAGTTTCTTTAACAACAAAGTACTCTTAATATTCTCTTTGCTTCATGTTGTGTCTTGAGTTCATCATTACTTTCTCGTTACATTTTGGGTTGTTTATAGACCATTTCATCTCTGTTGAAACTAGGAAACTATCTTTCATTTCATCAACGAAGGGCATTTCCCCCACATTATAAAGGGAATTTTAAAGCATTGTGAAGGGCATGGACCCTGAGAATTTTTCTCATGGCAAACCCCCAGACCCCTAACAGTTCACCCAATATTTAAGGATGGCTGGCACCGCCCCACAGATTAAAATGTCCTTAACAACTGGCCAACATTGGTGCATACGACGGTCATGAAACTGGATGGCTAAATGTGTAAAACAATAACTTACAGGTGGATCACTTTGCAAAAACTTGGGGGCGCAACCCTGTACATTCCAGGGTCAAGTATTCCCCTTAATGCCATTTGTAGCTTTTGATCAGAAGGAAACTGTGGTTATGGGCAAAAATAATTCAGAAGCAGCAACAAAAACCACAACATTGTTTCTCATATAATTTTTGCAAATTTACGTGCAGGATTCCATCTACAATAATCATCACTGTTACACATTTGGCAGAGTATGACATTGCAGTTGCTGCTGGATACCAAGAGATGTATGATATACTTGGGGTCATTTCTTAACGATTCAATGGAAATCCTCAATATGTGACTATATATATATTATATAGGTGAATCAAAAAAGGTGAATCATAATCAAAACACGTGAGATGAAGATTGAAACCAAATTCATGTTAGTGTATACAGATTAAGTGACTGCAGCAACAGAATGTTGCTCAACTGCACCTGGTGAAATATATTTGATAGAGGAGCAGATTTACCGAGAAAGCAAAAACTAAGAAAGAAAAAGTAAACCTATGTAACATAAAGTTAGAAATGCTTTTTAAAATGGCCGTCATTAGCTTGCCATTTTTTCTCTGAGAATAAGATTCGTTTTCTTTTCCATACATTTCAGACAAAAAGGAAATACCTCAACAATGATGCCACCTTGACATTGGTGTTTGGGCTTTTCAACTATTTAAGTGCATCAGGCAGCAAGGGAGGGGGGGTATTATCCTCATGTAACTAGCTATTATTTTGATAGTAGAAGTAGAAATGTAAATATAAATGACTTTGGTTTTAATACCTACATAATACCTACAAGAGTAACTAATTTTGCTTGCTTCTTGTGTTGCGCAAAAAATGTGAAAATATTAATATTTCACACCTTTCAGTGATTTCCTTCTGAAATATATTCAGGTGGCTATGAATATAATCCTATAGTTTGTTAGCCAATTTTATTCCATTTTATTGCCTATTGAATTGATGCATAAAAGGGCGACCAAAAATAATTTCAACGCTGACCTCTCCCGCCTTATGTAGCTAGTTGGGTAGAATGCAATGCTCCCCAGTCGAATGCGAGATGTTGTTCCTTAGGCGAGCAAAGCGATAGAAATAGGTCAACGTAAATGGCTTATTTAATCGCCCTGCTCTACCAGAGACGACAATCTGTCAGCAAATGCATCAATCTAAGAAGACCAGTCAGTCTCCAACTGTGCAAGTTAAGGACGCATGACGCCAACCTGCGCAGCGCACATTCTCGAATTTTAAGTCGATGAAGAAACCACGTTGACATGGACGGAGCTTAACCAACATTCCAGTGACACGAAAACTACGTCGTTCAAAAATACAGCTCAACGCAAGTGTCCGAGTTTTTATGGTTAACATGCGACCAGTCCGGTTGTTATGAGCAAACAGATTGTAACTAATCTTTCGTAATCACATTTTCCTTATGCATGCGCATACCAAACACCCAATATAACGAAAAACACTTGAAATTGGTTTTCAAGCTTGAAAAACGGTGAAATAATAAAGAACCGCAAATTCCATCATACTAGCTGTCCTTGAAGCAGAGATGACACGATCAGAGGAGCTAAGGTTGGCTTAGCGAATAGAAATTGCATTGAACTCCCAGTACAGAAATTGTACCCGCTTGAGATTACTCAAACAGAAATGAAACCTGAACAAAGAAATGTGAAAGAGAAAGAACTACCAAGTCAGACCAGACCTAGAAGAAAAGCGGCGGAATTGGCCAGAGTACGCATTCAGATTGACCAGCTTGATGAACTCTTATCACCTTTGCCTCTGAGGCTGGTCAAGGGGGAGTGTAGGAAAATGCGCGCGCTTTTCACCCTTTGCTGGTCCTTGTAAATACTTGTTGATGTTTTGTTTTGTTGTTGATGTTTTGTTCTCTATTGATTTACAACTTAGACTTTGGTCAGGTCACGAGACATGAATGAAGTTAGAAATTGACTCTGAAGAATGACTTTCTCTGAAAAAGATTCTCTCTGAAAAAGATTCTCTCTAAAAAAGACTCTTTTCTGAAAAAAACTCTCTCAAAAACTTCTTCGTTCTAAGAATAAGAAGTTTTGTGTGCGTGCGTGAACGTTCAGTGTGGTTCAGTTGTTGTCGTAGCAGTTTGAGTAAACATCGTTGTGTCGTTCAAGTAAAGGCCCAGTCCGTACGCTGCGTTATAAAAATCAAAGATTTTCTCTGTGGTTTATATTTATCTCTTGGATTTCTTGAATAAATTTTTGCTGGTCAGAAAGCAAAATGGCAGTGGCAAGAAACAAGTGGGAGATTGAGAAATTAGATAGGTCTAACTGGCCTACGTGGAAATTTCAAATGAAACATTTGCTTATGGCCAAGGAAATATGGGGACATGTTGATGGAACCGCCCCATCCCCTGGAGATGATCCAGCAGCTCAAGTTAGGGAGCGGTCATAAATTATTGCAGGGACCGGGGCGGAAGCATATGAGGAGGGGTCTGAAAATTTTTAGGGTAAATTCATTGGGGTCTGAAATTTTTAGAAGAATTTATGCTGGGGTCTGAAAATAAATAAGCCAGATTTTGACTGTTTTCAAAAATATTTCAATGTTCTAGATTTCAACTTGACTATTAATCACTTTTCTTGAAACATTATGCAGACTTTCAAAATTATTCATTTGTCAGCTTTCTTTAAAAAGTTGCACATCAGTTTCTTTTGTCTCTGATGTTCTTTTTTCGTTTCTTCACGAGAATTCTTCCCTGTTATGTTCCTTCCTTTTGTCACAATCTGGCTCTCTTGAAGTTGATCCTTTGCCACTAAGGCATCCTCTTTTGCAGCGCCACAGAAGACACCATTTGAGATTAAGTATGTCAACGCATTCAAATGATATCTTGGTTTAAGCTGTGGCATAGCACTTGCAAAATCTGCTTCACTTAACCAAAGTTATGCACTTCTCTTTTTGCATTTGAACACAATCAAGATGGGCAAAATCAGCAGGTGCAACCACCTTGATTACCTCTGCACATCTTGCAAGCAGGCGACTTGTTTTAATATTCTCATCAGCTTTAGCATTATCTGCCTGTCTCCTTCTTTTCCTGTTCTTTTCTGCCATATCAATATCTACCTTGGAAAACTTTCTCTTAAGAGACTGAAGTGTATTATTCAGCTTTATGTCTAGATCTGAAATGGGTTGCATCATGTTGCTAATTTTTACCAATTTTTCGTCATAGTACATGAGTTCATTTGCTTTCCAATGTTTTACAACATATTCAGAGTCATACAAAGATGACTTGAAATTGAGAACAAGCTTTTGAGCTTGTTTAGCCTTGAATATAGTCTGTTGACATATTCAACAGTGTTTTCAGCCCTCTTGGTATCTTTTGCAAGGAACTTTGATGCATCAACACTTGTATATTTCCTTATATTTATGGCATTTCCTTCAAGAGATTCTTTTGAAGTTGCAGATTCAAAAAAAGCCTCAACTGCCTTGAACTCCTTTTCAACTGACCATCTCTGATGACGCTGACTCATAACATAATTTTCGAATTGCACAGGAGATATGAGATCATAAGAAGACTTGTGCAAACTGAACAACAGGGCATTGTAAAATTTCAGTTGCTCATATAATAATAATATAAATGTTAAGGGAAATAGAAGGTCAAAGACCTATAAAACCCTGTTGGTTACATTATGAGGGTTTGGGATGTACATATCTTGTATTGCTTTTGGCAGATTCTTAGGGTCATCACCATGATCACTTTTGTTGATAGTAGCAACATCTCCTTGGCTCTGGGTACAGTTTTCTTGATTTCCAGAGTCCTTGGAAGTGCTTGTTGACGATGCACTTGACGACGATGATGTTTGGCCTGAGGAGGAAGCTGATGAGGACTTCAGGATTTCAATGGCAGCAATAAATCTTTTTATGTGGCCTGGCTTCTCAATGTTTGTTTCAGTTGCTACAGACATGAGTTCATTGTTGTTCATTGACAGCAACTGGTTCATTTGTTTGAAAATTGATGTCTTATAACTCTTGAGAGAGGTAAAACGCCCATTGAGTATTGCTCTGTGTACGAAGAGTCCTTACAACTTGCTCAACGTTTTAGACCCTTTTTCAGTCAGTTTGCAACAATGAAATTTTAATAAAGTTGAATTCATCGATACTTCTAATGCTGGTAAGACAGCGAGAAAAATCACAAAATACTTAAATCTTTCGGCTTTTAACTAGAATTTGAATCATTCAAATCCGTGACGTACACTTGGTGCTGTGAATTTTCAAAAGTTGGAACTTTTTCTGGCTCACCGGTGTATCTAGCGCATACATTCATCATAGTTAAATTAGAACTCAAGAATATAAGCTCTTCTCGCCAATGAAATTGGACCGTGGGAGGTTCAGGCGAAAATATACAGTCATGGAATAAAAAGCCTGAAAATTCTTATTTCTATGGATATTGTGAATGTTCACACTTTAACACGCTATTTTTGAGTCTTTGCTCGATTTTCATTGATATTTTGTATCTACCATTTTCGAATTGCTCATTTCTTGGTTGACTGAAATAATGATAACATAGTTTTAGATTTTTGCTGTATGTGGTCAAAGGACTTGAATGCGTATTGATTACATGGGATGTTACGTCCGATGAGTTGGTGTTAAAGTAGTTTTGTTACTTATCCAGTAAAATATTGTGCTGTCGGGGGTCTGAAATTTTTTGGCGAAAATTAGATGGGGTCTGAAATTTTTCATGGCTAGAATGCTGGGGTCTAAAATTTTTTGCACATATTTTCAAAATGCTTCCACCCCCTCCCCGTTATTAATAATGACAGCTCCCTTAGTCATGAAAAGGGAAAGCAGAAGGCGATGGCGACACTAGTGATGGGGATTCAGTCGAATCTTATTTATTTGGTGACATCCTGCGCAACACCGAAGGACCTATGGGATACTCTCAAGGCTCATTTTGAGAGGGATACCCTGACAAATAAATTGTTTCTCAAGAGGCAGTTTTTCACTTTAAAAATGAGAGAAGGCCAATCGGTTCAAGATCATATTAAAGATATGAAAGAAATCGCCGATAAACTAGCAGCACTCGGGTCTGCAGTGGCCTAACAAGAGCAAGTTGTTGCACTACTTATAAGTCTTCCACCGAGCTATACAACACTCGTTACAGCTCTGGAAGCCAAGGGAGATGAGTTATCACTGGCATTTGTCCAGCAAGCCCTTGTTAACGAAGAGCAGAATAGGCTGGCCAGCAAGGCTGTAGAAACTACTCGGAACAATCGAGATTGTGCACTAAAGACAGAAAAGGACTTCAAAAGGCCTTTCAAAGGCAGGTGCTACAGATGCAATAAGGAAGGACATAAGAGTTTTGAATGTCGCCAAAAGAAGCAAATTAAGTCTAGCAAACCAGTTAAAAATGATAACCACAATGCCAAGACTGCAGAGAAAGAAGATGAAGACTCAGACTCTCCACTCTGTCTGATTGGAACCGAGCAATTAGAAAGTAACTCAAATCAACAATGGATTCTGGACTCTGGAGCATCTCAACACATGACCTCCAATAAAGAGTTACTGACTAAATACCGCAAGTTTGATGTACCCGAAACAGTCAGACTGGGCGATGGTCGTACAGTGGAGGCTTATGGATCGGGACAGGTTACAATAACAATGGACATAAGCCATAATAAGCAAGGGACCACTGAAATCGATGGAGTGCTCTATGTCCCAAAGCTAGCATGCAATTTGTTCAGTGTTCGTGCTGTCACACAAAACGGCCTAATTGTGCAGTTGGGACATAGCTGTTGTTGGATAAAAGACGCAAATCGAAAGGTAATAGGCAAACAAAGACTTGTCAAGAGGTTATACCAGCTTAATTGTGAGGCAAAGACCTCAGCAGAAGATCATCAAGTCAAAAGGACAGAAACTAATATTTCAAATGTGATCGACTTATGGCATCAAAGACTGGGACATGTGAATATAAAACAGTTAACACATGCAGTGAAAAAGGGTCTCATTAAAGGAGTTGAACTATCCGAGAGTGACACACTGAGCTTTTGTGAAGGATGCGTAGAAGGCAAGATGAGCCGAAAACCATTCAAGCCAGTGGGAGGCATTAGGACTACAAGGAAGCTACAGATAGTTCACAGTGACGTGTGTGGGCCCATGTCCATACAGAGCTTCAATGGAAAACGCTACTTCACCACCTTCATCGATGACTACTCCAGATGCGTGAAGGTCTACTTTATAGCCAAGAAATCAGAGGTCCTAAGTAAATTCAAAGAGTTCGAAGCCGCAGCAACGAATGAAGCTGGATGCAGAATTGGAACTCTGCGTACAGACAATGGAGGCGAGTACACCTCACTCGAATTTGAAAACTATCTCAAAAGGAAAGGAATTAAGCATGAAACTTCAGTTCCCCACTCTCCTCAGCAGAATGGAGTTGCAGAGCGCATGAACCGAACCCTTCTCGAATCTGCGAGGGCAATGGTATTTCATGCAAAACTTGGCAAGGTATTTTGGGCCGAGGCAATTAACACTGCAGCTTACATTAGAAACCGAGTTACGACTGCTGCATCGAATCAGACACCGTATGAAAGATGGTACGGAAAGGCACCTGATGTCTCTCATTTCCGGGTATTTGGCTGCATCGCTTATGCTCACATACCGGAAGCTGAGCGGAGAAAGCTTGATAAGAAAGCCATCAATCTTCGATTCTTGGGGTACAGCAACAAGCAAAAGGGCTATCGGCTCTTTGATGTACAGAGCAGGAAACTTGTCATTCGGAGAGACGTAACCTTCAGTGAAACTGACTTTGGTCAACAGAAACTATCCACAGAGATAGAGTCAGAGGACGAAATTGACCAAGAAGTAGGATCAGAAGGCAACGGACCATTAGAGATGCCGCCATTGGAAGATTCAGATGAAGAGGATCAACAGGAAGTACCTCGAAGATCTCAGAGATTGACGAAAGGTGTACCACCAGCTCGCTTGGGTGTAGATGACTATACTGAGGCAACTCATGTAGCACTTCGTGCAAGTATTGAAGAACCAGCTACTATCCAAGAAGCCCTAAGTAGCAAGTATTCGGAGCAATGGAAAGCGGCCGCAGACTCCGAATATCAATCATTGATGGAAAATAAAACATGGGAACTAGTTGAATTGCCGCAAAATCGCAAGGCAATCGGCTGTAGATGGGTCTTCAGAGTAAAATATGATGAAAAAGGACAAGTTGAGCGTTTCAAGGGTTGTTTAGTCGCCAAAGGGCACTCTCAGAAGTATGGCATTGACTATGACGAAACGTTCTCTCCTGTTGTACGGTTCAGCTCCATCCGGACCTTACTGGCATTCGCAGTGCAAAAGGGAATGCTGATCCATTAAATGGACGTAATCACAGCCTTCTTGAACGGAGATTTGCAAGAAGAAATTTATATGGAGCAACCAGAAGGGTATATGGTACCCGGAAAGGAAGAAATGGTTTGTAGACTCAAGAAATCATTGTATGGACTCAAGCAGTCTCCACGCTGCTGGAATCAGAAGTTTAGAGAGTCCATGGAGTTATTACAATTCAAGCAGAGCCAGGCAGATCAATGCATCTTTTCAAAAGGATCTGATATGGACAAACTGACGATTATTGCTGTGTATGTAGATGATTTAATCATAGTCACTACAAACCAGCAAGATATGGATAAAATCAAGACAAGTCTCAGCGAAAACTTCAAAATGAAAGATATGGGTAGCCTTCATTTCTGCCTTGGCTTCGGTATTGAACAAAATGAAGAGGGAATCAAACTTTCCCAGAAGTTTTATATTCAGAAATTGCTGGAACGATATGGACTTCAAGAAGCTAATCCAGTCTCCACACCTATGGACCCAAACGTCAAACACGTAGCAGAAGATGGATATAGCAAACAAGTCGACAAGGTCCGATACCAGTCTATGATAGGCAGTCTGCTCTATGCTGCAATTGCTACACGGCCTGATATCTCACAGGCAGTGGGAGCTCTCTCCAAATTCAATTCAGCGCCAACAGAAGCACACCTAACTGCCGTTAAGCGGATCCTTCGCTATCTCAAGGGGACAATCAACCTGTCACTTCAGTACAAAAGAACGGAAAGTTTAGAAATTGTTGGATATAGCGATGCAGATTGGGCAAATGACATGGAAACTCGTCATTCAACCAGTGGGAACGTCTTCGTGATGGGAGAAGGCCCAATCAGCTGGCTCAGCCAGAAGCAAGCAACTGTCGCGCTCTCAACAGCAGAGGCAGAGTACATTGCCCTGTGCTCCGCTGCTCAGGAAGCAGTGTGGTTGAAGCAACTGTTTAAAGACATAGGAGTGGACATAACTAAACCCTTGATGGTTATGGAAGCCAACCAAGGAGCAATTGCAATGACAAATAATCCAGTTGGACATAAACCAACAAAGCACATCGACATCCGATACCACTTCGTTCGAGAACAGGTTCAGAAAGGGACAATGAAAATTAAGTACTGTAGTACAGAAGAGATGCTAGCTGACATGCTTACGAAGCCATTGAACAAAAGACAATTTGAATATCTAAGATAAAAACTTGGCTTGAAGTGAGAGCTTTGTGCTGTAACTGTTAACTGAGTGGGAGTGTTAGGAATATGCAGTCGACAGTTATATTGTGTCCCTGTGTGTAGATTACGTAATTTCAACCGTTAGTTACATTGTGTCCCTGTGTGTAGATTATGTAATTGTTCTAGAAACTTCTTCATTCTAAAAATAAGAAGTTTTGTGTGCGTGCGTGGACGTTCAGTTGTCGTCGTAGCAGTTTAAGTAAACATCGTTGTGTCGTTGAGTAAAATCTTTAAAATGAACTCTGCTAAAATTAATTATCAACAGAGGATTCATGCTATACCTTATTACAAGGATTATCAGGTGAACTCGTTTGTTTATTTGTATTCTGCATGAGATCAGAGACGTGGCTTCGCATTGAAGAGAACGCATGAATTTGTCCTTCTGTCCTTTGAGTCTTTTTGATAATTTATACAGTCCTCTTATTCATTTTGTTTAGTGTAATTGTATTTGAATTGTAGTTGTATGTAGTATTTGACCTCTGGTTTGATTCTGTCGAATTGATCTTAATTATCTTGGAACCATTCGGTAATTCTAACCTGCGAGTCAGGGGGTTGTTTTCTCTGGCTGTCGTGATTTGGATTCTTTAGCAGGATTTCCTACAGGCAGATGTGCACAATATGTTTTTAAATATTCTCAGAGCCTTCTGGTAAGCTGACCACTTTGTCTACTTCACAGAAACGATTTCATGAAAAATGGACTCTACAACATATTCTATTGTTTTTGGAGTCAGTACCTACAACATGCAATCTTTTGATCTGAGCTTGAATATAATTTTAATGCTTACTGAGGTAAGTTGGTTGAAAGCCGGCAGGCTTTTTGCTTCTTTTATGTTTCCCTTCTAAATGAAATATTAAATGAAAAAAGTATTTCAACCAATAAAAACATGCCCTGAATGTTGTGTACTCGTGTCTTAGCTAGTCATCTTATTTATTATAGTTATCAGCCAACCGAATTTCTTTAAGAGACCCGATGAACATCAAGCACACACACCTTAAATGAGAATTGGCCCACCCAATCTTTGCCATTGCTGGGGGATGCTTACAGGGCGCAAGCCTCACCTTCACCACAATCTGCACCCTGAACACCAGCAAATACTGCCTGATTGAATGTGATGAATCAAGGCAAAGGCAGGGCAAAGCACCGACCACAAAAAACCATAAAATATGGCGGAATAACAAGGTAAGAGCTGTGAATTCATCATAAACACAAGTGTACTCTAGGCTGCCAAATTGTTTGGAAAGTTAGTTGAAGAAAACGGGGAGTTGGGAAACTTTTAAGAATTCAAAGGGTTCAAATAACTCGCCCAAGTAGCAGCTTTTCTCAACGTAAAAGCTCTATTTAACCCCAGGAGGGCTTATTTCATTTTTGAAGTTTTTGAGGAATGCTACAGACATTACCAAATGAACTATGCAAGAAATTTTTAACTTTAGATAACATGAATTTGTAGGAACTAAGTAGTTATTAGTTGTTGTAATACACAAGGTTTGGATATCTATACATTACAACTTAATTTTGTTTAATTTCATACATTTACTACTGAACCTTCAAGTCGTCAAAATAAGAGAGGGCTTAACAGAGAGGAGGGCTTACTTCATATTTTCACTAAAAGGGGGTGCTTAGGAGAGAGAGACAGGCATAAAAGTGTTCTGATTTTGGTCATCTACCAGCCAAATCGAACAATAGAAATTTAAAGAGAGGTTACCCATATTACATGGGCAAGAGGCCATAGTGGGTGTGAAATTTCCCGCCAATTATTTCGGCCTAGGTTGAGAGGACCGTCGTTGCCTGCACTGTTTCTGTGTGGTACCTATTGGTGTCAAATTTGTAACTTATTCATTGTTAAAGGTATTTTTTCGATGGATTTTATGGCAACTGACCCGGCTCATCTTGACCGCGAAGTGGACGCTGAAGGTGCAGGTGAAAATCAAAATGATGATCGTGATAGCGCCAGCACCGGCACTAATGACGACAACGATAGTAGTCATATCGATGATGATGAACAGGAACAACCAAGCAGGAAGGTACTACTTGCAGTTCTACTATTTGCTATTAAAGGCCGAAACTATTAATGAGCTGCTTAACTTTTATGTCAGTGTGTCATTACGTAAAAGTTTGATGCATTATATGACACCAGCAGTAGTGTAGTGAGCTGTTCAGCTGTATTATGGATACCAGACAGATAGGTCGCCTTTTTTTGTCGTATTCTGGTCCCTAGAATTCTATTCATTCAAATTTCACAAATTTCTACTTAATTTTTTGATTGGCTAGGTACGCTGTGCTAAATCGCATTTCCACTGTTCCTCTGATCTTCCTTGGATAGTAGTGATATACGTGGCTTGATGGCTAGAAATGGAAACCAATTCCAGTACCATTTCTAGAATATATTTGAGAAAAAAACAATTAAGAGGCTTTTTATTATAGGGTTTGATTGACTGGAAAGCAAAACCAGCTACAGCACACCTTTCATCTGCTGCCCTCTGGACCAAGCATTGAGATTTTTTAGTTCTACTGAAAATCTTGATGGTTGATTTAAAGGGCTATAGAGCAGTAGACATGTTCTTGGCGCTGTTTTAGAATGTTGCTAATGGTGTTTTGAGGACATCACAATGGCAATTTACACTACTGTAAGAAGCCTGAGATAAGTGGGATAAGATTATTGTTATCATTTTTATGATATTTTTTCACATCATAAAAGTTACAATACAGCTGCACTGGCATTAAAATACATGTATTGTATTTCAAAAATTAATGTGCATATAGTGATGGCATTGTAAAAAGATATGCTACATCACAAGTGAGTAAATGGTATCTATGCTTCATTTTCTAGAAATTCAGAGGTCCTGCCATTCATTCCTTCAAGCCAAATGCCTCAGACCGAAACAAAACAAATAAACAAAAGCTGAAAAGCTTAGATTCATTGGTAAGTGATTGCTGATTACTGTACTTCTTTTCCTTGGTAATTTCCACAAGAATCTTGGTCATCTTCTATTCAATGGTCTATGAGCAATTGATGTCCAAAGTATTGCTTGGAATGCTTAAGAGCCATGCTTTTATCTCTGTTATCTCTGTCAATCTTAGTTATCAAACTGGTATAAGGAAACTGGATTACCGTCAGTGTGTTTGACTCTTGTTATGAACAAAAGTGGCAATATGTGCATTAAGCCAACAGGTAAGGAAACAAGCATATTTGATTATTGATTTTCTTTCAGTGGGACACACAATTTGTAGAAAAATTTGTCATGTTTGTTTGTCGTGTTTCTCATGTTTGTCATGTTTGTTTCGATAGCAAGGGTAGAGAATTGAATGAACAGTTACATTTTCTTCAGTTTTTTCACTATTCATAATGATATATTTCATTATCCCAGGTCAACCTGAATTTCAAGAATTTGCATCTCACCCAGTGGTAAAAGCGGAATTTTTAAGGATTGCTGAGCAGCTTCACATGAATCGCTTGGGTAACTCTCGTGAAATGCCAGTTAGGTCAACTTCAGGTGTGTCTATTTTGAATTGCTATTGTTTTTGCTTTATGGTAATTAATTTTTGGGTATGGTTGTAGTACTTAAGAAATATTACTGCTTCTAGATCTCGATCCCTCTGTTGTTGACATCCTAATGAGAGACAACATTTTTAACTTAAATGTTGATGGCAAAAGAAAACTGGTAACAAGTGCAGTCTTAGGAAATGGTATGTAAATTCAACAATGGTTTGTGCACATAAAGCCTGACTTCCTACAGTCAAATTTAATTGTCTTGACATGTGTTTTCCAATAAACATGGCTACATACATACAGACTACCCACTGCATGTATCTACATTCAACAGAGTAATTATATCTTGCAATTCTTCGTGATGTAAGAATACATACTAATGTGTACTGTAAAAAACACTTGCTGCAGTTCTCTTCCACACAATGGAGAATTGTGATAAAGCAATGAAAAGATTGACCTTTTGCAGCATGTCAAAATCCGCAGGATTGACAGGCATCAAATCTAGTAGCCTATATAAGCCATTGTTTTTATGAAGAAATAAATCCTCTGAGTATATTTCTTTGTTGTACAAATAATCTATGTAACATCTTTTTGCTAACAGGGATTATCAAAAAGAGAAGTTTATGGAAGAACCCTAAGCCA
Source organism: Chrysaora quinquecirrha (assembly GCA_014526335.1). Taxonomy (NCBI): domain Eukaryota; kingdom Metazoa; phylum Cnidaria; class Scyphozoa; order Semaeostomeae; family Pelagiidae; genus Chrysaora; species Chrysaora quinquecirrha. The sequence goes on along the minus strand of JACTAT010000049.1, from coordinate 639,584 downwards.
CTCTGGTGGCCAGATGATGTTCCCTTCCAATCTCCAAATGCAAGCCCAAAGTTGTCCGTTGTTGAGCTTGATCGGGTGCTTGAAAGCTGCTCTTTTTTTGTGTTGCAAAATGTGGGAAGGCAGAGCAACAACAATGAGAACAGAGTGGGTGAGGGTGGCAATGGTGGTGGAATTGAGAGTGGAGAGGGTGTCAGGGAAAGAAATGGAGAAAATTTAGAGGAGAGAGAAGAAGTGAGTGCAGAGGAGAATGGAGTAGAGGACACAGAGCAAAGACAAGGAGAGGAGGCTGAGGTGAGGGAGGAAGAAAATGCTGAGTTTGCGAGAGGAAGAGGAGAGTTCTCCTTAGATGATAGAGCACTTCGGAAATTTAGTTGATATGATTTCCTTGATTTCCTTCCGACCAATGACAACCTATTCCAAGGAAAACCGACAATGTATGAAATTGAAGTGGACACTAAAGGTACATTGGACATAAATTCAATGTCAGGTGCTCTATTTTCATAAATTATAAGTTAATGTGACGTCAAATGAATAACGAGAGGCAATGATCAGAAAAAACTGTAGTTTTAGTTTTGCATTCACAGCCAGCTACAGGGTATAGAAACTCACACAACATTCAAATTGTACTTCGAGGCAACCCAGAGAACACAGCAATAAAGGACAACTGTTTGCTCGAAAATACATCCATAAACGTGCGGTTTGCTAGTAAAAAATTAAATAAATTATCAACTACAAATGTCAAAATACATCTCATCCAAGACTTAATAATAAAGGGCAATCTTTAATGTTAAAAGCAAAACAATAACAAAAAAAAATGAAATAATACTTACAAACTATTAGTCCTCGTAGCCATAAAAAACTTCATGCGAAGAGCCTAACACAGCAAAACCCAGGTAAAAAAGACGCGAAATCTGAGTGTAGCACAGCACTTCACCGCTTTACTCTCTACATTTCTGAATCCCCAAAACCGCCTGCATGAAGCTTTTAAAGCTGCCGTATTGGGAATAAGGCTACTCACTTATTTAGAAAAATCGTGTAAACTACGAGAAAAACAACCCAAATAAGGTAAAAAGCATGATCTGTCTACACTTAAAGTTCAAAGTTCAATTCGAAAACAAGGTCAGAGTTCTTCGTGAACAAGGTAAAACTCATTCATAAACAACAAAACATTGCGCTTTGGAAGTCCCTTGTTATTTCTTGTTTGTATGCAACATATCCGGCCCCAAACAGTGGACCACCAGGAAACTGTTTCTAACTTCTTGACCAATTGCTGTACAAATCATGTGCTGTTCTGTGGATCATCAGCAGCTTCCAGCAGGCAAAGTTTGTCAATAGGCCTCACCAATTCCGATCTCATCGTTTTCACCTTGACAGATCTTACAAGCCCATCTCTGCCTGTCTCATCTCCTCTACTGTAATTCTTCCCTTTTTGACTGATTTCAATGCTTCCTTGTCTCTTTGTATCTTCAGACGTAGCCAGTGCTTGTAGCAAAGCAACCATGCAACTGTCTTCTTCAACTGATTCCAGACAGAGTATTTTGAGAAGATGAATTCGGTCATATCTTTGGCTTCTCCAACATTCAAAGCATGTGACTGCATTGACCTTTTCAATTCAGGATCATCTTCTGAAATGTCAAAAATTTGTTGTAAGTTGTCTTTACAATATGAATTACTATTCCAAAGGAATTCTGGGCCTCTGATCCATCTAGCACTATTGATTAGATGACCAGCTGTAAGACCTCTTGAGGCATCATCTGCCGGATTCAACACTGTATCAATGTAAAACCACTGATCTGGATTTGTACCATCATGAATAACTGCAAGCCTATTTGCAACGAATGTTTGAAATCTCTTGTTTTCATTCTTGATATACTTCAACACGGATGTACTGTCTGTCCAAAAATATGATTTATCAATTGGAATGTCAAGTTCTCTTCTAACCATTTTATCAAGCTTGACAGCAACTGTAGCAGCAGTAAGTTCCAATCTTGGAATTGTCACAGGTTTGATCGGTGTTAGTCTTGATTTGCCAAGTATGAATGAGCAGTGGATATTTCCCTCGTTGTTCACTGATCTGAGATACGTAACTGCACCGTAGCCAACCTCAGATGCGTCAGAAAAATGATGTAGCTCAGTATGAATAACATCTCCAAAGTTGTCTGGCTTGATGCACCTCTCAATTGAAAATTGCTCAATTGTTGGTAATTCTTTCAACCACTTCCTCCAGTCTATAAGATCTTCTGCCAGTATGTTTTCGTGCCATCCAAGTTTCTTGCGACACAAATTCTGCATTATGATTTTTGATCGTAGAATCAAAGGAGACACAAAGCCAAGAGGATCATAGATCGACAAGATTATACTTAGCATACCCCTTCTTGTGGATGGCTTGTCCATAATGTTGATGTTGTACAGGAACTTGTCATTCTCAACATTCCATTGCATACCCAAAGCTCTTTCCACAGGCAGCTTCTCAGTCTCAAAATCAATGTTCTTCAAATCCTTCGTCAGTTCTGACTGTGGTATTGAATCCAATACGTCTCTTTTGTTGCTGATCCACTTGGTCAAATGGAAACCACCAAGAGAAAGAAGCTTACTTGTTTTTGTATAGATCTTGATCGCATCTTCTGAGCTCTTTACAGATTTCAGCAAGTCGTCTACGTAGAAATTTCGTTGCACTGTAATCGCTGTCAAACTTGTCTGTGTTGTCCATTGCAGTTTTTCTGAAAGCATATGCAGCATAGCTGGGAGACCATACTCCGCCAAAAAGATGCACTAGCATTTGAAATTCTTCTGGCTAAGCATCAGTATCACCAGCAGGAAACCAAAGGAATCTTAGAGAGCCAACATCTTTGGGATCGACACGCACTTGATGAAACATAGCCTCCACATCTGCTATCACAGCCACGGGCTCTTGACGAAATCGGATGAGAACACCAAATGAGCGAATTTGTTAGGTTTGGACCCTGCAAGACATTCCCATTGAGGGACTCACCACGGTACTTGGCTGGGCAGTCAAATACTACTCTTACTTTGTCAGGTTTTTTCGGATGAATAACGTTGTGATGAGATAGATACCATACGACACCACTGCTGTCACTTATTTGATCTTCTGGAACCTTTCTAGCATAGCCTTTGATTAGCAGGTCGTCTATGAAATTTGAATATTTGCAGCAAAGGTCAGAATTCTTTGCCAATCTTCTTTTCAAATGCTGTAGTCTGTGTTCCGCCATGGCACGATTGTTTGGAAGACAAGGTGATGGGTTCTTCCACGGAATTGCAACTTGATAGTGTCCATCAACAATCTTTACTGGTTCTTCAAAGACTGACATGGCCTTTTTATCTTCCACGGACATCATTTTGTTCTCATCAGCAAAGGACTCGTTAAATTCTTGGTTGAAATACTTTCGAAGCTGCTCGTTGAGGAGGTCATCACGAGAAAAATTCAAGTGATAACAATGTTTACCTTTTGCTCCCAGTCTTCCTATTGGTCCATTTAATGTCCAACCAAATTTTGTTCGAACAGCATACGGTCCACCTTGTTTTGCTTTTATTATCTTGTCAGGCTGCAATGCTTCTGGTACATCGACACCAATGAGAATAGACTTCGCCATTATGCAATTCAGCTGGTAATTTCACTTTGCTGAAATACGGCCATCAGTTGACATCTTCCTGTTTTGTAATTGCTTCAGGTGAAACATTCAACATCTTTGTGGAAAACACACATAGCAGCTCGATGAAAACATTCTCCTCTAGATCCGTGATGTCCAAGCTTGCTATCGAACTTTAATAATTTTTCTATTCACTGTTGATTGTCGCCACTGACAGCTGACACCTTTTTCCTTGTATTCCAAGTTTCTTCAGTAGACTATCTGTGCAAAATGATGCAGTTGAACCATTGTCAAGTAATGCATAAGTAGTGATTACCTTTCTTTCACCATGTCCTTTTACTTTTACTGGAACAATTGAAAGTGCTTTACTACCACGTCCGGCCCCAATGTGACTTGTTACACCAACAAATTTCTTGTCACGAGTTACCTCACTACTTTGCTTTTGTGGTCTGCCAGTCAATTTGTTTTCTTCTGAACGTCTCTGTTCAATTTCCAAAAATGATTGGTGCAAAGATGTCATATGCTTGCTTCTCAATCCACAATCAGGAATGGTGCATTCTTTGCGTCGCTTGCAACCAGCAGAAAAGTGGAATTGGGACAGACAGTTATCACAGAGTTTTTTGGATCTTACAAATTTAAACTGTTCCTCACCATTCTTCCTCTTGAAATTTTCACACTGTTCTATCTTGTGTTCCTGTTCGCAGAACTTGCATTTGACACTTTCGTTTCTTTCAACTACTCGTTCCTTGGTTTCTTCAGTCTGGATGCTGAAATTCATACTCCGTTGTTGTTGTGATCTTCCTCCAGTTTTTCCAGATCTCCCCGTGTTCTTATCTCTCGTTGTGAATTTTCCACTCTCACTATCCATTATGCTGCCAAATACTGGATCGTTCTTCTCCGTTGCAATCTTTCTTATAAGCTTTCTAATATCTTCGATGTTAGGGTCACGTTCTTCTTTCCTGATTTCCTGTACTCTCGTCTGCCATCGTGACTTAACAAAGCCAGGACAACGCTCGAGGATTTTCACCAATCTGTCTTCGCTGTTGACCTGAGTCAGCCTTCCGGTTGCCTTTAACGTAATCTCACAGTTTTGCAGGTCGTCCGCCAAATCAATTAATCCTTCTCTGTCACCAGGCTTCAGTTTTGGACCATCGGAAATTTTGGTTATGCAAGAGTTTGTCACCTTGAATCTATCACCAAACCGTTCTGCAAGTAGTCTCTTTGCTTCCTTGTCCCCTTCTTCAGGCTCCAAAAGTATGCAATTTTCAACAACCTTCCTTGCTTTACCTGTGCAAAACTGGACCAGAGGCTGTAGCCGTCTGCTGAAGTCATATGTGTCTTTCTATACGTTAGTCTCAAAAGATCTCAAAAAGGTATAATACTTCAAAGGGTTACCATCAAATGATATCATCTCAGACTTTGGAAAAAGTGTGGCAACAGCTAAATTTTTCATCACTTCCAGATATTGAACGCCTGTGTCTGTGGCATTTGGATCCGACCCAATTTCATTTTGAACATTCAACGGTGCTCTATCCTTTCTGACTTGCCATGAAGGTTCTTGATTGACGTACTGTTGTAGAGATAAATGATTCATATTTGATTCACCGTATTTCATGCCTGCACTAAACGGCGTAAGTCGAGTAAATGATGTAACAGGGTTACTAAAATCACTGAGCATCACTGGTTGCATTTGAAGACCTAGAAAGAGAGCTATTTTGAGAGTTAGTCTCACTTACCGAGTCCAGAAATGTTTTTTTTTTCATTTGTGGTTTTTTTGTCATGAAATTTCTCTCTTGTCTGCAAGTGTAGCGCAAGTCGATCTTTCATAGCCATGAATCGTACTTCAGCCTCATGAAAATACGCCATGCATTCGTTCAAGTCATCTTCATTAGTCAATGAATCCTTGTATGAATCACATGCTTGTTTGAACCTTTCAAAAACTTGCACCAGATTCTGTTCGCTTGCCACTGCATCTCCAATCGAACCCTCTGTCAATAACGCATCTGAAATCTGCCTCAGGGCAAGAGTCAAACCTCGCTTTGCATTGCCTCTTGCTTGTTTCAGCGTCCTTCTTTTCTCAGCATCGACACCTTCCCAATCCACAGTGACATTTTTTCGCCTGAATCGGGTTTCTCCTTCCAAAACATGAATCTCGTCTGCATTTGTCATCTGAGCGTGGCTCTTCTCTTCTTCCATCACCAACGATTTGACAATTGACTAGTTTCAAACTGATGTAGTTTTAGTTTTGCATTCACAGCCAGCTACAGGGTATAGAAACTCACACAACATTCAAATTGTACTTCAAGGCAACCCAGAGAACACAGCAATAAAGGACAACTGTTTGCTCGAAAATACATCCATAAACGTGCGGTTTGCTAGTAAAAAATTAAATAAATTATCAACTACAAACGTCAAAATACATCTCATCCAAGGTTTAATAACAAAGGGCGATCTTTAATGTTAAAAGCAAAACAATAACAAAAAAAAATAAATTAATACTTACAAACTATTAGTCCTCGTAGCCATAAAAAACTTCATGCAAAGAGCCTAACACAGCAAAACCCAGGTAAAAAAGACGCGAAATCTGAGTGTAGCACAGCACTTCACCGCTTTACTCTCTACATTTCTGAATCCCCAAAACAGCCTGCATGAAGCTTTTTAAGCTGCCGTATTGGGAATAAGGCTACTCACTTATTTAGAAAAATCGTGTAAACTATTAGAAAAACAACCCAAATAAGGTAAGAAGTATGATCTGTCTACACTTAAAGTTCAAAGTTCAATTCGAAAACAAGGTGAGAGTTCTTCATGAACAAGGTAAAACTCATTCATAAACAACAAAACATTGCGCTTTGGAAGTCCCTTGTTATTTCTTGTTTGTACGCAACAAAAACAGTTGGGTAGAAAGCAGACAAAAATGGGTTGAATAACTCCAATTGCTCCTGTTACACGAGTGTATATAAAGCTAAAGCCCAACTGTCATGTAAACGAGCTGATTAGAGAAACAGGAGCTTCACGTGCACAGATATATAGAATTTGGAAAGAGACCTTGGTAAGCTTAAAAATACAAACTTCAGCAAAGCATAGAGAGGACGCCCTGCAAAGCTAAAAGAAAGAGATAAAAGAAGACTGATTTGCTTAACAAAGAAAAGAAGATCCTAACTGGACAGTAAAGAGACTTATGGCTTCTGCTGAACTGTGTGACATTTCAAGAAGAACTGTATCAAGATTTCTGAATTCGAAAGGTTATTTCTACCTACAAAGGATTGCTAAGTGAAGGAGACAGAAAGCTGCGAGTTTCCTTTTCCAAACAAATGCTTAAAGACTATGAAGTCAATGTTTGGACAAAAGATATAGCGTTTTATTTAGTTGGCGTAAGATTTGTGTATATAAGGAATCCTAGAGATCAACCTCTGACTCCGAGAGGAAGGACATGGCACATGAAAAGTGAGGGTCTGCTGCAGGGATGTACTGCCAAGGGTCAAGCTTGTGGTACAGGAGGGAAATATGTGAAATTAATCGCTGCCATATCTTACAGAAAAGTTGTTGAACGGCCAAACCTTTGCCAACTTTATAAAAAAAATTTCAATGCAATGGTTTTTGCAGCAGGGAAGAACTCACGTATCTGGATTCAAGATGGGGACCAGTCACAAAACTCTAAATTGGGCATTGAGGCAATGGAAAGTGTAAATTCAGAACTCTTTTCTATTCCACCACAAAGTCCCGATATAAATCCAATATAGAATTTTTCTCTTTGGTTAAGAAATAGCTGCATAAAGATGCAGTCGAAAGAAATATTTCCTCAGAGACTATGGATGAGTTTGAGCAAAGAATTGTTAAAGTTATGAACGAAATACCTATTGAAACAATAGATAATATAATACGATCAATGAACAGTAGAATGCATAAAATTATAGCCCTTGGTGACCAACGTTTAACCCTTTGTTTCCCACTGTAGCCAATTGGCTACATATTATTTCAAGTCCTTCCAATTCCCTCGTTCCGTGTAATAGCCTTGCCTCAAGTGTTTTTACACACAGCAACACAAGAAGAACCAACAAAATGGTGGCTTTCCAGTCTTCTTTGCAGCGTTGGGAAGAAATTCGATATTTTCTCTCACCTGGTCGCCAATTTTTCAGTCAGACAAAATTTTTGGCCTAAGTGGAATCTAAAATGCTGTTTTATTTAGAAGTAAATAATTTAGTACAGGAAAGGAAGTACTTTTCTTGCAGTTTTTAACCAAAATTTTGGCCTAGGCCCAAAATTTCGAATTTTTCGTATAGGGGGGCGCTGTAATTCGGGGTTGTCCCTTGGGGGACAAAAAACCCCCCAGGCCCCCCACTAATATTTCGTTATTGCTTATTTTAACTTTCTTAACATAAACTCCAAAGACGAGCTTTACAGATCAACAATTAAACGAGTAACCTGCGAGTAACCGACGAGTTACCAATGAGTAACTGTAATTAATATAAGGGCTCACTATGGAGAATACGAGTTACCAACGAGTAACCATTCTTTTATTTAAAATAGATAGTAGGTATCTTTTATAAAAAAGTGTGGTTACTCGTTGGTTACTCGTTTGTTTCCATGCTGAGTTATTACGGTTACTCGTTGGATACTCGCTGGTTACTCGTAACCATATAAATCAAATCATATAAAAAAGGCCAAAAAATGAATCATCATAGAAAGTATTGTTTATTAATTGAGAGATAATTATGCATCATGCTCAAGCAGAATAAGGCTTGCAAAGCATTTTTTACATCTCGGCAGAACTTTATGATCACTTTCCGGAATCTGATGTTGGAAAACGAAGGTTTTCCATTGAACTACCATCATTTCATTCTCGATCTCATCGGTTGTGTTATATTTACCGGGGAATTTTATTGTTTCCTTTGAAGTTGCGAAAATGGGTGGGTCTTTATCAAATAAAATGTCCAGAGCATAAGATGTGTTTGGAGCTGCAAGATGTAAGGCTTGTCCTTCTAGGAGAAGCAGGATATCTTTCCATGGCATTATCTCTTGAGAGTATCGAAAATCATGAAGAAAAATCGCTTCCTTGTCTTCTACCCCCGACCAAGTATAGCTCGAGCTGGATGGATTCGTGAAGGTATCATAAGTTTCATTCAAAGGATCCAAAAGAAATGTCTTACCACAGTTAGCTGGGGCAATAATCATGATATTGCGGTACTTTCCTCTCCCTTTTAACAACAGTTCTCTTACAGCAGCTGCATACACATATGCATTCACACCATTGTTTCTTAATACTTCTCTAGCACAAACCAGCCACTGTCCGCCACACCCCTCTTTGCATTCCTCCTCTACACATTGAAACAAAACCTCCATTCTGTTCTGTATATTTCTTGGAATTTCTTTTGGTGATGTCTCCATTTTCCACGAAACGTTTATCAGTTCATTCATAACCTTTGAGGATTTTGATAGAATGAAATTTGGCAAGTCCATTTTGTCTTCTTCTTTTTGCTCCTTCACAAGGGCAAGCAGCTCAGTATCAGATCTAATGTTTTTCTTGATAATGACCTTAGAAACATCTAGGTTTGATAATTTACGTCGTTTCGTGCTTCTTGAAGGTCCTTGTGTTGGCTAAGCATTGCTCGTTGACGCTGATTCGAAGCCAAGGGTTGTGCCAGACCTTTTACATCCAGCATTCTTCAGTAGAGCCTTGTTAGCGTTGTCTGTTAAAGGTGAGGAAGCGGAATCGAGGTCAGAATGGCCATCACTTAACAAAGGCTATGGGTCTTCTTTTAGGACATACCAATAAGCACTATGATAGGTGTACTGGTCACTGTCGGTGAAATTTATGACGATACCATGTTTCTTCTCCAAGTACTTTTTAGCCATCATTCAGTGCTTGTTCTCTGAGAGGGATATTGCCATATGATAATGGAAACCACCATCAGCATGAGTTTCTTTGCAGCAAACCCAGTGCTTCACTTCTGCATTTGAATTCCCTTGTGAATATGCTTCAACAACACCTTTGGCAAATTCTCTCTTGGTTGGGAATTTAGACATATCAGCCCAACTATATGTTATTATGTAACATTTTTGGAGCACTCGTCCACTTAGTTGTCTTAACTCGCACGCCTTTGCAACCACAGTAACAATATGAATTAGGCTAGCAACACGTTCTGTAGATAGCTATGTAATGTGTCGATGAACGAACTTATATACAAGTGAAAAGAAATACGAGCCTATCAACAAATTAATCAAAATCAATTTGAAGTAATTTTCATGTTGCAGCTAATGGTGCCACGGCAATTAGCAGCAAAGCCTGCTGGTAAATCTAAGCCCAAATGTACAGCGGGTAAAATATTATCAAATGAAATCAATCTGAAATCAAGTTTACAAAACCTGATATGAGCACCTCTATTTCTAACTATCACGTTGATGATAAAACACCCGCCATTTCCTTACATGTGTCTGTAAAAACAAACTCCATCAACACTCTAATGCTGTCATCCAATAATGTCATCTTGCCAATATCGGCAATTTCTTAAGTCTATTGACCAAATTTTTGCAACTATGTCATTGGAACATGAACATCTGAGAATACATCAAAAGTAAATAATTAAGACTTTTCTAATTCAATCGTATAGACAATCCTGGCCAAAATAGGTGAGAAAATAAGCTTCAAATCAGCATGTCGCACTTGGAACTCCTCCCCACCCCTATAAAGTCAATGTTGTTAAGCTGGAAGTATTATTTTGTAATCACCATGAAGTAGACTGGCTGGGAAAAACAACATTGACTTGGGGGGAGGGGTTTCGCCATGTTTGTTATAGACAAACTACCAAAATCGTTTTTTTCTTGTTTTGGTCTCAGCTAATTTTGGCCAGGATTGTAGCTGTTAGGCTATAGCTGTTAGGCTATAGCTGTCAGCCCATAGCTGTTATATGACGAATATTGAGATATCGTTCGGGGATAGCTACAAACTAGCCTTTTGTTGTGTGAAAAACATAAACTAAGCAAATAAATATAGAAGATGAAAAATTTGGCAATCTCGTCACATAACATTCAATTTTACAAAAAATCACAGTTTTTAAATTGTCAGGCATCGTCGGCATTGCCATTTGTTTTTTGCTAGGGCAGCTAAATCAGAGAAGCATGTCTGAAGTGCTCTATTATTCAGAACAACTAGGTTTATCAGAAAAACCGGGTTTTTCCTTGATCTGAAGGTAATAATTTCTACCTTGAATCATTCCTTCAGACCTTTTCATTGTGATTCATACTTTCCTTAGTGTTCACTGTTTTGCAGTGAACAGTGAATAAGAACCTTAGATATTGATAAGAATTTTCTTGTCCTAGAAATACTGTTGGCTTCCAGTACGATGCCAAGTATTTTTAGACAGCCTTGGCGACTTTTCAAAAGCAAATCAGTTGAAGGAACTGTTAAAAATATTGCCAAGCCACCGCAGATTCAAATTCAACAGCAGAGTAACTACAGAGACATAGAATTTTGGTAAGTTGAAATGAACAATCTTCGTTTCTAGCTACTTTCAAGGCATCATGGGAAATGAGTAATATCTTTGCATTTTTATTTCCCTTTGAAAACCTGGCTACTAATCAGCGCTAGGTTTTCTCTTTGTTGTGAATATCCAGAAGGGGGGGAATATTTTCTGTTCTGTGCTTGGAATAGCTCAAATTAACTAAACTCAATTTTTATCTTAACTATTTTTTCCATTATTGGAGCTTCTCACAGCCATGCGACTGGCCATAACAACACTACTGAACATTGATACATTCACTTTTCAGGTATCACCACTTCATTCCATGCAATCTACTGCAATCCGGATATGAGCCTGTGAATGTTGTGGCTGATGGAAACTGTCTTTATAGGTCAATTTCTTTGCTCCATTCCGGGTCAGAAAAGAACTGAAGTTGGGCTAAGTTAATTGCCCTGAAATACGGCTTCATGGGGGAAACAGAGGTTCTCAAAAATGTACGTATGCATCTCTGTACATCCATATGATCTTAGTAAATGCTGTATTTCTGCATTGAATTCACAGAAACAAATGTTCAGATTTTTTATGCTTTGTGCCACTTTTAGCCGCCCTGAACAGAGAGCATTATCTGCTGTTTGCTACTGATAATAAAAATGTAAGATGTCTTTCTCTGAATGTAAAAAAATATTCGTTGCTGTACGTTCGAGACCATTTATTTCTTCTGGAGACTTCAGGGACTTCATTTATGCGTATATTTATTCAACCAATGCATTAGTCAATATGTCTTCACAGGGCCATTATTGTTAAGACTGGATGCAATGTTTTCTATTCTAGCTTCTCAATTTTGACATTAACAAGAGGCATCTGGCTTTCCACATAACAACAGGAGATGTTATGAGAAAGTATCAGCATATGGAAGATAATGACTGCTTCCTGTTCGCACGCTTACGAGATGAAATAATACGTAAGAAGGGACCCAATTGAGATGTGTGTGTGTTTAAATTTCCTTTTATTCTTTCTTACTGCGGTGGATATAATTTGTAATTTTTACTTCCTTCATTTCATTTATTATCCCTTTGTTTGCGTATTGGCTCTCAGGTAACCAAAGTTTGGCCTACTCTGAGCCAATTGTTGAAACACGAAAAAATGAAATCACTTACTCGCTTAAGCTTATGATATGAGTTTTAAGATGTCTTCAGCTTGCAATTCATGCGACTGGCAGTAGAGACTCTTGTTTATTATCACTTTGTTTGAAACTCATTGGGCAAATTCTTAAAGGATCTAGTAAGTGCCTATATTATTTAAAGGTTAAAAGTTTTAATAATATTAGGAAAACAATAATGATCAATATCATTAGGTAGTAATCAGTATGGATAGCAATGGTTTATGTCCTGTAGTCCTGTTAAATATAAATATTGAAAGAAAATATAAAGATACAAGTTCATGATGAAAGATTACAGGACAGCAGGTAGAGTACTTGGGACGTATTTTTGACATAACTATTGTTTGTATATGTAATGAATATAGTTTTCCAAGTAATAAATCTAAGGTTTCAAGTGAGGTATAACTCTAAACCACTTTACACTTTTCATTCATTTTCACACCTTACATATTTTGTTAATTTTATCTTTATTATTATGTTTTATATCCTTATTTGTTTTATTAACTACTATTTATATCCGTTTGCTTTTTTCATTATCACCATTCACCATTCTGATGGTAAGAGCGTAAAAAACTTCATGGTAGCCATTGGAACGTTTAACATCAATAAATTATGGGGATGGTTGCCTGGATATTCAATGCCCTCTCAAACAAATTGGAGCAGCATAACAGTAGCTTGCCAGAAGAGCCAGAACAGTGTGACAGTAGCTTACCAGAACAGCCAGAAGAGCTAGAGTAGAGACAAGCAAATTTCATTATTATGTCGACTGATGTGTCAGTCTATGTCTGGGAAAGAGTTGATGAAATTGACATTATTGGTGAGCAAATGGAAATAGACACTGCTGAAGACGAATTTTAAGGTGGATCTGAAGAATTTGTGATTAAACAAATTAGAGATCAAACTAAGGTTTGTTACTTTGCCTTTTCATGAAATATCTCCCCTGAGGCCTCACTTTTCTTGACAAAATAAAACAAGTGACAAGATTGACCTTACACTGCAAAGTTACAGGTCAATTGGCATTTGCTCTCTTTGTTCTTCCTTGTTTGTTCAACATTGTCATCTCTTTCTTGTCGTAGTTACTACATATTTATCTCTGTCTTGTTTTCGTAGTTTCTTCATATTCAACTATGTAGTAGTTAAATATGTAGTAACTATGTATAAGTTACTACGTCTTATTCTTTTGACACTAAAACCAAACTTGAAAATATGCGGCGATCTCCAGCTTTAGGTTCGTAAATATACTCTTCAAAGTTAGAAACATATAATGTTTTAAATGTTTTAAAATAAATTGTTCTTGAATGCTTTTTGATCTCTCAGAATGACTCCTGGCAGCCAGAAGAAACAAATACTTTCCTGGATTTTATTCCCTGTGACTACTCTGAAAAAAAACATCGGAGAGCATCATAAACTTGTTGCCAGAAAAAATGCCCATGAAACAGAACAGGAGCCATAGAAATGATTAATCGGTAGATTTCTGGTGAGTTTTGATGTTTCCAAACATAAATCCCCAAGCCCTTTGCATGTCAAAATGGTTAAGTTGCTTTCATTCATTCAACAAACTTTTTTCATACATGTTGTTGTTCTTCTAAGGCTATGTCACAAAGTTCCTGAGGACATCCGTAATGAATGTGAGCCTTTAAAAGTTGGATGTCAGAACTCATTTTATCGTTGAATTTCATATATTTTGTATGGTACAGAACACTACTGGACAATAATAAATCTTTGCACTGAATAGAAGGACTTGGAGTAATACCGAACGGTAGACGCTTCATACGTAATTGAATTACTTTACGAGACTCGCTACCGATGCTATCATATCACAAAAACCTGAGATAGTCTCTATTGTGCTCCTTAATTTCTATTTGATGAAATGCTTTCTCTATATCGGCCATGATAGCTATCTCATGACTCCTAAATCGTATCAACGTGTCAAACAAATGCGGCATATAATTGCACCGGTTTCGAATTATTTTTGATGTAGTTCTGTAAGTTTCTTGAATTTCAGGAGTGGCTAGATCTAGGTTTCTGATAAAAATTGTCCCAAAAAAGTGTACTCAAAAAGCCTTTGTGCCCATTTTCACCATATAAACGTTTACTTTTCTTTGTCTTAAGAATATTTGGAGGCATTGACGTGAAATATCACTAAAAAATATAGTGGGCAACGGCGGGCTATCAAGCAAGCATTCTATCGTCAGAAAATGAATAATCTAAAATTAACCTCGCATAAGTTTTAGGTAGAGTCATGAGTGTGTAAGACTGTAACCCCCGGTAGAATATGGTTAATATGTGGGTGAATTCCTGGATTGTGTTGGGTTCTTGCCTTGAGTTTGCATTACTAACGGACACTACTTCAATTTCTTTCCACTGAACAATTGCAGTAAATTACGCAGCTTTCCAGTCAGTGCAAAAGTTTTTGAAAGAGCTTCAAAATGGCTTTAGAATGGGCTTATAGTTAATGCTGGAGCGAGCAATTCAAATTTTGGCGGGTTATTTGATGTATTTGAAAGACAATTATAAAACTCTGAAAAAGTTTTTTGTGGCCAACCACATTGGTTACATGGGTGACCAATGTTGGTTTCTATCTGCAGAGGTTAGTTCAACAGACTGTTAGTTTCATCTTTGACAAGAAATTCCGACATAATGACTGCTACGTTTGAAACTTTGAAACGCTGAGAACTGTAAGATGGTTTTCTGATTGTTCTTTTTCACTTCTTTCATAAAAAGGTGAAGAAAACAAATGAAATAGATATTAAGGAACCTACCAAATAAATATTAAGGAACAAATGAAAAAAATATTAATGAACAAATGAAATAGATATTAAGCAACCTACTTTCTGAAGAACCTACATAAGCTGAAAAATCTAAAGTAGTTATACTACTAGCAACAAAGATTTTTTAAAAATAAAACAGGTTCAGAAACAAATTGTTAGCTGACATTCAATAGTATAAGTCGATGGTATTAAAATTAAACAAAGAACCTTAAACTATAACAATGAAGGCTGGTAAAGGGTGGTCCGGATCACGAATGATGGAGACAGAAATGTTTGCCATTACATTTCACATTGAAAAAATTCGTGTTTCATGTTTCCCAATGATAAAATATGGCAAATCACGTCTCCCAGTAAACCCTTTACCACCTTAAATAATATAAAGGAAGCACCTGGATAAGAGAGACAAACACAGTTATACGCAACATGCAATCAAATAAACCAGCGCTATGTGTTGTGTTCCTTATTTACGTTCGTTTTTCTTCCAAAATTTCTTCCAAAATTCCAACAATTTGTAGCACACTCCTCCAATCACAAAAATGGGTAGATAAATGTGTAAAACGTGATAAATGTGTATTAGAGCAAGATTAGGAAACTTCTTTCAAAGGAGTCCGTGGCGACGGAAAGGGTCAGGCTTCAGAAATCCCACAGCAGTAGCAAAACGCAAGAAACACAAAAAAGTGTTTTTTGCCAACTTGCTTTAATTCCCGTATATCAAGTAAGGCGGTCAGTATATCAAGTGTCTACTTGATAATACTGATAACAACTTTCAACTTGACAATATTGACAGCCCAGCAAATAGCCAAACAGCAAAGTGTTGATGTTTTCCGCAGGCGTGTTCTTCTGAAAATCATTTCCGAAACCTGAATTTTAAAAACAAAAAGCCTCCAAGCCAAAATCCATTTTTTTCAAAAGCAGGAATGCTATAAATCTGGTTCTTTTGGCAAATCTTTTCCAAAATTCTTAGGAGAAATGTTCAGATATAGGAAACATACTTGTCACCTCCTGTAAAAAGACAAAAGTAATTAACAGTTGTACAACGGTAAACTTACCTGCAGTGCAGCTGGAATTATATCTCATGTGCGACAATGTCATCACAGGTGCAGTTGCCATGACAACGCCTCGTCTCCATAGCGTTTTCAACCTCGTTTTCGATTTGATTCAAACCACACCCACATCCTTGATCTTCCTCGTTTAATTTGCTGTAGTGAAATGTTTGTTCTGTGGGCTGGGCAACAATTTCGTAATGAAAAGAAATTTTTTTTTTTATATATATATGTTTTACAGAGGTCAGGTGTGATGACATTGTCGCACATGAGATATAATTCCAGCTGCACTGCAGGTAAGTGTACCTTTGTACAACTGTTAATTACATCTCATGTGCTCCAAGTCATCACAGGTGCAGATTTCAACAGGAGGACAGAACCTTCCTGCCAACAGAGGCCAGAGGATCTGCGCGAAAGTAAAATTTTTGGAACGTATACTCCCTTGACCAGTCTCCAGCCTTCATTATATCTGCTAATGATGCTCCTGCTCTTGCTGCAGCAGTTGATGAAGCAGATCGAACAGATTGTCCTCTGTAAATATATGTATTAATGCCTGCATTCCTCAATATCGTCGTCATCCATCTACTCAGTGTACTTGTTTGTACTGGATTATGTGGTTTAACAATTGCCAGGAACAGACGTGTCTATTCTGGATCTCTGAATTTCATAGTTAAATTCTCATACTGTCTCAAATGAGCAGTAACATCTAGCCTTTCATCCCCAGGATACGACGCAAAGAAAATTTCTTTTATTTTTGAATGACAATTGGATGTTTTTGTTAATTCTTGAATTCTAAAATTTACTCCATCGTGCTTGTATGTTCTATACCTGATATCCAATTTATGTAGGGAGTTTGCTCTGCTAAACGAGACTAGAGCCATAATTTCAATAATTTCAACGATAGTGACTCGATGGTACCGAGTTCATGAAGATAATTCAAAAGAACCAAAACATCCCATGTTTCATAATATCTGGGACACGGGTTCCGCAACTCAAAAATTCCTTTCATAATACGACTCAACAATGGATGCTATCCTATCAAAGTACCATTTTCCGGCCAATGAGTCATAGATATAGCACTTCGATATACATTGATCGTTCTGTATTGTAAATTCTTATCGAAATAAAGATGCGATAGGAATTCCATTATTCTCATTAAAGAACAAGAAATTGGATCTTCCGCCCTTTGAACACACCAGCTACTGAAAATCTTCCATGCTGATTGATAGTGCTTTTCAGTGCTTGCTCGCCACAAAGCTTGCAGTATCTGGGACACCCGTTCAGGAACCGTCGACAATGCGAATGATTTCCTGAAAGAAGCCCGGCGACTAATTGGATATGATTCTGCAATGGTGTTGTTAGTGTTTGACTCATTGGGAGGAGAAGTGGTCTGTCCACACACATCCTCAGAAGCACAGGGTACCACGGTCTTGACCTCCACAGAGGTGTTACAAGAATTACTGTGGCCTGATCCGTGGATATTTTTCTGAGACAACGATCTATGATGCCAAAGGGGGAAACGCGTAGGCTATCTTGCAATCCCCCCCAGTCTATCGAGAAAGCATCTACTGCTACTGCATTCAGATCTTGAACCCAAGACACGTAATTGCTCACCCTGTGGTTGAGGGCAGAAGCGAACAGATCTATCTCTGGTATGGAATAAGCTGCTGCAATCTGTTGAAACCTTCTAGGGCACAGTTCTAATTCTGTTGAGTACGATTTGATTTTTGAAAGCTGGTCTGCTGTCACATTCTGCTTTCCTGGAATGAAGACTGCTGACAGATGGATCTTTCTTGACAGCGCCCATTCCCACACATTTACTGCAAGATCAGACAACAGCTTTGATCTTGTGCCTCCCATCCTGTTGATGTACGACACAGCTGTCCTGTTGTCTAAAACAAGCTGAATATGAATATCTCTGTGAGTTGAGAAAAGATTTTTTACTGTTAGAAAAGCAGCCATCAGTTCTTTTAGATTTATGTGCCAATGAATCTGATTGCTTGACCAGAAAACCTGAACGCCCCCCAAGCTCTTGAAGAAGCATCTGAATAAACTTGGAAGTCCACTGGAGGGGGAAGAATTTTGTTCTCAGTATGGTGGTTTAGAGTGTCTCTCCACCATGGAAGGTCTTCTCTGCCAAATTCTGAAATCTGAATTTTCTGATTGTAGAAGTTTCTCTTTGGGAGAACTTTCTGATAAAAGTTTAAGTCTCTTTGCAGGTTTCTGAGGTGAAGGGGTGCTTCTAGCCAGGCTACCCTTGAAGACATCGCTACTCCTATAAAGCTGGCTAATTGCCGAGTAGTTACATACCTCTGTTGCATCATTTCCTGGGTGACCTGAAATATATGATTTTCTTTTTCTGCTGGAAGAGAAATTGACATTTTCATTGAATTTATAACCAACTCAAGATAAGTTATCTCCTGACATGGAGTCAGTTATGATTTTCCTTGGTTTATAAGAAAACCAGGGTCTGCTAGAAGATTTGTTACCAGATTGCAATGAGTATGACTTTCGTTGAAGGTTTTCGGCATATCGTCCTTACTCCCATAGATCTCAGATGAGCAACAATTGGTTTGCAAATTCTTGTGAAAACTCTGGGAGAAATGTTTAGGCCGAAGGGTAACATCGTGAAATTGAATGTCTTCCCGTTGAAAATGAAGGCGAGGTATCGAGAAGCTTCTTGTGCCATTGGAACTGTTAGATATGCATCGGTTAGGTCTATCTTGGTCATAAAGTCCCCTTGACTTAGCAGGGTTTTTAAGTTTTGCAGACCCTCCATTTTTAATGTTTCTTTTGCAATAAATTTGTTCAATGGTCTTTGATTTATTATAGGACGCAGACCGCCCGATTTCCTCGGTATTGTAAAAAGGCGACTTACGAATTTCACCTGAGACTGAGGTACTTCCTCTACAGCTCCCTTCTCTAACAAGGAATTTATTTCTGCATCTAGTACTTCGAACTCCTGTTCTGAACTTGCCGTCGTTATCGGAAGAGAATACTGTATCGGTCTTTTCAAAAACGGAAGGTTCACTCCCTGAACATAACTCAAAATTTTTTTGTCTTTAGTCAATATTTTCCAAGGATTTACAAAATGTTTGGTTCTCCCGTCCTGGACAGGGAGTTTATGCGTTTTTTGTATCTCTTGTTTTATCAGCCTTGTCCTGGTTTGATTTTTTCCGATTAAAGAAAACTCTCCTATTGGCTTTTTGAATTGTAGCAAACTTCCCATTATAGGGTTTGAACTGCTTCTTATTCGCAGGAAAATTCTTCTGATTTTTTACGGATGTCTGAGTACTTGATTTGAAAAGTTTGTTTTCTTTTGAAATCTTTTTAATTTGACTAGGTAAATCATCGCCGAAAAGATGTTTACATGGTTTTCCATCAGTATTATTTTTGCAAACAGACTCGAAATCTTGTTTTATCAGCCTTCTGAAACGGTAACGCCTGAATGAAGTAATAGATGCAAAAGCAGACCCTAAAAGATCAATAGACCTTTGTATCGCAGACAAGGCTTCTGCTTCAGTGATTTCTTCACCACAAAGCATGGGCTGCCAAACTTGCATTAAGGGAAAACACGCAGTCAAAACCTTTGACTGTATTTCCGAAAGAATATCATCTCCACCCTTCAAGCCTTTATCATCTTTCACTGTTTTGTTCCTGAAAAGCATTTCATTAACTTTTGGGACTGCAAAAAACTCGTTTGAAGGACGTCCAATTTCTTCCTTCATCTTTTTTGCATCGTCAGATGATAGCTCTCTGTAGAAAAATGGCAGAGAGTAATCAGTGAAAATATCATTTAGCGTGAATTCATTTTCACGTACCTGGGAAGGTGGTTTGAAGAGCATAGAAGCAATGTCTTCCTTTTCCGGTCTGTGTGCCGTGGAGACATCTTGCATTATTTCTAGTTCTTGCTCAACATCACCAGGATTCGGTCGCTGTGCCTAGGTTCCCTCCAAATTCGATGTAGTTGATAGAGAGGAACTTTCACCACCATCATTGGAAGTTTCCTTTGATGTTGAAGCCTCATCAATTCTCGGTCGCTTTGCCACTTCAGAAGGCGTGGTTTCTCCAGGTTCTTTCACTGATTCTTTTCGTTTCTTTGTGCTTTCCACTCCAGACTCCGTTTGCAGGCCAATATGAGATGCTAGTGCTTCTAGCACCACTTCTATTTGCGAAATTTGAGCCTCCATGCTATCGTCATCCTCAGCAACACTGTTATTATTTGACAAATCTAAGCTAAAAAATTCTCTGTCTTCGTCGTCTGTGCTGCTGAAGATTTCAGAGACGTCGACGCTTGTCATAGCAAATGAAAATGAGGAAGATCAAGCATGTGGGTGTGGTTTAAATCAAATCGAAAACGAGGTTGAATACGCTATGGAGACGAGGCGTTGTCATGGCAACTGCACCTGTGATGACTTGGAGCACATGAGATGTAATTTCATTGTTGCAGTTTCTGTTGCTGTTGCTGTTGCTGTTATCTTTTGTTTTGTTGAATATTTTAGCTCTTACCATTCTTAGTACTTAAGTTATTTTTTGTTAATTAGATTTTTGAATTGTAAAACTCTAAATGGTAACTAAATTGTAGAGGTAACTTACTTTAATTTTTTTAATTCTATAAATCCATTTTATACCCAAGCTGGGGTTATAAGTAAAAATTCATGACGATGACGATGATGATGATAATGATGATGATGATGAT
The DNA here is from genome assembly GCA_014526335.1 of Chrysaora quinquecirrha. Classification (NCBI taxonomy): domain Eukaryota; kingdom Metazoa; phylum Cnidaria; class Scyphozoa; order Semaeostomeae; family Pelagiidae; genus Chrysaora; species Chrysaora quinquecirrha. The sequence goes on along the minus strand of JACTAT010000049.1, from coordinate 618,847 downwards.
GATGATGATGATGATGATGGTTATGTTTTTTGCTAAAGTGAGATTGTCAATGTCACAAAATGGAGGTTTGATTTTATTGTCGCCAATTTGACATCCCTCAGCTGCATGCATGTGAAACTTTGTTTTATGGTGCATTGGTGAATTTTCACGTGATTTGCTTGCTTTGATGTCAAGAACGCTCCATTTCAGCCAATCAATGTATAGCATTAGACAGATGCATTGACAGTTAGAAAAGCAGCTTTTTGTTAAAATTCATCGTCTTGATCATGGTTTGACAACTATACAATGTGAAGAGGATGAAAGAGGACTTGTTTGTTTCTTCACAATGGGAGATGAACAACAAGAAGACATTGATGCCACAGACGAAGAAAGAAATCAGGCAAGTTTACTCATCGCATTCTCTTTCTTGAATTCAGCTACGCAAATTCAAAATGCACCAGCTGCTAATGTTGTTGCTCATCTGTATCTACAGCTATGGTAATGTGCAGGTCGTTAAAAAACCATAGGTTCCTTCTGGAATTTGAAGTTCTTCAATTTTTTTGAAACAGCATGGAAAACGCTTCCAAGTTTTTCGTAGCACAATATGGATCAAGAAAGTCCCCTATTTTTACTCATAAAATTGGGTCTGTTTCTGCAAAGGTCTACATTATAAGTGGTTCAGTTTGAAAATCTGCGCAGCTTGTTCCCGTATGTTTAAAGTTCAAGTACCTCCCGGGGCAGGACAGTAACAATTAATTTCCCAGACTTTAAAGGCTGTTCTCTTTTCAGAAAGAGGAAGAAGAATTCTGCTTCAATGGAAAATTCAGTTGCAGAAACAACGCGACGTTTTCAGAAGAAAGCCAGGAGGCCGACAAATCCTTTTTTGTGACTTCCATTTGAAATTTTGGGGGAACTATTGTTGGCTTTCAAGAAGATAAAGAGGGCTATTGGTTCACCCATTGCTTACAGACGCGGCACAAAGTAAAAAATTAGAATTATTGCAAAAAGTAAACGTATTTCTCTTAAATGAAACTTAAAAATTTGCCCACTTCTACTACAAATTATCAAAATTTTCAGATTTTGATCTCGAGTTTGTTTTTATCATATGGTTGGATGCGGCTAACAACTTGTTGGGTATGCCAAACAATAGATATTAGATCAGGCCCGGCATTTCCCAGCACACTCCCAGTTTCTTAGTAGTATAGCTACTCCAGTTCTGAGTTTTCTCCTAGGGAGTTTGCCATAAAAAAATTAATGAAAGCGGTTAAAAAAGCGTATAAAAAGCCTACGTACTACATACTGTTTTTACAACATATTTCCACCGAACTTTTTAAGAAATCCCTTTTATATAATACGTATATAAGAAAACGAAGGGAGTGTGCTGTAAATTGACTATCCAAGCACAGTTCACAACAAGGAACAGTATAGGGAACTTTCAGCCTAATTTTGTGATGAAATTAACCCTGTTTCATACTGGGGGTGTTTTCCACCCCCTTGAGGTTTATTGGTTATCACGTTTTCAGTTTGATAGTTGAAGGGCTTGATAAACCAAACTGACTTTTTATCTTTGTGTATTACCCAACATTTGACGAAAAATTTTTGGTAATATATTGGTACATAATCACGTGACATGACCATATTTGGACTTTAGTCAGCAAAGCGGGCCTTGGTTGGCATGGTTATTGCAATTAAGATACTTAAAATTATCTTTCTGAAACACCTTGAATCGAAAATTTACAAAATTTACCTTTCACGTTAGAAATTTTCAAGACTATTTCAACAAGTCAGACTCTTAGAGAAAACACCCTCCTCCTCATAAATGGTAGGTCCAAAATTATGATTTCAAAATATATATTAGGATTGTTTAACATATTTGCGGACTTTGATTTCAGGATTACGATTTCAAAATTTATATTAGGATTGTTTAATATATTTCAGGATTCTGAAGCACTGTTTGCGATTTTGAAATTTTTTTGCGATTTTGAAATAGATTTTGGGTTGGCCCTTGTCGGCCACCATAAAAATTGGTTTCTCTTCTCTCTCTAGCAACATATAAAAATGGAAAATTATTAACAGAATCTGAAAGGGATTATTACATTTCAGACAAAAATGTTGCGAGAATGTCCATTAGCATGGACAGAGATCTGATTCAGAACTTTGATTCTTCTTGGAGGTAATACGCAGGTATGGACACATTTCTTAGAAACAAGGTTTACTTTGCAGTTAAGGACTTGAAGTACTTCAGGCCTGAATAATTACTGACGTAAATCATCATCTTCATCATGACATCATCATCATCATCATCATCATCATCATGAGCTATGCATATGCTAAACAGAATAAACATATTTCATTCATAACAAGTTGTGATTATTTCATTCTACTTTATAGTCACTTTAAAGGATAGCTTCACGGGGGGGGGGGGGGTAGATTCTTCAGTAGCAAAAGTACCTGGGAATGTGCGCGCTAGGGGTATACTTTTTCAGTCTTCTAGTCAAGGGTATACTTATTATAATTTCAGTCTAGCCTGGTGTATCATAGTTCACAATGCTGGTCCAGGGATTGGTCATGCCTTCAACTGTAGGGAACTGTAGTAGCCCTAAAAGTAGAATTTTCATACAACCACCTGAAAGAAGAAGTTTGCAAGTTGAACTTTAAAATTTCCAACAACATTTCAAGAGTACTCTAAGGCACCGAATTGCTTGGGGTGCTACCTAGCTGTTGATAGCTTAGCGGTTTCGCTTGCTGTTTTTCGCTATGAATAGTAGCTTTTTATAAATTAAGTAGCTCAAAAAAGTTAGCTACTTTACAAATTGAATTGAAATTTAAGAAAAGTTGCTTATTAATCAGCTCCAGAACTATGCTAAAATACACAGGTAGTATATTTCTTGGGGCCTTGAGCGCCTTCTACTTATTTATTTCATTTCAATTTCACTGCAGAATTATCAATGGTACTTCAATGTTTTTGCTGCAACCAAAAGCAGTTAAATATGGCAAATATGTCTTTCACTGACACTCAGTTGCTGAATAAGATTACAGGAAATGAACCTACAGCCAAGACTATCATTTAGCTTATGGCTACAATGCGAAAAAGCAAAATGCAACTAAATGCTTTGTATAGGGTAGTACTCTAAAGTACCTGATTGCTATCCCCACTGATTAATGTGTCATAAATTTTCCAAATCCTCTGATCTTATAAGGCATCCCGTGTATCAGAAATTCTAAAAAACTTGTACTATTTTTTGCTTGTTAAAACTAAAACAGGAATTTTTGTTAGAAAAAATTTCCATTTGGTCCTTTTTAAGCAAGCATGTAATAATGTTGTTCCTGCTAGTACCTTGCCCTACTAATTGGGTCAAATACTTACTAAACATTATACTTCATTACAGAACTCTGAAGACTGCAAAGAAGCTTTCCCCCAACCACCAGTACTGAGCTACCGAAGGACGAAAAGCCTAAGGGATCACCTGGTACGTGCGAAGATAAAAAATGACGTAACCAACGATTCCAAAGGCGTACACAAATGCTCGTCCAAACGCAACTGCTACACATGAACGCACATACGCGACGGGGCCACCACAGTAACATTTACAAACACAGACAAAACATTCAACATCAAACAGCAACTGGACTGTAACTCGACCAACGTTATTTACGTCATACAATGCCTGCGGTGCCAACAGAACAGAGACAAGAACTGCCAGTACATCGGACAGACGGGAAGATGACTACGAGACCGACTCAACGAGCACCGTAGGGACATTATTAACAAAAAACATGACAAATCCGGGGTTGCAGATCACTTCTGTAAACCTGGACACACAGTTGACGACCTACAAATTCTACCCATCCTACAACTACATAACAAACGGGAGAGTGTTAGAAGAGCCAAAGAACAATATTTCATTGGCCTGGCTAACACTCTCGCACCTAACGGACTAAACAGGACCACTGACCGCTAACCCACTCTAACCTCTTCTTCCCACTACCTAACTATTTTCACCCTTATTACTATTATAATTATTAAGGAGATTATTTTTTCTTTTCTCATTAATAAAACAATTTCATATAATTATTATTTCATTATCATTTCACCGTTATGATTATTATCACTATTCACGCCCTCACTACGACAACATGCACATCTTCCACACCACACCTTGCCACTGCGAAGCATCAAACATACCACCAATCAGATTTCACCAACCATAATTCAAAATAATTACTTGTATATCTGTTAAAAAAATTTTTTTCGATTCTATCACACTCTGAAGAAGCCCTGCTTGGCAGGGCAAAATATTAGTTTTTTAAAAAATATTTTAATTCCAAACCATAGTTTATCTTTTGTTTTCTGCGTCGCGGTGTTCCTGCTTGGTTTACTACTATTTAGCCCCTGCTTATCGACCTCCCAGCAACTAATTAATCATTTGTTAATCATTTTACTTAATCAAGAATGTTCCTATCCAACACAAGAGCGCTTCGCTACACTAATCATTTCGATGTTTATTGTCTAAGAAAAAAGATTTAAGCGTGCTGTATAATGTTTCCACTTTTTTCGTAATATTGTAGTTTAATTTCATAATGCAAGGTCATTCTCCTTGCAGACATAACTACTTATGGAATGATTACTTGCCATTTTATGAACGTATGAAAAACTAAAGGCCTGGAGATAATTGCAAGTGGTCTTGGGGCCCCTGATCACTTCACGCATCCAATGTTCTTGTCTGGCGGGGACTGTATACAGAGTGAAACATCAACGTAAGTTTATTAGCAGTCGCATTTTCGTCTATTCTTTCTACATTTTCGTCTACCGACACATACAAAATATGATTAATCTCGAACAAGAAAGTGCATGGAGAATCAAGCGCCTACAAACAGCCCTTACATTGTCGTCTTCCCAACCACTTCTTAAAAACACTAGGATAGCATAAACAATTTATCGACTTAATTCTTGCTTGTTAATTTATTTTGTTAATTAACAGTTTAAAACTCAGTTTTTAATATTCTACAAATCTACCGGACACTTTGGAACCTAATTTTTAACTCAATACTTTACCCTGTTTAAATAATATAAAATGAAATGAAAACATCATCAGAAATCGTGTTAGCCAGTGACACAAATGGTTAGGGTATTTGCTGTTTGTTACACCGTATAATTTTGCCAACAGAATATTATATTTTCAAAAAAAGATGAAGCACAAGTAACAAAAGACCACAACTGATTTACTGTGTGCCCGCATTCTATTCCTGTTACTGAGACTTATGGTTTCCTCCATGGAAATAAACGCTGGGTCTGGCATGATGTAATTGTTGCAAAATTACAAAACTAAAAACATAACAAAATTATTGCATCTTTTGCCTGACATAATTAAAGTCAGGGCCGTCCCTTCATTGGGGGTGTTGTGGGTGCAAACCCCCCCTGGAAAAAGGACCAGTTGGCAAATCGTAGTTTCGGTCAGCGAAATCACTCTTTTATGCATTCCTGAATCATTGATACAGAGTAAAGGCTAAGTAAAAAACTATCACTCCGTGTAACGTGTGTGCAGTACCGTGGGGGATGCGCAGTACCGTGGGGGATGTTCAGTACATGTGGGGAGGCATCCCTGAGTACCGTGGGGGATGTTCAGTACCGTGGGGAGGCATCCTGAGTACCGTGGGGCGACATCTTGAGTACCGTGGGGGATGTTCAGTACCGTGGGGGGATACCATGATTTCTGTGGGGAGGCATCCTGAGTACTGTGGGGGATGTTCAGTACCGTGGGAGGCATCTTGAGTACAGTGGGGGATATCATGATGTCTGTGGGGAGGCATCCGTGAGTACCGTGGCGGATATTCAGTACCGTGGGGATACCTTGAGTACGGTGGGGATGTTCAGTACCGTGGGGAGGCATCTTGAGTACCGTGGAGGGATATCATGATGTCTGTGGGGAGGCATCATGAGTACCGTGGGGGATGTTCAGTACCGTGGGGGGATATCATGAGTACAGTGGGGAGGCATCTCTGAGTACCGTGGGGGTTGCTCAGTACCGTGGGGAGGCATCATGAGTACCGTGGGGGATGTTCAGTACCGTGGGGAGGCATCTCTGAGTACCGTGGCGGATGTTCAGTACGGTGGGGTTCATCAACTGTAATCAATCTTCGAATCACTTTTTCCGTTGTTATTTTTATAACTTATCGCGCGGGATTAGTACATTAGTACAAAACCGGACTACTATGAATGTCAAGGTCACAAGAGTCGTTTGCGTGAGATAATTTGATGTATTCCAAAATAAGTCTGCAAGACCACTTCCTATGAGTTTTCCATCAAATGACAACACGAACTGTTTGGATTTTTTCGTCTCTTGGGAATAGCTTCTAAAATCGATGTTACTACTCCAGGCTTGAGATTCCTCGGAACTCTTGAGTTTCTCTCCAGAAATTTTTTCAATATTTGGTCAGACGGAACAGCAAAATTAATTTTTGTTCTTTCTGTCACTTTCATGTGGCCCAATTGTGAACTTCCATCCACAACACACCCACTAAATTTCAAGCCCCTTGAAAACCGTACCCATTTTCCATGGTATAAAAGGTATCCGAAAATCCAAAAAAGCAACGACTCCTTTCTGCACACTGCTAGCATTTCTGCATGAATAAAAACGAACGACTTCAAGAAAAAGAAGCAATGCTATGTTATTCATGGGGAATTTATCTTCGGAGACGAGTTTTAAGAACCGTGCTAAGTCTGCTAGTAAGTTGTATTTTCTCAAAGTTGGCAGGGCCTTTTTTAACAGAGACATCATTTCGTCACCGCAACCTACTTCAGCGTCGGAAAACTCTTTATCCTGGAAGTCGTCTGTCATGTTCTGAAAGTATTCATCAATTTCTTCATCATCGTTAATTTCAAAGATCCCAGATACTGATAAATCGACTTCTGATCGATTGATGGGTCTCAGCTTCGCTTTGTTGCTTCCGTCAATGATAGCACCAAACACTGGGTCACACTTCTCTTTAGCAGCCACCCGAATCAGTCTTCTGATGTCTTCTACCATGGGGTCTATTCCGTAGGCTCTAAGGTCTTGAACTCGAGACTGCCATCTTGATCGTACGTACATCGGACATCGCTCTATGATTCTTACCAGGCTGTCTTCGTGGTTAAGTTGACTTAATCGTCCTGTTGCTTCCAGTGTAATCTGACAATTCTCCAAGTCATCGGCCAAGTCTTGAAGAGCATCACCATCGCCAGACTTGATCGGTGCACCGTCACAAACCTTTGCTAGGCAAGTCCTTGAAATCTGATAGGGGTCTCCAAATCTTTCTGAAAGAATTCTTCTTGCTTTCATGTACCCTTGTACTGGTTGTAATAATACACAGCTTTCGATTGCCTTCTTAGCTCGTCCTGAACAGAACTGGATAAGTAATTGCAATCTTTTTCCAAAATCATCAGTTGTATTCTCTACGTTATTATCAAAGGTATTCATGAATAAAACATAATTAAGAGGATTACCATCAAAGTGCATCAACTCAGATCTAGGTAGCAGCGTTGCTGTAGCCAAGGCTCTCATTGCTTCCAAATAAGTTGTTCCATCGTCAGAAATGTGGTCTTCCAGGTCACATCTTCTACTAACCAAATGACGTCTGTCTGTCCCATCTGGTAAGAATCTTGTTGTTGTGTGCTGATCATCTTGTTCAATGTAATCCAGCCTGTTCCTGGTAGTGGTGTCCTGTGCCATCTGTGCTTCCCTCACATCTGAAAGCGCTGTTGGTTTCCATTCTCGAGCATGAATATTTAAGTTGGGGGATATACCTTTATCCATTTCACCGAAATCTTCTCTCCGGGGGTCCAGACCTGTCTTCTACCCATCTTCCAAGGGGTTTTCTCTTCGACTGATAAGCGATGTTTATACTCCATCATCCCTGAACGTCTGAATTCCATATTCTGTTTGCCTTCGGGCTCCTCCTTAACTTGGATGGAAACTGAATCTGATCGGCTATCTGAAATATTCTTGAAATCGTTGTAGGCTTGCACCTCGGCTTTGAGCTTGGCCAATTGGGTATCCAAGGCTAATTTTTCTTTCATTTGGTTGAGGCGTAACTCTTTGTTCTCGAGTCTCTGATGCCTTTCCAACATGGATGCTTCCACGTTCAAAATCGCTATCTTCTTCAAACTGGTGAACTTCGTCTCGGAATTACTCTTGCTGCCACAGGGAGAATGAGACAAACAACGGGAGGCTGATATCACTTGACTGCATGAATCGTCAGGTCCAACAAAGGAATTCTTGTTCTCATCTGAAACCATTTTCTTCTTCGTCTGAAACCATAGGGCCACTCGATCTTTAGCACGGACGTATCAATTTTCCCCTTCTCGAAAGTATGTGATTGACTCCTCGATATGATCATCATCATTTAAGGCTGAAAGTCTCGCAAGATTCCTTGAATCGTTCAAACGCTCTATCCAATTGACTCTCGACTGCTCGAATTACTTCTTCTTCCTCGTCAAGTTCAACGACATCTGTTATTCTTTTAACCGCTTTGGTAAACTCCCGCTTTGCAACTCCTCTGGACTTCTTCCATCTTCTTAGTGCTTCGACATCTACCCCTGGGTTGCCGTCATGTTCATCCATCAGGAAAGTAGGCCAAGAACAGATTTGAACTATGTAACCGTTTTTTGCCACGTAAATTTCAACCCAAACCACACGCAGATTCCCACAACACAGCAATTACGACCTGGTTTCCATGTGTGATATGGTTCACTTTAATAAAAAAATTATCATATTAAATAACTAAATTATTGAGAAAGTCAAAGAATAAATGCGAATAAATTTAGCTACAAAACGGGAATAAATAGCTACATAAATAAATGCGTTAAATAAATAATAAACAAAGCTAAGTATAACTCACAATCTATATGTCCTTGCAGCAAAAAATGTGTGGCCTAACTCCAAACTTTTTTAGGCCATATGCCTAGGCCACTTGCCTAGGCCAAATGCCAATGAGAAAGTTGATATCCGTCCTCTACTAGCATCTTCTACAACTGGCGATGAACACTGAGCAAAACATGCATGCAAAGCTATATATATTGCACGAGTGCACATGCCGTGGAATAATCAAACCAAAGAGACAAAAGGAATAAGTGCAAAAACACATGCTTGATTATTTAACGGAATGTGCTCCTATGGGAATTAATAAATAATAATAAACTGTTATGCTAATAACAGATATCATTACATTTCGCATGGACGTAAAAATTGCAATTATCACAAAAAATTGCCATTTGGTTGGCAAGTATATTTTTGTGGCAAATACCACATGGATATTTAGGAGGATTCATTTCTTATTATGACTGAAAATACAAACCTACCTGAAAGAAAAAGAAAAAATGTTTCTGGTTTTGCAATACTAAACACAACTGAGTCATTCATTATGGAGTGATCAGACTTTCTACTCTGTAATGTCTGGTCTGATAGACACTTCTCCATCAGATTCATGACCACTTGCAACTCATTGATTTCTTTGCCACCTGTACGTAAAATCAGGAGGTTTTTCCCTTATGACAAGCCGGCCAGCAACAAAAAATGCAATTTTTCCTTGGTTTCTTGCTGCCTCTAACTCTGGAACCTGGGCAGCTCTCTTATCCAATGTTCTTTTACTAAAGTCTTCCAGGAATTTGACATTAGCAGGGCGAATCGATTTAGCAGCTTTGATGATTTTTTCTTTTTGTTTCCAACTTTTAAACTTTGCAACTATTGGTCTAGGATGAGCCTTTACCTTTGACCCATCTCTGCGTGTGCAAAACTCTTTCTTTTGCCCAACTCTATGAGCACGTTCTATGTCTAAATCTTCTTCGATTCCAAGCACATCTTTAACTTGAGATTTTTAACTTGAGATCCACTTTTTAGTGCTTAGATCTATCTAGCTCAATCATATTACCATTCTCAGAGAAAGTAAGCAGAAAATGTTTCATCTTTTGCATCTTTTACAACATTCATGATAGTTCGGAGCCCTAGCTGTATGGCAATTGAAATTACGAGCATTCTTCGTAATTTAAGGCTTGAAATGCAAACATTAGCGTACGTGACCAAGAACATGATGCTTTTATCCTAAAAGTAACGCTGAACACATCAAAAGAAAGATTTATGCATGAAACGGTTAAGACTCAAAATATCAGTTTTGCGTTTTGATGACGTCACACAAATTTCGAATCGTAATAACTTCTGAATATTAAGCCAAATCGAATTGGTGTTTTATAATTTTCTGCTCCATTTGAGATGTTCTTTCTGACCATATCATTAAAAACACAAAATTCAAAAGTCAGATTTTCACTGATCGTAACTTTTCTACGTCATCGATGACGTCACAACCATTGATTTGCCAGAATGTTCCCAAGTCTTAAAATGACCACCAACCACCAAAGAGTCCAGAACTACTTTAAAATTTCCGGTTACCCAGTGTGCTAGAATGTTGCCAAAAATGCCCTGTCTAAAATGTTTTGGGGGCTGGGGTCAAGTTCCCCAGTCTAAATATAGCTTTCGGGGGAATTTTTTGAATGGATTTGTTATTCCTTTTATTAAGCATACCAAATATGTAACTGTACTCATTTTCAGTTCTGTATCGTTAATAGTTTTTGAGTTATAGACGAAAAAGTTTTTGGGGATTGGGGTCAAGTACCCCAGTCTAAAAATAGCTTTCGGGGCCATTTTCTGAGTTGGGTCTGTTTCTCATTTTGTTTGGCACATCAAACTCTGTACTTGTGCCAAATTTCATGCTTGTATCATAAAATGCACAATTCATACCGATTTTGGTGTTTAGCGAACCCACTATTTCCCCAAATCTTACTTGTGAGTGCTCGATCTCTTGCATTTAAATGCCTTGCAAACGTGCATGCAGTATCTGTAATGAACAGAATTGGTGGGCATCTGAGCGATAAATATAAGTCGGCTGGATCTCGAACAGACTCACACAACACCATGTATTTTGTTGCAACATTGCACTAAAAATAAGAGATAACATCAATGTAACAAATAAGAAAATGACTGACTGATTTTTGATACTACAGCGAATCTCGTATATAATCTCAGATATAAGTGCACGTTTAGGTAGCGGGGATTTAAACCAAGAATTGTAAAGTGCTTCACAATAGCAAACTTACCGCCTATTCTGCTGGCTGCCAGGATAGCCTAGTGGGGCAAATAAAAAAGTATCTGAATACTCATACTCCCGGTAAAAAATCATAGGAGCATTTTACCTGCGAGTATGGAGCGTAACTCATCTATGTATGGTAAATAAATTGTGATGATTGAATTTTATAATGCATACCCCGTGTCTGCAGTGGATGTGGTACAGGCCGCCAGTTCATCCTTCCAACCTTGTGAAACAGTGACATGGGGATTTACCAACCAAGAGAGTCGCATAGAGTGCTTGAAGCTGGTGTCGTAGAAAGTCCTGAACGAAAAAATAAATCTTCTTGTACCTTTTCTAGCAAATGAAAGTAGGGGGGATGAATTCAGATTTACCGGCTGTGTTCCTATGTGGGTGTGTGAAATTGCCTTAACCGCATGAATGGATGGATATCTTAAGTTGTATTGAAACAGGGTAGTAAATAAATTGCCAAGGGTCAAGGCAGGTAAGCGCAGCAAAGAAACGTATTGAAAGAGGCGAAAGCATGCACACCTTCCTTTCCATCGAATTTCTCTTTTAGATACACACTTTTCTGGTGTGCCTCTGTATTAATCTCGGCCCTTCTCTGCTTTTGAGGTATCATAGGTGGTATGAGATTCATGGCAACTTTGAATTGCAGATTGCTTCCTGAATATGTAGCTTTGTCTAATATGTGCAGTTTTATTCTTTCCAGGAACATCTCAAGTCTTCGGCTGTTATTTCCATCATCAAAATCGTAGCTCTCATGAATGGCACTAACCTGAAAATGACATATTGCTTCGATGAATGATACTAAGTTGGCAAATGATAGTTGCAAAATGTGAATAATGCTTATTGTGAAAAAGTCGAATGTATTCACTGGAAATCGCCAAAAAGGGGAGGAGAGTTAAATGTTTATTTCATTGGGTAAATGAACTGAACATGCCACTGAGCATGTAATTGAACATTTTACGCTATGCTCAGTGCCGAGTGGTCAAATAAACTGAACATTTCACTAAACTTTTGATGAACATTTTTAGCGTCTTTTTCATGCAATTATTTTGGTGTTAAAATTCGAGACTTTTAACCTGAAAAAATGAGAAAATTGGAGAAATGTTCGGTGTTTGTTCACTTCAGTGACCAAATGAACTGTACATACCACTGAACAAATTTTGTTCACCGAGGATGTTTGTGTTTGACCAAACATTTAGTCAACAATGTTTAGTGAATGAATAAGGTTGCCAAGGGAATTTGATTTTCCCTCAACTTCAATTTTGGAAGATGTTCACTGAAATGTTGTATTTGCTCAGGGCCTAAAATGTCCAGTGGCATGTTCAGTGAAACGCTCCACTCATTTTTCCAGGGCGTAAGAGTTGTGTAATGGGGAAAACGTAATTACACAACACTTTTTGATACTTTTGTACATGAATGGTTCATTTACCTCTGTCAAAAGACAACAGTTTTTAGCATTTCCGTCGCCAAGATACAGTTCGCCTCCTATTCCGCATAGACCACAAATGGTTTGGTTGAAATCTCTCACTGTAATTGCTTCAAATGCGTAGAAGCCTTTGTAGAGAAGTTTGCTATATTTTTCAAAATCAGCTTCAGATGGGTAGTCGCTCTGAAAAAGGGATATACATGATATGATACTCAAAAGGTATCATTTTGTTTAAGAGCCAAATTTTACAATGACACTGAGCAAATAAGTCAACTATTTATTTCGCTCAGTGGAATTGTTATGTAACCCTGATGGATTTTTTTTTTAAAGTAATGCATTAATATTAGTCATTTCGCTATGGGACAGAAACAATGGGTCAGCCCATATCCGATAGCAACGTGACTAATGTATGTAAACGAAAATCAAGCATCTGAAATAAATAGCAAGCATTTATCTAGTAGAATTTGATATTGTTTAACTGATTTCTATCAAGGGTGCTTTCTTTTTGAGCAAGGCAAAAGTATGATTCAACATTGTACCGTTTACTGGGCGAAGAAGCGAATTGCTTTCGTTGCAAAATTTCTGCCTAGATTTGTCAACTTTTAGATCAAAACTTGATTTAATGCATAGATTTTCAAAGTTTGCTGAGACAGCAACTTGAAGGAGGCTAGATAATTTTTGTAAATTTTGGAATTTGTTAATTGTGAAACAAATTCGGGCCTATAGATTGAATAGCATCGAACATAGCCATAATCCTAAAAGCTCTATTTAGCCCCCGGGGGCTTGTTTCATTTTGAAATTTTTTTGAGGGAGGGGGGCTTATTAGAGAGTGGGTGTTTAATAGATGTTTTAGCATATTCTGTTCTTTATTTGTCCAGATGAATGATTCATACATTAAAGATGAACTACAAAAGAAAGTTTTAACCTTTAGATCACATGAAATTCTTAGTAACTAAGTAGTAATTAGTTATTGTAAGACACAAGTTTTGGATACCAAACACTTCACAGCTGAATTTAACTTAAATGACCTACGTTTGCTACTGACATTTCAGGTGGCAAAAAAGAGGGGGCTTAATAGAGAGGAAGGGAATATTTCAAATTCCCACTTGACAAGGGGGGCTGGGGGCTAAAAAGAGAGAGGGGCTTGATAGAGCTTTCATGGTAGTCTACAGTTACCATAGTTAAACATGACCTTAGTTAGCTTTTGTTTAATTTGAAGTAGCTAGATTGTTAGAGATTGTCAAACATTGAAACTTAAAGTGGCAATAAACATTACTTCGTCAATTTTCAGAAGAAGTGAACGAAGTTTTGCGTTAATTATATTGGAGACTGGAAACCCTTCTTTCAGCTCTTCTCTCCAGTTCTGTAGGATGGCGATGGACACAAATACTTTGTTGCGAATGTCAAAAAAGCCTTCAAGATATATTGCTTAAAAACAGTTAAAAGAATATAGAGAATTCACATCTTAATGTAAAGAAGGAACCAGAGTGACATTGTTGGAATGAACTGACCTTGCTCATATGGAAATGCACAAGTAAGAGCTTTGCATTCCTTGTTTCTGCACTTCTTCACTTTAATTGCAATTTTGGTGAAAATGTGGACATCGGACATAATTACTCCAGCGGATTGAGTGCCTTGCATGAGCATTGATTCACTCAACTGTAAATTGCACAGACCACACAAAGACTCCTGAGGCTCAAATCCCGTGTTTCTGTCAATTAAGATTTTATTTGCAGCGTTCACAACAGTATAAGGAATACTGTATGGCAACGATCATTTCATTTGCAGGCGGAGTGTTGATGCATGTGATGTGCTTAGATGATCCAGATCTCTTTCCCAGTCCAGTCTGGTGTACGTTTTGCTACGATGTCTGTAGAGTCGAATTGCTGGACGTTTTCTGTCACATTTTCCATCAGCTTTTTCGCAAGAATGACACAGTGGATATGGACGCATATTTTCTTCCTTCTATATTGACGGGTGATGCCTTTGTTGCCTCGACATTCATTTAGAAGGCAATGAAGACCTGTCTGCAGTAAATCGTCAGCCATAACATGAGCAACGCCCATGGGATTGGATGGACTTGGAAGACACTGTATAACGAAGCTCTTTTCGGATACTTTGCTGAAGGGTGGAAGATCACGGCGTTGTATTGCTATTATATCTTTAGCAATACTCTCCAATTTTGTGAAATCTTTTACTTCCTCATTTGTGAAACTTTGTGCATATAGGGGATGCACTGCCTCTTTGCACTTATCTGTATGCCTGCAACTGAAAGACTCGCTGCTCCTCAAGCAAACTCCGCAGTACTGAAGACAGTCTTGGTTGTAACAAATCATATCAGCCTCAGTTACCAGTATGAAGCAACAGTGATCTTGCATAGACGTCCGAACAGAAAATAACCCGCCACTACCAACTTCAACACGATCTGCATTTGAAGTCTTCTTGCGCTTTTTGGGAATTAATTTCCCGCCAACATGTTCTCCACATTATGGACATTTCTCGGGCTTCCATCTGTTGCTAAAAGTCTGGCTACAGCCTTCTGTCACACACTGAGAAATTCCGCGCTTTGTCCACTTGGAGCTTTTCTTTGCCTCTGCCATGTCCTACTTAGTACGCAACCGATACTGACTAAAGAAAAATGGAGCATCCATTGCGTTAACTGTGTTGCATTTTGTGAGAAAATTAGTTAACAATAATCGCCAGTTATAATGATTTCGAGATTTTAGTGTGTAAATGTGTAACATTTAAGCGATTGCTAATGATATTTATAAGGTCCAAAATATCTCTATGCAAGAAGACAGACCTTAAGTAAATTGTTGTGCTAGTTGAAATTGCCGCCTTATAGCAAAATGTTTCCTTTAGACCAGTGTCTTTTTAATTCAGAAGGCTAAGTCGTGATTTTATCAAATTAGCGTGCTTCTTGTGAATTGAAAAAACATAGATTTTCTGCATAGATTCTCTGTAACACCGGTTTGTTACGTCTTAGGAGCTGATTAGATTTTGCGATAACATGAGATAATTTCTGCCCGAGATGAAAACTCTGTCTCAGGCTGGAATTCCAGCCCCCTCGAGCTGGAATTCCAGCCCTCCTTCATCTAGGCAGGCTAGGATTTCCAGCCCGCTTGAATGGGCTGATATTTCTCATGTGTTTCTCATGATTTCTCAGAATTTGTTCAATTTATATTTTTTTATTAAGTTAATAGTTCATATCTTTATTAATAGATTATTGTTATCTGTTATCAGCACCTTAGCTTTACATGTATACTTTACCGTAAATGTATATTGGACACAAGATGAAGTTGGTAAATATTCAGTATACTTTTTTGTAAATGACTGAGTAAGAAATTTATTTTTTAGCTATGTTAATTCAGATGCATTTCAGCGAATTTTTTGGGAAATTACCATTCATGGTTGATTGGTTGCTTTCATTGCCAATGTCTTCCGATGTTGAAAACTCATCATCAGCATCATGAGCATCATCTGAGATGTTAGAAGGCAAAGGTTCCCCAGAAGTAGTCATTCCTTGTAATATTTCTTCCTCGGCTGAGCTTATTGAAGAAACATCCCATGATGCATTGTCCCATACTGCACCTGAATATAGAGATTCCTCATTGCAGAAATAAAGGCTTGGATTTGAGACTGTGAAAAACGTTTAAACTAGCAAGGATAATACAAGTTATGGTGTTGTTTGAGATCAAATATCATAATCCAAAACAATATTGCTAGGGATTGCAACATTGCAATCACATAATTTTAAGGGTTGAGAAATTCTTTTTGACATGAAAAACACGCAACAATGTTTGTTTAATATTTCAGCCGGAAGCACAATACTATCCTTATTGACTACGAATCTTGTTTCCATTGTTTCCATACACGCTTTTTTTATAAAGGACCACTTTATAACCTACACGTAGAAGGCCCGAGAATGTAACGAACTTGTATACTATTATAGATAAAATCAGTAAGGAACTTTTCATTGCTTGAATATTTTTATCACTGCAAACAATCACGAATTACAAAGCCAGTTCCTTTCGTTTGCAGTCAAAAATCACATAAGTTGTACTTTAAACATTTATCAAAAGTTTCCTTGAGCAGTCTCAAACTTTGCTTACATGCAAGTTACTCTCCATTATTGCTATGGCACTGAATGTGCAGTTAAAATTAAGGAACTACTGAGGAACTTTTAAAACTACAATTGCCTCAAACAAGGTCAAAAAATAGGGAACTTGAGAAATGTTGGGCTCTTTTTTGTCATACTCCATTCCACCCAACTCTTGACGGGCCAATTTGAATATTCATCCGGCAATAGGGCTAAAAATTAATATAAAAACAATTAAAAACAATTCAATCTCTAACAAACATGTAAAAATAATATGTTTTCAGATCGAGTAATGTATGATTACCTTTCAGATATTTCTCCTCTGATACTACTTCGTCCACTTGACCTTCTTCATTTACAATTAATGGTTGTACCGTATCTTTCAGTGTTGGGAAGTACTTGTGTAGATTACATGTTGTTCCCACTCCTCCAAACGTCCATTCTAACAAAGCATCTAGTTCACTAAATTTTAAAAGCATGGATTTATTCTCCATTAATCCACCAGTTTCTCTGTTTTTCCTCTTCAAAAAAATAATGAGGGCAAATTCCCCTTTCTCACAATTCAGAGAAAAGAAAATATCAATCATATCTTTGTATGACTGGTTGTCTTGATATTTAAATTTTTGTGTTAGATCCACAGTAGCAATCTTGCTCTTAACTTTCCATCCTTGCTTTTTCATAACTTCTAATAGCATTTAAACTGCTCCTCGGTCTTTTACTCTCACCCTTTCATAAAGTCAAAAATGAGTGTATATTCCTTTATACTTGTTGATGATGTTCACCATTTTTCCTATTTTTTTCTTTGAGATTGAAATTCTCTTATTACTATCAAAATCATCGAATTGGTCAAGATGGATATCTGCATCAAATTTTTCTAGCGACATTGGGACACCATAGCACAACTCTTCTTTTTCGATCATAATCTCTCTGCTTTTCCTATCTTTAAATTGGATTTTTTGTTTCACCGCTGCCAAGCTTACGACCTCTACTGTGTTGTTATCATTTCCTTGTGTAATACTTAACACTTGTTTTTTGAAACATAATTTAGAGAACTTTCTGCCATACCTGTTTCTTTGCTTTTTTTCTTACTGTCACTTGAAGTGTTCAAATAAATTTGTGAACTTCACGAATTTTGTGCGCGTATTTACATAATTGAGCCTATTGTTTTATGAAAATGATTGACACTTTGACAGCTTTTATTATTAATGTTGATGTGTGTCAATCAAAAATATCCACAAGAAATATGCCAATCAATCAAAAAAGTCTTATAAATATTAACTATTTTCTTTTCCTTTCATTTTCATTCACAATTCAACATAGGTTGTATTAATTTTACACAAGGATCCATCTACATCATGATTTATTCGTCTCCTCTGAATAGTGTAACTGTTAGAATTGTGTATCTCTTTCCAAGACAGGATGAAGAAGAACAAGATATGAATATTGAAATAAACTCAATTTTTCATACATTGATCCAGCAGTATGAAGTATTGGCAAGAAGAAATTATTTGCTGCTGACATATTGGTTCATTCCTCCTTTTGCTGTCACATCCGACCCGAATATCAAAACAGTTACCGATGATATTGCAGAAAAAATTTAAGAATACAAAAGAATGACGATGAAATTTCAAGAAAGAGGATAAGATTTTCATTCTTGCAATGTTCACAGGCAACTTTTATCAAGAGCAAAGAATCGATGAAAAATGAACTTCATAAAGAATGTAAATCAAAAGACTAACATCTAGAATCTCTCACTTCTCGTTTCAATTCTTTCAACTAAATTTCTAATTCTTTATTTTTTAATTTTTTACAATCTATGAGGTGTTTTGAATAGTTCAGACTTGTAGGTTTTTACATATTTTCTTTTTATAGAATATGGATATCAAAGAAGGTGAAGTTCAGATTTTTGAATGCTCGAGTTGTTGGGCCTTGTTGCCATACTCAGGATGTCAGCACAATTGCCCTGATGAAGACGACGTTGTCGCTGGCAACCCAGAGGATGACCAATGGTTGAAAATTATGATCTTGATCTTCAGAGATGGGTCATTCAGAATCAAAATAAATATTTCTCTCTGAGAGTCTAGGCTTCTTGTGACATTAACTCAATAAAAACGGTTTTTTTCAAAACCACCACTTACTACCAGCTGTTTATACTGTGTTGTTTTGTCAAATCGATTGCAAAGGTTGTTAAACCGTCAGCGCGACCTGATGACGTCACT